>JARHVA010002669.1:2225000-2355000 GCA_037957365.1 Torreya grandis
AGGAACTCCAAAATCATGGGGCATACACAAGGAAAATTAAAAACATTATAGGTCAATATTGTGACATACTTAACTCACTAAACTCTTAGGAGGCATCTCACTGCTATCAAGAGGCTAATGTGGTAAAATACTTTCTGGCTAGGTGGAAGATCTCCAAACTTCCCTTTTCTTTCCATCCTAGTTTTATATCTTGACCATCATACTTTATATTGGTGGTGGTGGGTGGGGTTGTAGGGATATTATTATAATTATTTATTCATTATGAATCATATTCTCTTCATGTTTGGGTGACGAAGTGAGGTGGCCTAATTTTTAATGAGTGATGGGATGCCTTTAGCACATAGGCTTATCATTTGATTCACCAAATTTGGTATAAATAGAAGCTAAGGGAACTATGTGTGTTTGTGTGAGATGGAGCATCTAGTTGAAATCACCATCAATTAAACTATACTACATGTATCATTTGAGAAGATAGAAATGTCATTTGAATGTAGTGTCAATGAGGCTAAGATAAAAAAGGTATTTGTGCTTTAATCTAGACCAAGTATGGAGGCGGTAAAAAATTAGTGGTTCTAGTTTATCTATAGATACCTTATAGGGTCAAGGTGAATATGTATATGGATTCATGTTCATAAAAAATCTACTCCTAGCTATGGAAGACAAGGATCTAGTCAGGGCAATGGCAGAGTAATTGATCAAACCTTGTTTTAAGATTGTCTGACAAGAGGCAATTATGGATTTTTGATCCAAGAACATGATAGACATAATCATTTATAGAAAGGAGGCCTATTTCATCACTCCCCTATCCATTTTTTGTAAGCTTGAGGGAAGGATCTATGTGGATGTGTCCTATGTAAATAAACTATAGGGGTATTTACGCTCTATATTTCCCTTCAACAAAATGTTCACAACCCTAGATGTGAATGCTATATAGGCCCCCTTACCTTATCTCTCAACCATCCTAGGAATGCACTAGTATTCGTAGGTACTTTTTTGTATCCCAACTTATAAAACATATGTTTAAAGGGGCACCCTATGCCACCCTAACATGTTTTGAGACTATAGGTCATAATATAATGGAGATAGCCAACACTCAGTTTGATTCATCTATGCCTATGTGTTCCAAGAGTAGGTAGCTTCCTAAAACCTATAGATGAGGTTGACCTTGACTCTACTCCTCATTTTAAATCAACTTATATGTTCATTGGTGAACATTTGGGTGCTGCCCTGTGGGTGGGTTAATATCACTTTGGGTTACTGATAGCTCATCCTTGTGCCCATTTTTGATAGTTTCTCTTGATGGTTTGTCTACATTATGTTTTGGATTTCCCTTGGTGGTAGTTAGGTGTTTTATAATGTAGTTATTTTTGTTAGTTTGTTGGTGGCCTATTGTGAATTGTTTGGAATTTCCCCCTCTTATGGATCTTCCTAAGTTGTGGGTTTTTGTAACTAGTTTATATTTTAATATAATGGGTGAGGGACTATTAACCCCTAATTATCTATCAAAAATAATAATTAAACATATTTGGAATTTAAAAATTAAGGAATGGATACATATCTATGGATGTGAACCAAGTTTCCATCTATAGTCAGTGGAGAATGGAGTGAGTATGCCACATGGAGATTCTAGTGTTTAAACCATGGGTTAGGAAGAAAATGCCCCAACCCTCATTAGATATGGAAAAGTTCTTAGAGGTCATGTCACATAAAAAATCAACAACACTACTCTTTATAATTTTATGAGAATGTGACCCAAAAAGGGTTCCATTAAACCTAAGTAATTTTGAGTCTAACTCATCTGCTAAAGATGGATTTTAGATTTAATTACGAATGAACTTGAATAAAACATGAGTACATTTGAGTAATATAATGACATACAATATCACTCAATATGATATTTTTTTCTGAGCCATTTAACTTATGTCATAATATCTATGAACTGCCCACATATACCTCATATATGCCTCAAATTTAATAACATGTGTAGAATGAGTCTTGTAACCTATGCCATAATATCATAACATTTAATCCTATAGAATATTTTACATATACCTCATGTATCCCTAAATATGTGTCAAATTCATAATAATATGTGTAAACATTTTCCAACTCTAAGAAAAGTGCATATTTCCCCCTTTTTGAGATTTGAAGTGAGGGATGTAGCCTCTGAATTATTGATCTCAAAAGAAAAAACTTCTAACCATCATGTTATATATAGAATATGTAATCATGTGATAATATGATTATATTATGTTAGCATAGAAATAAAATATCATCTAAGGATATATGAACATGTATCCTAAGAAATAAAAGTGTCATGTCAAGTATACATAGTAATGAGGCATGTAGTAAATAGTCATCATAATAACAAATTTTGGAAGCACTGAGTAATAAATATGTAAAAGATGTATGATATATATCATGGAATCACACATAAGTAAACTAATGCATGATATGAATCATGAAATAAAAAGATTCAAAGATAATTTGATATGAATCCACACAAAGTCATAGGGTCACACATAATGTCATGGCCATGATAGAAACAAGTAATCATAGAAACATGTATGATAACACACTACATCAAAAGAATTAAATTCCACATAGAAACATATTAAAACATAGGAATCACACAATGAAAACCCAATTTCATATAGAGTAAGAGTCACACAGAGGAAGAGTAAAAAATAAAAGGAGTAACATAATGAAACCCTAATTTCATGTAAAGCCAGAGTCACATAGAAAAATCAATATCACAAAATTTTAGAGACATAGATGAGGAGTCACACAATTAAATACCCTGAAATTATCACAAAATGTAACACAAAACAACATCACTTATGCATAAAATAAATAATACTAATCTGCATAATCAATGCATGTTAGATCATTACATATAGTATCCATAGAGTAGAGCATTATAATTAATATATACAAGAACAATCCATGTGTAGTTAGTGTAAATAGATCAATATGATTGAAATTTAATGCTTATATAAAAATATAACCCATATAAGATGTATCAATATGATCCCAATCTAAGTAAACCCCAATGTATAAAAGGTAGCTTGTGGGTATAGGAAGGTCTTGCATTTGAATGTTAATGTAATATATAACATGTATGTCCTACATCACACTCATGTATAATTTGAAACAAAATTTAATATATAAAATAAATATATAATCTATCATGTATATGATAAATCATAAATTAATCATGTAAACTAACACCACATATCATGCATAGGTATTAGTTTTTTTGTTTTTTTTTTTTCATATTTTGATTTTTTTTTATATTTTTGAAAATTTTAGATATAAGTTATTTTTATGCTAACCAATTATCCAATTAATGGGATGTTGTGATGTATATCCTATGTCAATCATGGAAAATGTTACTCGTCATGGGTGAGTAGTAACACATGTAGCAATATCAGACTTTGAAAAGTGATATAATGCTACAATATATCCCTTATAGTCATCATAAGTTACTCTATGATCATGTGTATGTTTTTTTACTCTAATAATCATAATATTATTTGGAACTTATTGTATAATATGATAATATGCTTGTGTTCACTACAGAACACACAAAGCATCATGTAGAACTATCTTAGGATGTGATGGAATAGGCACTTCCTATTGAACTAGAATAAACCCTTGATGTAATGTATGATGAAGTAATGGTATTATAGGAAGATAGATTATTTTTCTCTAAACTAAGTGCTTAGAATGAACTTGTACAATTTGTATAATAAGGTATGGTGTAACCTTCCAAGAAAAGGTCTCTAGTTGAATAGGATACTCATATGGTATACCTAGAACTATAACCTATATATATATATATATATATATATATATATATATATATATATATATATATATATATATATATATATGTATGTATATATATGCTTCATGCATCATGTTAAATATCCATGTACTTGGTAAATCTAAGAATAAATTAGCAATTGGTGTAGGGCCTAATCTAAGTGGTAACACAATGCTTCCAAGAGGGTTCCATATATTTCCATTAAATACATTTATGATATTTTTTGTATCCATCATGTCTTAATATGTATATCCAAGACTAGCAAAGGTGTCATAGTGAAAATATTTTCACTTCAACCATTATCTACCATGATACTATGTATATAGGCTATGAGTTAATGTAAACATGTATAAACAATGGCTCATATATAGAATCATTATCGAAAATATCATGCTCATCAAATATGATATTATATTAGTGTACTAGAATACTTTCAAGTTTACCAATAATAAAATCCAATGGATGTTCCTCTCCAATACTTAAAACATAATAATTTAAATAAGGGTGTGCATTGTAAGTCGTATGTATCTCAATATTAGTGTTAGTCTATTATGCCACATGATTTATAAAGGGATAAAAAAATATTTTAAACTTTACCTTCCCATTAGGTCATGTCCTTGAATAATTTTTAAATGTATTTATCTCATTAATTTTTCCATCCACAAAATCTTGTATCTTTTTTTTAATAAATGATTAAGGGATGATAGGTCCTTTACCTATTTTATTAAAAATAAGAAAATTAGGATTACAAAAAATCCACCAATCCCTCAGATTTGAGGAGCCTAAAAAGGGTTGTGACCTAGCCCAAAAATGTTAAAGGACAACATGGGTGGCACCATAAAAAAATAAGCCTAAACAAGATCATCCTACAAAGGATTCCCTCTATTGAATGAAGGTTTGCTTTTTTCCCATTTCCTCTTGGGAATTTGCCTTTACTTTTCAATCTACAATATCATAGAACCCAAGTAGATAGTTTTGGTATTGTTTGACCCTTATTATTATTCTTAAACAATGTTTATTCCTTAGTTAATTGCATGGGTATATTACTTACTAGTCCCTCCTTAGTTGGGTGAGGGTTCCCAATTACTTCATCCTTATCTCTAAAGGCTAGACTTTCTAAATTTTTTGAGGGAGCATAAATTATTTATTTTGATATACTACACTGATTATTACCTATAATTATTTTAAGGTTTGACATAAGGGCATAATTTTACCATGAAGTTGTATCTTTTTGTTTGGAGCTAGGAAAAAATATTGCCAAATTCCCAATGTCAAAACATTTCTAACATCTAAAGGGAATTCCTTCGAAATCCAAATCCTTAATCCAAAAACAATCTCTAATTTTTAGGTTGATATTGGCTAGGAGTTTCTAAGAGATATCCATCATCACTAAAATCCAAGTGAAAGTGGTGTGAAGGAAGATGGCGGTCGATGTGTTGATCATTATCAAATTTCTTATAGATTTCTAAATGCTCATGAGGAATGAAAATAACCAAAATTATATTTAAATGTGAGGCAAACAAATCCACACAGGCCTAGTTGTTAAGGTTTTTAATAGGGCATTAAAATATATAAACCAAGGTTTTAGAAAGAGAAGGTGGTTATCTTAACACTATGTTTTGTCCTAAAAACTTTGGTTTGATCATTCATACTATCAAATATTGTAATAAATAAATCTTTCATGCATGGATAAATATCCATGGTGTCCTCTATGAGCAGTTTCTATTTTTGAATACCCAGTTATGTAAGGTCAGAAGGCTAGGCCAATGCCCTAGAGGAGAACCAATCCTCATTCCTAAGGATCTCTTCAGTCAATTCCTCCGCAAAAATTATTGAAGGAATGTTATATACCACTTGAAAGGGTGGATAAACTCTATCCTTTAGGGTTTCCAACATAGTGATGTCTTCTATGAAGGAATTCCCAAATTCCTTGTCAATATGCTCATCTTGAGATCTAATCACTTCTAAAGTAGGATTTCTTAGGTGGTTCCCATCACCTTTGGTGTAACCAAACCTATCTTAGGAACTATAAACCTAAACACTTTAGATCCATGTATTGTCAAAACCTTTTTTACTAACTCTATGGCATCTTCCCTTGAGAGCCCTTACTCAAGTGTACTTAGTGGTTGGTGTTGATCTTATGAACTCCCCACATCATGTTCATTTATAACTAGTACTATAGAGAATATAATCCTAGAATTGGTAGGGTCCTAAAGAAAAATTGAGTATTATCCTGATTCCATCCCTATAAGACAATGTAAATGTAATTGATACTAAATATTATATCTTATGTCATAAACTAATGTATATATTGGTTGAATGCCTTGCGCATATATGATAATCATAATATGCATTACTATTGAATACCTTGGATGGTGTCCTATTAATATAATCCTTTTGGGGAAGGATATATATTATATTTCACTCAATTAAATTTTGTATTATCTTATGCAAAGGTTCAAATAACTATGTAAACTACCTCCTTTGAGGATTGAATAAGATAAGTTGATTAATATGTTGTGACACTATGTTAAATATGATTTTTAAATAATTATTAATATCATTTGATTTAGATTGAAATTTTATTTACTATGAAATCTTACATCAAAATAAGTTGGAGTGTTTGACACATAATTTAGCTCATTCATAACAAGGAACTTAACTTCACAGTCCTTGACTGTGTAGGATAATTCATCAAAATATTGAAAGAATTTGAACATGATATAATCATGTAGTGAGGAAATAAATATTTTATAAGATATGTCTTGCAATTCATTATCAACCATTGGATTTTCCATATTAGAGAGCATATTCTTTTAACAAAGCACTTAATCGTTGATAGAAAGTGTTCTAAGAATTGATTATCTAAATAATTGAAGGCATGGACTAATTGGTATTTTAGTTCATAGAACTATCACAAGGTGGAGTGCTTAAGACTACATGAAAACAACTTAGTTAATAACTTATCATTAGATGCATAGTCCAAACATCATATGTGAAAGGCTCAAATGTGTTATTATGAATCACCTTTACCATCATTTAATGTAAGTTTAATTGAAATAAATACCATAGATATAGGATAAGATAATTTTTTTTAGGTAAATGGATTACACACAAATAATTAATGACATGGGACCCTATAGAATAACCTTGTTTAAATTATGAATCCTTATTTTAAATATCAAGAATGGTTTGTATAAGGATCTAATCATTAGACATAGAAAAAAAATGTCATGATGGATGGTATCACATGATTAAAAGCCGTAGAGCTAAAAAATTATGATGCATAGATATAGCCACAATAATATGAGGAAAAAGTTGTGTTTTCTACACACTATGGGTGGGCATCACATGTTTAACCATAGGTGTAGATTTAGGGATAGTAGTAACAATATTACTAGTTTGAAAACCTTTGTATAATTGGTACCTCTAAAAGGTATATTAGTATCACTAAATGGATTATGTTAATAATCAGATGTGATAATCATAACTTTTTGTTTTATTTCATTTCTAGTTACATGTTACAATGCATTAATAAATTTCAAAGTCATATTAATATAATGTGTTAATTTTTATTGATATGCATCATCAAATCTACCATACACTCTAATTGTATCCCCCATTATGATTTTGTGTTAATAAGGGAAAATCAGAAATAAGAAATCAAATTTGAAACATTAATGCAAAAAATTGAAACCCTAAATAAAACCTAGGGTTTTCCAAGCTTAAAGGAATAAGAAGTTCACAAAAATATTTGATCTTATTTTAGATTTAGTGGTCTAAAATATATATATATAACTTGATAAGATTTAAGATTATATAATCTATGTCTAAACTAATAAAATATGAATGTAACTAGTAGAGTATGATAAATTTATTATATTGGATATAAATAGAAATAACAAAAAGGATAAGACACTTAACTTGATTAGCATTCTATTATTCTCTATGATAGTGTATATTCATATGCAATGGTTTGGAATTATGGTCATTCAAATTAGGAAAGAGACTATTAAAACCTATTGGGATGGTTCCATTAATGTGTAAAGACTTTCGGTAATTGGAGACATCTAATGTCTTCCATATTTATCCTTATGAAAAGTGTTAGATTGCTTCATCACAAATGTGTTTTCAAGTAAATAATCATTATGTGCAAGTTTAGATGCATTGTCTTGAGTGTAGGTTCACATTCATCTTCGTTCACCTTGAAACCTTAGCTCCACTTTCAATACTTTATTCACTTGTAAAAATAGGTTCAAAGGAATGTGTTGAGATGATCTTAACCACCCCCTATTGAGTGGTTAAGCATTTCATACATTACAATACTTTGAAGAGGACTCAACTAAATGTAATTCTCCCACCTAACTATGTATGTGCCCAATCATTGATATACTAATATCCAATGCAATCTTCCATGTTTTTTGACACTTAAAAACTATAATTTTGACGTTAAAATAGTATTTAAACTTGGCTTGATGGATGTTAATTTGAGGATTTGAATATTTGGATACTTTAGGGAAGTGATTCAAGGATGTGCAAATGTAATCCTTAGTGTAATAGATATTTTCTATATGAGTGTTAGATATGAATAGGATTATGCTTGATATGTTTATATAACTATCTTTTTGGGCAATTTCTCTCAAAACTAACATGTGGAACATGTGGGCCAACCTAAGTAAGTAGTTTTAACTTTGTAAAATAATTTTTTGAGATCATACAAATATATCTATCCAAGGTAGATGGTTTTGGTAATTGGATCCATTTAACTATTTTCTGAAACCATCTAAGAAATAATAAATAATGATATGAGATCAGGCAATAGTCTACTTAACATGATTAGTTATTTAGGCAAAGACTAGGGAAATATTCTATGTGATTAATGATAAATCAAAAAGGCCAAACCCATAGATAGGTTAATTGTTATGAAAAATAAGAGTGAGATTTATCTATGTAGGTACAAGTAAATTATACTAAGGTTTGATCAAAACTAACATGTTCAAGTGTCTAATACCAAATATATGTGTCTACACCCTCATACGTCAAATCATCATGTTAACCATAATTTGGGCATATTATAAAATTATTTATTTATTATAATAGGAATCATGGAATTCAAATTCAACTATTTTCATGAGCCATTGTTAGTGTTCCTTTGGCAACTTGTTGTAGGTAAGATGGGAAAACTCACAAAATAACATTTTTAATGCATTAGTGTTATTTCATAAAAATACATGAAATTAAAAAATTAAATGCCAAATATATTACAAATAAATTGAATAACTAAAAATTTAAAAATTAAATAAAATAAATATAAGGAATTTAATATAATAAATTCATATATTTACTCACCTTGAGCATCTTCTAATATTTCAATATCATCATTCACTTATTACTTCAATTTTAGACTCTCATCCACTTCATATTTTTATTTAGGTACTGTATGATGAGATGGATGATCATAGTCATGGTGTGGTGCAACCTCTCCAACAACACTCTATAATTATGTGGGATAATGTTGTAAATGATAGATGGGGTGCCTTCCTAACAATTTCTTCTATGTAATATTATATAAATGAGAAGGTCTTACACTTCTCACTCTATTTGATATAGGGAGATCATGAGAACAAATGATGTGGATATGAAACAAAAGTAAATGAAATAAACAAAAAGAACTCAGGATTATATTTCCATAGTTATGACTCACTCCAAGATAAAAACACTATGAAAATAAACAATAATATGTATTTCCTTTAAAATATAACTATAAAAGTATATTATTACAATATACATAGAAGAGAGGGTATATATAGCTATAAATAATGGGTATCCCTCATTTTTTTATTGGCTCCACTAAAGGTGGATTATGGAAAGGGTGTTAACACATGTGAGGTAAGTAAGCATTAAATGCACACTTATTTAACCATGTGCACACACTAATTATACTTAATGTAAAAGCTAACTTCTTGAGTTAACTTAATATTAGTGTTTTTATAATAATGTACCCCCCCCACCTTAAGTGAAAATTAGGGAGGTATATACAGAGTAATAAAACTAATAATCCTCTAAGAATGGGTCCTGACAACTACACCTGATGAGGTACTCATGTAAAATAAATACACATTGAAAAATTTGGATACACTGGAAGGGTCTTTCAAAAATGTAGTAATAACAATGAAAGTTGTAAGAGCAAACATATTCCTCAAGGCATCCCAAGAAATCAAAAGGCTCAATACTAGAAAACAATGATGAATAAGGTTGTTGTTGGACATAAATTCACTTAATAACTCAATTCTACATGAGTGATCTATATCCATTGCTTGACCACAAAAAATAGTTGACACTATATTCACAAGAATAGCTCCTTATGAAGGGAAGACCATAAGAAGTGTCAAAAGTGAAAAAAATCACTAAAACAAATTCCATCAACTGACTGAAATATAAAATATGGTGTGTCAAGGCTTAGTAAGGGACACAACACCTAAAAAATTAGGATTTGCACCCCTTATTGTTCATTGGGTAGAGTGACATGAAAACACTATATGAGTGGAATAATCCAGCTAATCAAACATAAACAAGCTGATTTTGTATGAACCATAATAGTTGTACATCAAGGTAATTATACTATCAAACTATCAAAGAATAAATGTCGACACTAGGATTCACCAAAATTTATATAATTTAAGCTTCAAGATAATTTTAACATGTATAAAACATTATAAAAAATATAGATAAATATCTATCAAGAAGATAAGATTGCCTTGGTGGTGATGGGTGAGTCAAATAACTAAAATAGTGAAAACGGTTCCAATAATAGAGCACACATGCATGAATGTAGATAAGGATGAAGTATGAAACCCTATATGGCACACTATAACTCATTTATACTAGAAAATGATCCCATCAAAATTAACCCACCACATGATGCATAAAAACTTCATAATTTTGTCAATCTATAGAAGACACCATCAATAGCAAGAGAGTTGATCCTAAAAAGAAGAAGCAGTGTACGAACAAATAAGATGAATAGTGGAGGAACCATACTATTATAATCCCTTTAAATAATGTTGATTACACCAATAAAATTGGTCATAAATCCATTCCAGATGAATACATATATGGTTTTAAAGGTAGTTGACATAATTTACTGCCTCATCCCAAAATATAGGTTCCTTTTTTTTAGAATGGATCATATTTTTATCCATATATTTCAAAGTCATGTTCATCCTCTAATTATTCCCATTTTTTTAGGAATGTGTGATACTATGTATTAATGTTGAATACCGTGCTTGGTACATAATTCATAAAATGTCCAACTGACATACTCCCCCCATTATTTTTGTCTAGATTCTTGATAGGAAGTGAGGATTAATTTTAAATGAATGATTTGCAGTCCTTGAAGGGGTGTAAGACTTAAATTTTGTACTTAATAATGTACGCTAATGTGTGGATGATAATTCATAAATAAAAGTGAGAACATACTTGGTCCCAAAAAAGATCAAGTGAGAAAGGACATTAAGTCACTATGCACCAACTCAAAGGGAACCTTAGCTCATGACACATTACCTTTGGTAAAATAGTCTCAATGATGTTTTATAAGTGCATAAACTATAAAAACACCATCTACATCATACACCTCATGAAGTCGTAGTACCATGTATTGTGATCTCATCTTTTGCAAATGTTTGTAGTTCAAGCGCCCAAAACTTTCATGCCAAATTTTGCTCAAAGAATCAACATGAGTAATGAGTGATGTCCTTGAAGAAGACTCAAAACCATCATACACATATAATTGTGAACTATGATCAACACCACTTGAATCAATCACAAACTCTAGATTTTCTAACTCTCTAGCAAAACATTGTGAGCATAAAATCCATAGTCTTCCCATTTCCATAATGAAAATTTTTATTGATGGAAATAAGATTATTCAAGATTTTAGGAATGGAGAGTACATCATTTATACACCCATCTTTTATGCAAATAGTTCATGAATAAAAACATCTAACTGTGTATAATACCAAACTAAGATATATGAAATGATACAATAAGTTTGTTAAGTGTGATGCTCATGTGAATGTGTCATGTGATATGAAACACCTTAATCTAGTATCCAACTATTTTAAGATGCAATTAAGGACCAAGTTGAAATTTTCTTCCATTTATCCTTATAATAATAATAATAATAATAATAATAATAATAATAATATCTAAAATATTATTTTGTTTTAATGCTTCCTCAAATGCTTAAATTTAATTCTAACACTATGTTTTTAAATGACCTAATTTGCCATAAAAGTTACATTTCTCACTAGAGATATTTTTGGTCTAAGATGACTTTATATACTTAAAATAAATATTGGTGGATTTAAAATTGGGATATATATAAGGTTTAGTGGATTCTATATTGTTATTAGGCTTTGACTTCATCTTTGACTTACCTTTGATTTTAAGTGTATTGACTTTTAATGCCTTAGAACTAGGAATAACATTTAGTTGAACTAATTTTGACTATCTCCTAGTGAGATGTTCACAAAATGTCTCAAAATAAGTCATATTATATACATCACCAAAGGCATCCATTTTGTAATAAAAGGTAGATGAAAATACTTGAAATAAACCATTTAACTTAGAAAAAAATATAAAAACACATTCATCATCCTTCTTAGCCTCACCACAAGCTATTAATTATGAGCAAATGGACTTGAGTTTGGAAAGAAAGTATTTTATAAAATGAAAGTCACTAGGATAAAGAGAGGACAAATTTTCATCCAGATGTAAAGATATGAATTCACTTATTTTCCTAAACAATTCTAAAAATTTATCCCATACTTATTTTGGTGTGGTCCATTCCATGATGTAAAACAACAAATTACTAGAAACATGTATTCCAACGAACCCCATGTCTTCATCCTAGTTGTTGATATACACAAATTTATCATGTTCATTTTAAAAATTTAGCTATGTATCATTCAACATAGACCACAAACCCTTAAATAGGTAGAACGATACAAGCTATCTCATAATGCAATTTTTAAAAAATGAAATAAGTATAATTATATGACTGGATATACCTAATCTAAACTTAAAAAGTTTATAGTGAAAAAAATACATGCTTAAAAAAATGTGGCATTTAGATCTACTAAAAATATCAAAAGAATAGCCCTCAGAAGGTGTTGTAAACTAGGATTATGAAAGTATTTAAGTAAAACCTATAAAATATGGAAGATTTGATTGTAAAAAGTTAAAAACATAATTAAAAAAATGAATATATCATAAAAAAAATAAAAATATTGAAAACTAATCACCCTCTTAGGCCTTCCAGAACAAATGATATTCGCTTTGGAAGTTTGCTACTCAAAAGGTAAGTTGTATTGGTGCAAGTAGTGGCTAAAAACCCAATGGTTGGTCACATGAGAATTTTTTTTAACTAAAAAATGTTGTAGGGGTATATTATGGATTGGTAGATATGGGTGGAAAATTTGGTTACCACTCAACTTGAGTAATGATCTTTGCACCAAATACAACCTCAAAACTAGGTTATAATCTTCAAATACTAGCCACACATGACTCGATGATCCATTTTATCAAAATAAGATTTTTTAGAAAGATATCAATGAGAATAATCTAATTATGCATGTTTGTAATCAAGTTTTTTTTTAAGTACAAAAAATCCATCATCTTCTTTGATGTTCCTTGCTTGTTTTATGGATCTAAAACTTTAAAAAATCATAGAAAATGACTAGTACACCATTTTTTTAATTTGCAATTTTTAAAATACTATTCTATAAAAAAATGGATTTTTATATAAAATTATTATTTTTTATGAAATTATTAAAATAATTATAAAATGTCCCCATTTTTACATATTTGGCTCATAAAAAATATACCTCGTGGCTAATTCTAAGAACCCACAATATGTATTGGATCATAAACTTATTATGGGCTTGGGAAGTGGTGTGATAATGTTGGATATATAAAAATGTATAAATCCAACAATCAAACTAATAAATCTAGGCTTTGATACCATGAAATAAAAAAATAAGACCTTAGGATTATATTTATATAGTTATGACTCATTCCAAGATAAAAACAATTTATAAAAAGATAATAATATGTATTACCTTTAGATTAGAATTAAAATAGTATATTATTATAATGCACATAGATAAGAGGACCTACACTAGTTATAACTGATCCACTGACAAAAATAACTAATTTTCAAAATAAAACCTCTTCTTAGGGTTAGTTTATTTTCTTAGTGTGTTAGTGGCATTATAAATTACCTAATAGCATGCATATAAAAAAATCAAGGCTTTATTAAAAAGGGGCCTAAAACTTATCTGGAATACATATATACACTACTACACATTGAGGAAAACTTCCCTATTCCTAAAAAATTCAATTCACTCACTAGGAGATATCACAAGTCAAGTTTGAAACACTCTAAAGAGAAGTCAAAGTAAACATCATCGAGGATCAAATTTAGATCATTAGCTACATACATATGGTGAGGTAGAAAAATCACACAATCACACTAGTGGGAGAATTACATGTGACTTTATTATCTTCTTTGGATTATTGGATACATAGGCAATGATCAATAATCAATCTAGGGTGATTTGGGTTAGCTCATCCCATTAAAATTTCATAGTTTTTTTAGATTTTTAACCCTCACAAGCACACCTAGGGTTTCAAGGCAATGAAGTATGATTAATGGAGTTATGTACATAATCATGGTTCAAGATCACAAATACAAAAGATATAATCATTTCCATGTAGGCAAGATTCATTTGTAAAATTATGTTTTATAAGGCCCAAGTGGGTAAGAGTGGTTTATAAAATTATAGGGTATGTTCTACTCAAATCAAATTTCTACGGGGCTAGGAAGAATTTGTGCAAAATTGTTCATTAGAGTTTGGATATTTTATGGTTTTTAATTATATCTATAGGTTTTATTTCAAGGTTTACATATTTGGAAGAAGTGAATTTGAGAAACATATTACTACTTTTGATTATAAGAAGAAAAATTGTGACTTAGAGAAGAGATGTCCTACTACTAGGTTGAAGGGTTTTAATCCACTAATGGAAAGTAAGTGTATCATTGAATTGGTTTTTGAAGACAAAGATAATAATGAAGATGAAATAATGAGAGAAAACGTATGGAAAAACATAAAACCTCTACCCATGGTAACTATAAACTTTTCCATCTATAATATTATAGACATCTTTTGAGTTCGGAGAGTTGGTTTCATTTTTCAGAATAATATGTGTACTAAAATTGTGAGTCTCACATATACTAATTCTATTTTAGGCCAACCATCTCTTGTGAAGACTAATATAAAAAAAATATTTATAAAATACATTACTATATTTATTTTAGGCATATTATTACCAAATCAGAAAGAGATAAGGTAGAGATTGATTAATGATGATGAGACCAATGAAGGCCAATGAGGGTGTGACTAGGGATGATGAGGGTCGATGATGGAGTGATTACAGATGATGAATTTTCCTAAAGGAGTAATTAAGGAGTGATTAATGAGTTATTAGGGAGTGATTAGGGATGATGAGGGTGTGATTAGTCATAGTGAGGGCCTATGAGGGAGTGATTAAGGATGATTAGGTGTAATAAAGATAATGAGGGATGACGAGGGAGTGACTCTAGATAATCATGAATGATGAGGATTAATGAGGGAGTGATTAGGGATAATTAAAGATAATCAAGGATGATGAGGGTTGATGAGGGATTGATTAGAGATGATAAGGGTCGATGAGTTATTATGAGAGAGTGAATAGGGATGATGAGGGATGTTGAGGGAGTGATTAGGGTTAATGGGGGTCATAAGGGAGTGATTAAGGTTGATGAGGGGTAATGAGGGAGTGATTTAAGATGATTAGGGATGATGAAGGTCAATGATAGTGTGATTTGGGATAATAAGGGCCATCAAGATAGTGATTAGGGATGATTAGAAATGATGATGGATAATGAGATAGTGACTAGGTAAAATAAGGGATGATGAGGGAGTGATTAGGGATCATGAGTTATGGTGAGGGAGTGATTATGGATGATGAGGGACAATTAGGGGTGATGTGGGAGTGGTTAGGGATGATGAGGTATGGTGAGTACCAATGACATTGTCATTAGGGATAATGAAGCTCAATCATAGGGGGATGAGGGATGATGATGAATGATGAGGGATTGATTATTATAATGAATGACGATTTATATGGTTGACTCCCTCTTTACATATGGTTTGGGGAAGGAGAGATAGTGATATGAGTGATTTTTATATAAGATTGATAATTTTATAGGGTTTGAAAGCACTCCCTTCCACCCCAAATATTAGTGGTAGTGTCATATGTGAGTTTGGAATGATAGAATATGACTATGTTCTATGCAAGTTTGTAATAAATTAGTTAGGTTATGCATGCATCAAATTGTAATTTAAGCATGAATGGATTGATGACTATCTAAAATTTATTTTGGAGTGAAAGATATATTTTTATGATGACTAGTGAATGGTTTTTATATCCCTTCTATTCCACATAAGGTTTTGAGGTTCAATATTTAAGTTTTGGTGTTTAGGGTTTTGTGTTTATGTTTTAGGGTTTAGGTTTCAGATTTGAGGGTTTAAGGTTTATGTTTTAGGTTTTAGAGTTCATGTTTTGGGGTTTATAGTTTGGTTTTTTAGGTTTTAGGTTTTAGGTTTTGAGATACAGGATTTAAGGTTCAGGGGTTAAGCTTTAAGCTTTAGGTTTTTAAGGTTTAGTATTTACATATCATGGTTTTGGGTTTAGGGTTTTGAGTTTATGGTTTATGGTTGGATTTTTAGAGTTTAGAGATTATGGTTTAATGTTTAGGGTTTATGTTTTATAATGAGAATTAGGGTTCAAAGTTTAAGGTTTAGGGTTTCAATTTATAATTTGGGTTTAATGTTTGTGTTAGGGTTTAAGGTTTTGGGTTTAGAATTCAAGGTATTAGATTTATGGTTTGGGTTGAGGTTTCATGTTTTAGGTTTAAGGGTTTGAAATTTATGGTTTATGGTTTAGCATTTAGTTTTTAGTGTTTAGGGTCAAGAGTTCAAATTTTAATATTTATGGCTCATAGTTTAGTTTTTAGGGTTTATGATTTCGGGTTCTAGTGTTTAGGGTTTAGAGTTTAGGGTTATGGGTTAGTGCTTAGGGTTTAGTGATTAAAATTTATGTTTTAATATTTAATATTTAGTATTAAGGGTTCATGGTTTAGGACACAGGGTTTGGATTTTAAGGCTTATGGTTTAAGGTTTATTATTTATGGTTTGGTGTTTAGGGTTTATGGATTTGGGTTTCGGGTTTAGGTTTTTGTGTTAGAGGTAAAGATTTAGGTTTTATAATTTGGTTTTAGGGATAAGGGTTTAGGGTTTAGGGATTAGGATTTTTAGTTTATAATTTAAGGTGTAAGTTTAAGGATTTTGAATTTTGGGTTTGGGATATAGGATTTAGGTTTCTTAGTTTTATGTTTTGCATTTGGTGTTTAGATGTTAGGTTTTAGGGTTTAGAATTTCGGTTTTAAGGATCAGGATTTTAGAGTTTAGGGTTTAGGTTTTAAGGTTTATGGGTTAGGGGTTTAATATTTAGATTTCAAGGTTTAATATCTAGGGTTTAAGGTTTGAATTTTTGTGTTTAACATTTAGGGTTTTGGGTTTAGGATTTATAGTTTGGGTTTAGAGTTTAGGGTGTAGTTTTTAAGGTTTGGTGTTCAAGTTTTTGGGTTTTAGGTTTAGATTTTAGGGTTTATGGTTTAGGTTCAAGGTTCATAGTTTATAGTTTAGGGTTTAGGGATTAAGGTTCAAATTTTAGTGTTATGGATTATAGATTAGAATTTAAGGTTTATAGTTTATATTTTATGCTTTAGGGTTTAGGATATGGGCTTTGGGGTTATAGATTATAAGAATATGTTTTAGTTTTAAAGTTTTGGGGTCATATTTTAGGGTTGGATTTTAGGTTTTAGGGTTTAGGATTAGGGTTTTGGGTTTCTAGTTTCACACTTAAGGTTTAGGGTTTAGGGTATCAAGTTTAGGGTTTTGATCTTGGGGGTTATGGTATGTAACTTAGAGTTAGGGGTTTAGTTTTTGGGGCTTATGGTTTATGATTTGGGTTTTATTGTTTATGGTTTATATTTTAAGGTTTGGGATTTGTGGTTTTAGGTTTAGGGTTAATGATTTAGGGTTTAGGGATTTAGGTTTAGTGTTTAAGGTTTAGGGTTTATGGCTTAGGGTTTTGGGTTTGGGTTTATAATTTGGGGTTTAGGAGTTAATTTTTAGGTTTATGATTTATGTTTTATAGTTTTAGGCTTGGGTTAAGGGTTTAGGAGTCAAGTGTTAGGGTTCAAGATTTGGGTTTGGAGTTTAGGATTTAGGATTTAGAGTTTATGGCTTGTGTTTTAGAATTTAGGGTTAGGGGATAAGGATTTAACGCTTAATTTTTGGGGCTTAGGGTTTAGAAATTAGAGTTTAGGGTGTATGTCTTAGGTTTTAGAATTTAGGGTTTATTAGTCAAGGTTTCAGGTTTATAGTCTTATGATTTAAGGTTTTGGGTTTGATGTCAATTTTTAGTGTTTAGGCTTTAGGGGTTAGGGTTATATGGATTGGGGCTTAGCGTTTAGGGTTTAAGAATTAGATTTTAAGTTTTAAGATTTAGGGTTTAGGTTTTAGTGTATAAATTTAGTTTTCATGGTTTAGGGTTCATTTTTTAGGGTTTTGGGTTCAAGGTTTATATTTTAGTGTTTGGAGTTGATTGTTTGGGTTATGGAATTTATGTTTTAAGGTTTAGGGTTTAATTTTTTAGTATTTATGGTCTATGGTCTTAGGTTTGAGGTTTTATGGTTCTAGTTTTGTGGTTTAAGGTTTAAGTTTCATGGTTTAGGGTTTAATGCTTAGGGTTTAAGTTTAAAAGTTTACGTGTCAAGGTTTTGGTTTTTAGGTTATGGCTTTTGGGTTTAGGGTTTGGATTTCATTTTCTAGGATTTTTAATTTTGTGTTTTAGTTTTAGTGTTTAAGACTAAGGGTTTAGGATTAAAGGTTTATAATTTAGTGTTTAGGATGTATGATTTTAGGCTTATGGTTTGGGGTTTAGGATTTAGGGTTTAAGGTTAAGGGCTTACGATTTTGGGTTTACTATCTAGGGTATAGATTATAAGGTTTAAGGTTTTAATGATCTTTATTTAGGGTTTAGGGTTTATAGATTAGGGTTTTGGGTTTATAAGTAATGTAATAGGGTTTAATGTTCAATGTTT
Organism: Torreya grandis; assembly: GCA_037957365.1. Taxonomy (NCBI): domain Eukaryota; kingdom Viridiplantae; phylum Streptophyta; class Pinopsida; order Cupressales; family Taxaceae; genus Torreya; species Torreya grandis. The sequence goes on from JARHVA010002669.1 coordinate 2,244,104, forward strand.
TGGGATTAGGGATTAGGTTTTAGGTTTTAATATCTAGGTTTTGTGTTTAGGGATTAATATTTGAGGTATGGGGTTTATGGTTTATGGTTTAGGGCTTAAGACTTAAGTTTTACAAATTATGAATTGGAGATTAGTGTTTGGCATTTATGGTTTTAGGGTTTGATTTTAGGGATTTGGATTTAGGTTTTATCATTTAGGGTTTTGTGTTTGAGTTTAAGGTTTGGGGAGTATGGCTAATGAATTACAGTTTTAGGTTTTGGGATAAGAATTAAGGGTTTATGTTTTTGGGTTTTGGTTTTAAGGTTTAGGGTTTAGGGTGTGCATTTTAGGGTTTGGGTTTTATGGTTCAAGTTTTAGGGTTTAAGGTTTAGCATTTAGGGTTTTATATCATAGGGTTTTAAGGTGTAAAGCTTAGGGCTTGGGGTTTGGGGTTTGAGGTTCAATGTTTAGTGTTTATTATTTTATGGTTTGGGGTTTATGATTTTGATCGTGGTGTTTGGGGTTAGGATTTAAGGTTTAGGGTTTAGATTTAAGGTTTAGGGTTTAATTTTTAAGGTTTTGTGTTTAGGTTTTACGTTTTAGGGTTTAGGTTTTAGGTTTTAGGTTTTAGAGTTTTAGGGTATATGATTTTGTGTTCATGGTTTAAGTTTTATGGCATAGGGTTTGGGGTTCAATGTTCAAGGTTTAAGGTTTAGTGTTTAGGGTTTGGGATTTAGGGTTAGTGGTTTAGGTGGTAATAGAGTGTACTAGGGTGATTAACTACATTTGTGTTTGGTATGAGTGATTGTATCATGACTATAGGTAAATATCATATATAAGTGACTACATACCTATATGTATTACTAGGTATGTGTTAGAATTAATGTATGAATGATTTTATCATTACTATATATCTTATATGTTGCATGCTATAAGCTAGTCATTTATGCATATCGATATACCCATTAATTAAAAACCCACAAATTATTTAGGAATTCATTCTAAATCTTCCTTCAAGCATTTTACATGATTGCCCTTAGTCACTCATTTCTCTATATAGGTGAGAATGCCCCCTCTCCTTTCAATATATGGATAAGTCCATTCCCCCTCTCCTTTATTTATATGTGATAATTCCACCTCTCCTAATTTTCAAGCATCTCATGATAATGACCCCTCTCCTTTATACCTTGATCTAATAATTCCCCCTCTAATGATTTTAAACATGATAATTCCTAGCCATTCCTTTCAAGATATGGCTCAGATATTCAATTGAGTAATAAATATTCAATATATGTCTCAGGTAAGATAGATATAGTAAATATTATATATGGGTCTTCAAGATCAATATATGGTTCGGGTATTCAATAGGCTAAGGCATACTTAATTATATGGTGTAAACTCTACTAGGCAAGGAAATAAATATAGGAAGGTAGTGTATACTCAATTAGACAAAGTGGGTAAGGCATAATTAATTATAATAAGGTAAGGCATGGTTAAGATCAATATATGGCTCAAGTATTTAAGTAGGGAATACTCAAGATCAATATATGGCTCTAGTATTCGATCAAGTATCACATGTAATCAAATAGGTAAAGTATGCAAGGCATACTCAAGTAGTTAATGTAGGTAGGGCATACTTAAATACAAAAAGGTAGGTAGGGAATAAACAAGATCAAGATATGGCTCAGGTATGTTGGTAGGGCATACTCATTGAGATTAATATATGGCTCAGTTATTCAATCAAGTAGGGCATACTCAAGTAGATAAAGTAAGTAGATAATATTCAATAAGGTAAATTAAGCATGTAATCCTTAATGGTATAGATATATTACATATGTAACATGATTTGAAACTTTGTTTATCATTATATATTCCAATCTTGAAATTTTAAAAACTAAGTATGACTAGAATGGATTTTGAAAAGCTAACTTCAAAATGGTAACTCCTACATCTTTGTGATTTAACATTTTAGGTTTTTAGCTATGTAAATCCTAAATTAGATTAAAGGGATGAGTTGTCTAAATCTGTTAAATATTATGCAATAAATAAGCACTAATTTGTTCTAGATTTTGACTTGCTTTGAATTTATAAAAATAATAATAAATATATGAAAATATAGAATTATCTAGAAAATATCTATCATGGAATATTTGGGTGCTAAAAATTAGGTTACATATAGGTCAGAGTGTCATTAATAGGGTCCCTGGGTTTGATTCTTCACCGAATAGTAGTGACCCACCTAGACAATAACACCATACAGCTCTAGTGTCTTATAAATGGTGTTAGTGTCCTCTTTGAAATATTGTTCCTATTTTATGGTATTACATTCACCTATGTTTTTAGGTTTTGTTCTTATGCACACAAAATCTAGAGCTCTGTATTGTGCCTAAAATATCTGATTTATTATGCAAACCCTAATCCTCATTTAAAGTATGGCATGATTTGAAAATGTGTTCTAGTTAGTAAGATAGGTTGGATATCCTTACATACCAATACTATGAGGAGGGATCAAACTCGTTTTATTTCTCCCACCTAGTCCTTGGTGCAAGTGTAAGTGAATGCTAGAATGATAGTGGTCTTAAATGCTTTGAGTATGCTTGAGATTGAAAATATCTAAGATCTAGGCTTAAGGAAGCTATAAATGGTAATGTGAATAGGTAGGGAAGAATAGGGATTAATAACCTTGATTTTATTCAACTTTATTCTTATTTAAATAGGCTTTTTACATCTATTTCCCATATAGTGGATAGAGGTGTAATAGTCTTGTATTTATAGTGATCTATAGCTTATGTCGATGGTAAAATGTGCTTTGACCAACCTTATAAGGGGAACACATTTTAAAATATATTAATTAAAGAGAGTTAGGGAAAAGGAAAATAGCACCAATTTTGGGACACTATCACCATGTGGCTCTAGTGTCCTTAGTGTGGTGCTAGTATCTAGTTGGCTAGGTGCTGGGCACAATGGGTTAGGATTTAGGAATGCAGTTCTGAGACTATATTTGAGATAATTATAAATATTTGTGGTCTACACAATGGATGTAAAAATGTTATAAAATATCTAGGATAGGTTTAAGGCTAAGCTAGGAATAGGCTCTCTCAAGTAACACTCGTAGCATCCAAATACTACTTTTAGGTGATTACACTTTGTAATCAATTTCAAAAGATGTAGAGTGGACCTAATTTGTTATATTCAGTAAAATAAATTTAAAGTATAAGAATATAAAATGTAAAATTAAATTAAATGTAAACTTATACTTAATATTTACCTAAATATATACATCTCTAATTGGCCAAACACAAAAAGAACCTATTTGAACTCAAAGGGTGTATGCCCTTTGTAGTCCAAAAGTAGTATACCCTTTGGAGTAGAAAGGGTGTACACCATTTGCACTGCAAAGGATGTACATAATTTTCACTACAAAGGGTGTATGCCCTTTACCTCAATAAATTAAAAAAGAATCTCTTCCTTCCAAAATAGGGCATTTCAAGGGTCATACATCCTTTGCAATAAAAAAGGCATATGCCCTTTATCATGTAAATGGTGTATGCCATTTCTATTGAAAATGGCATACACCATTTTCCACTTCAAAGGGTGTATGCCCTTTCCAATTCAAAGGGTATACATGTAATGATTTTTTTAAAAATAAGGGTGTGTGCCCTTTTGAAAAGGGTTACACCCTTTTCAAAAAAAATATCTCCCTATGAATTTCACCTTTTTAATCCCCCAACTTTGTGTATTAACCCTACCAAATTTCTCACTCTATCATTTTCCTTCCACACTTTCAATACTAAAATAAAATGGGGGTAAATGTATACATTAAAATTTGGTATGAAATACTCAAAAATGTAAGTTTTGACCATGTTTTAGCATACATAACTTGTTTGTACACAACTAAATTTCACACACTCTCCTATCCATTCACTTACTTATGTGTTTGGTCTTTATAATTTGTCGGTATTCATATAAAATATCTTCCTAGTCTCTACTTGAACAAATTATCATTTTATAAAAAATTTCACCTAATCTCATATCACTATTTATTATTACCTAGACAACTTTGAACATAGTCAAGTAGAATTGGTTACTAGATTCATCTACCTTGGTTGGCCCTATCTACACATTCTCTAACAATTATTTTATCTAATTTAGAATTTTTTTTGGGTCAAACAACATGTTTCACATGTGAGTTCAAAGGGAAATTTTATAAAAAGTCAATTATATAAGCATATCAAACCTAATCCTATTCCTATCTATAAATTCACCAACATGCATTTATTACACTAAGTAATACATCCATACATCTTTGAGACACTACCTTAGGTCATCCAAATATGCAAACTCCTCATATGAACAACTCTAAGCCAAGTATGAATACTATTGCAAGGTCAAAAATCATATATTTTGAAGTGTGGCAAAAGCCACACACATGATTACACTACATGTTAGTATAACATTAATTGATAACAACACAATAAGGTGAGGGGACTACATACAATTTTAGCCATCATCAAATTATTATAATGTATCTAGTGCTCAACCATTCAAGGGTGGTGGTTGAGGTTATCTCAACCCATCATTTATAACACTTTTTATAAATTAATCAAATGTCAAAGTGGAGTTAAGGATTCAAGGTGAAGGAAGGTGAATAAGAACATCTAAATAATTATAATCTTTGATATCACACAAAATAACTATTTAAAATTATGCATAATGATCTATGATGGAACAGTCTAACACATCTCACAGGGGTAAATATGGAAGAATTCAAACATATCTTGTTACCACAATCATCCAAGCATTACAAAATTGTCTCTAGTAGACTTAGATAGTCAATTTCTAGATCTAAATGATCACACCCATTTCAGATCAATGTTGATAATTGTACACTTTCATAGATCAAAACAAAACTAAAACAAGCTAAGTACCTTATCTTCTAAATCATTTCTATTTATAGCAAGAACATTAAATTAGACATACTTTTCTAGATACATTCATATTTACTTAATTTAAATATTTATTATACAATCTATATTATTATTTAGTTTTACCTTCTTTAGACCACTAAATCTGAAATAAGATAAATTAGGGATCAATACAAAATTTCTTAATATTAAAACTTTTTTTTTCAATGCACTAGTTAGACATGCATCTTCTAAAAAATAACTCTTGATCAAAATTATGGACATATGAATAGATAAATATTAGATAAACTTTGAAAAACTTAATTTTGTTTAAGCTTATTTGGTTTTTTGGCCAATTATTGATACAAACTCTTTAGAAACCACAAGGAAGAATTGAGCACATGAAAAATTGAAACCCACAAAATGTGCTGAAATAAAATATTGAATATACTAAGTTGTTATATCACCAACATCATTGAAATAGTTTATAGTGAAGATGAAAAATCCAAAATGAAAACTACGTAAAACTTATAGACATTTGGTTCACACAACCAAATAGAATTGATTTAGTATTTCAATAAAGATATCACAATTTACAACCACTTCATCTTGTTTAACCACTAACACTAGTGTTATTACACCCTATTTTGGTGGAGATGTAACATTAGTGGTTGAGATGAAACTTAAAATGTAGATGAATAAGCAATAGACACATTGCATAGGATTCATACTTATAACATTGCCCTATCCCACATCCCTAGCCCTATGACATTAACTAACATAAAAAAAACTTGATGATATGCTAACCTATACCCCTTATGTAGTGGTTCCATGGAGGGAACTTGCCATAATTTTCTCTATGGGGGATACAAAGAAAAAGATGAAGCTATATGCATAAATATGGTCCCATCAAACTAAAATATTCAATTAGTTATTATTTTTAGGGCTCTTGTACAAAAAATTTAAAATTAAATTATTTATAAAAAATATCACCATATAATCCTTCCACTTGGCATAAAATCTCCCTAATTTGTTTGAGTGGGTAATGTAGAAGTTTATCCCCCCTTCTTCAGCTAGGGAACAAACTCTCCTCTTTAAAATTAGCTAGTACCACTTTTTATGGTAAATATTCTTTTTATTCCTATAACAATCTTTAAAATTCATTATGGGATCACCTGCACAAGAAGAATAAGAGATCCAATGCCTCCATGGAATCCATCCTTGATATAGGCTCCAATTAAATAGTAAATCCAGCTACTATAAGAGCACTTAATAAATAATGCAAATTTAAAGAGACAATAATCCCTTTCTCACCACCAAAAATGGAAAATATTGATGTTAATAATATCACTAACACCACTGATGAGATGGGGGTGTATTGGTAAAGCAACTTGGTTGTCATATGCACCACCTAGGTTCAAATCTTGGAGGTATTAAAGGTCGTTTGTGGTCAACCATTGGTATTAATCTGGTTATGGCCATTTTAATGGTATTTACCAATTGTAGTGGTATTGTGTGTTATTGTTGGTATTCATCGATTATGGTCATATTATGTGGTATTTTTGATATTCATCAGTTGTGGTGGTATTGTTGGTATTGGCCAGTTGTGGCTATAATATTAGTATTAGCTGGTTATAGCAATTGAATTATAAATAATTATTGATCTAGTTAAAAGCTTTGTATCTATCTAAAAATAATATCACTAATGCCCACATAAAAACAAACACTCACATAGATATATATATAATAATATTTCAATATTTGATTAATATGATTCAAAAGGATTAGTCAAAAAATATACTTTTATGAGTCCATAATATGACTCATTATTGCTATAGTTCATAACCTTAAACATGTCAAATGGTTGAACATTATATGTAATATTAGGATTTATAACTAGATTAAGGTAGGATATATATATATATATATATATATATATATATATATATATATATATATATATATATATATATATATATATATTCATGTGAGTCTAAGTTAATCTTCTTTGCATTATGTTCTAACCATTTTCATGTTTTAGTCTACACATTTTAATATTTACAGACATTAGTAGTGTCTAATAAGAATTTTGACAAGATTTCATGAAGATAAGGACGTTCCAAGGCGTATAACTAATCATCTAAAGCATAGATATAGATTCTATCAGTCAACTATAGATTGTACTAGCCTACTATGGATTTTACTAGTCAATTACATATTTCACTAGTTAGCTATAGATTTTGTCATTAAGTTATGGATTTCAATAGGTGACTATGAATTACTATAGTTTTATTATGGATTATCATAATTCACTCTAGAATTGATCATAACATGTTCCAAAGTGTTCAAACAATTTTTTTCATCTTCCCCATGATAATATGAAAGACTCCTTTCGATATTTCTATTTTTGTTCATGTATATAAATAGTTTCCTATTTTTGTTTGGTCTTCCATTTATGGAAGTTTTCATTCCAGGATTGTAACTCTAAAGATAGAAAGATATGGATATAATATATGTACAGATTTGTTCACTAGATATAGTTAAGTGTGGAATTTTTTCATCTCATGTGGATGTTTTTTTATTCCTTGTAGATCTTATTGCAATGTTTTTCTATTTTAGCTATATTTCCCAATATATCTAGAATATTTTCTTATTTTAAATCAGTTGAGTTGTTACCTAATTTCTAGGGATAGATAGTTTATTTTACACATAATAAAAGGATAGATCCATGTTGAATCTGAGACACACACACACACACACACACACACACACACACACACACACACACACACACACACACACACACACACACATATATTGTAATTTTGGTTGTTTTTGAAATACAAGAATAATTTCATAAGTTTACTCTTTTAATTCATGTGTTGAAGTAGCATTTTTAGATTGAGTTGATTAAAACCTAAATCTAAGGGTAAGGGCCCACTCCCCGAGGAGATAGGAGATTTATTTTTGTATTTATAAATTTATTTCGTATTTATTTTAATATATATATATATATATATATATATATATGTTTGGCATAATTAAGATATGTATGTGTGTGTGTGTGTGTGTGTGTGTGGGGCATAATTAAGATTTATAACTTGCAGGATATATTAGATAGTTGATGTGTTACTTTCTATTTATCATAAGCATTTAATTATTCATTTAAATCCTATAAATTTAATTTTTTAAGTGTGAATTTGAAATCACTATCATTCTACAAGTGTGGTTTTGAGATTTGGTGTGAGTGCATTTATTTTGTAGCAGCGTGTGATTGTTTTTAGATTTTTCAATTCAACATAGTTTGGTTTGTTTATATTTATTTCAAGAGTGTTTGTTTTCAGCATTAGTATATATTATTAAAAATAGACTTTAGGTTAGCACAACATAAAAAGTAACCTAAAATAGTACAGTTACCCTGAAACCAAGAAGTGCCTTACTATAGATAGCCTTGGACAATGCCCTAGTAAGAATTGACACCAATATAAGTTGGTTAAATGAAGGGGTAATAATGACACCCCTCATTTTTGGTGCCATTTCTAGAGAATTCTTTTTAAGTGTTAATAAGGTAAACACTTAGGCTAATAGTCAATATAAAAAATATAATAGAAACCACTCTCTTGACAAATATAAGTATATGAGTAGACAAAGGGATTCACAGGGTAGGTTTGTTCTAAAAGATCCTGATCCTTTGCAAAAAATAATCAAAGCATTTTCAAAGAAGATAGGCAATTTTCAAAACTAAATTAGTGAATCATTTAAAAGTCCTAGGGATATATAAGAATATTCCTCTACAAAAGCTAAAATTTTAGAGGTTGAACAACCGGAACCCCCTCCTCTCAATATAAATTTATTTGACATGGGATAGAATATAGGCCATGTGGAAAATCCTCATAGGAATGATCCTAAGAGGACTTTCTCTTATCCTATTATTTTTGAGAATGATGAATTAACAACAATGAAAAATATTTCTCCATCCAATCTACCTACCTTTAAAAGTCTATCCATTGAAGATCCAAACCAATTTATCTTTGAGATTAAAGTCCTATACAAAACCTATGATTATACTTCAGACATCTAAAAGTTGAAAATTTTTCCTTCTACTTTGAAAGAAAGAGTAATGAGTTGGTTCATGGGACTTGTAGGGAACTCTATTAGCACTTGGAGAGAAATATAAATAGTCTTCTTGAGAAAGTATCAAGATTACTACAGGGTTAAGGATAGGAAAGAAGAGTTTTTCAAAATCAAACAAATTGAAGATGAAAACCTTGAGGATTACTTTGATCAGTTTAATTTTGCCCACAACAGATGTGGTTATGAGATACCTAAATAAGTGATCAAAATTATTTTTCTTAAAGGATTGGATGACTCCTCTAGAGATTATTTAAATATTATGGGGAAGGGAGATATTACCAAAATTTATTTCCAATAAATCACACAGTTATGTATGAACTACTCCAGGCTAAAATCATGTAGTAGAATAGAGAAACCAGGAAAATCTAGTGATGTAAGCCAACTCATGAAATAACTAGAAAAATTTAAAACAGACATATTGGTTCAACTAAATTCAACATTAGATGGATTTCAAGCTAGGACTAAATCTAATACTAACCCACTAAAGATATATGTCCCAAAGTGTAGATTAAAATATGCACTTAGGGACTGTCCTCTAGATAAAATAGAAATCTATGGGATATGTGATGCTCAAGATCACGACACAAATAATTGTAGTCATCTCCCAACTCTTAAGAATAATTTTAAATAAAATTCATAAATCATAGAATAAATCAATTATGTTCAAAGGAAAAGAAATACCTTTTAACAAAATTAGTCACAATAGTTTGGCTTAAGAATTCATTTTTCAAGTGGCATGCACCCCCACAAGAGTGGGTAATTCCACCATGGGGCACCTAGGAATGGATGCCATAATAATGGATGATGCCCTAACTTTTTCAACAAATATGGATACCCCAAGGTCACCAATAGTCATGAACAAATCAACATTAGAATTCTAGTCCAAACTATAACCAACAACAACAAAGAAGGTATCCTCAAAAACAAAAATAATAAGCATTAATATCTCCTTAATAAAATTAAGTATCCCTTAAATAACAAGTAAACCAACCTCAGATACCTGCTCAACTAGTAGCAAATCTAAAAATTAGATAGGTTTATATGATGAACAAGGAGAAATAATATGGGTAAGAGCTATTGATTGTGCAGACATTCATCTCACATTAGGAAGAATGTTTCAAGAACCTCATATCATCATCACAAAAGTGCCTCAAGAGAAAATAAGTCCACATACTTAATTAGATAAAGAAGAAGATTCCAAAAAAGAAAATATAAAAATAGAGGAAACCATCATAACTCCTCCATTTGTTCTTTTTTCAGAAAGATTGAAGAAAATGGAAAACAACAAGGAATCTATATTAATTCAAGAACTTGGGAAATTAAACATAGATATTCCATTTTTACAATACATTATAGACATTCCAAAATTAAATAGGGTAATCAAAAGTTTGTCGATAAAGACACAAGGAAAAAAAGATAATATCCGAAAACCATATAGGTAGATGGAAAACTTATTGATTTATTAGCAAGTAATTTTTTTTTGCCTAAATATGGGAATCTAGGAAGTCCTATCATTTTAATAAAGATTGGACAACAAAAGATACCAAATGTGTTGGTAGACTTAGGAGCTGCTATTAATGTAATGACCATGAACACCATGCAAAATCTCTCTTTAAAAGATATATAGCCAACTACTAAAATTTTGTAGATGGTAGATAATTCCACTACCAAATTATAAGGTGTCATTGATGATATAACATTGACTATAGATTCATGGGAATACCCTATTGACTTTATTGTCCTCTAGCCCAAGAATAGGAAAATTGAATGCCCATTGATTCTAGGAAGACCTTGGTTAGTAATTATAGAAACATTAATTTATTATAGATCAGGAGATATGACCATCTCAAATGGTCTTAAAGCAAAATGAATTTATTTATATCTATCTACTCAACCATCAATCAATTCTATCAAATATTTGTGAGTTGACCAACCTGATGAAAAATGTGATAGTATCTCCTCTCTAGCTATGGTCATAATCACTTATCATGTAGAGGAATTAGAGGATAAGTTACTAAGAAGTATTGTAATTTATATAAATCTTGACAATTTAGCTACTAATTTTGATAGTCCAATTATGGATCTTGATAGTTTGATTATGGATTGCAACAATCCAGCTATGAATTTGGACAAAATATCCCTTCATGGTAGCACTTCCTATCCCTCTGATCACCATTCCTTTTCAACCTATTCCAACATGTTGTATGACCATAAGGACATTTTAAATAGTGTGATGTAGTGTGTGCATGAAAGTCATAACTCATTTTTAACAACCTTCCATTGTCCTTTAGTTGGAGTTATTCCCATAGGAGATAAGTTTGTCAAAGACACTATCACATTCCATACATTTTTACCACATCCTTGTCCTCCCAAATCATTAATGAGTGAGTTAAAAAAAATAGACTCTTCCCATTTAGGCACTAAACAAATCATAGTAGCACTAGGGAAGACACTCAACATAAATAGTTTGTTGGCAGATGATCAAAAAATGAATGTTTTTAATGTACGTAAATATCATACTCAAGATTTTTCTTGGGAATATCAAGACATGAATGGAATCCATTCAAGTGTATGTACACACCATATATACATATATAACATTAAACCAATAAGTCAATCTCAAATAAGAATTAATTCTACGTTGAGAGACATTGTGAAAACTAAAATTGAAAGCTACTAGAAGTGGGATTCATTTATTCTATTTTTGATAGCCAATAGGTCTCTCCTTTGGTCATTTTTCCTAACAAAAATAATAAATGGAGAGTATGTGCATATTACAGGTATTTAAACAAATCAACAATAAAAGATTACTTCCCTTTACCCTTCATTGATCAAGTACTCTACAACTTGATTAGGAAAAGATATTTTTCTTTCTTAGATGGCTTTAGTGGATATAATCAGATACAAGTGTCACTTGAGGACCAAGACAAAAAAAACTTCACTTGTACATGGGGGAGATTTTCCTATAGAGTCTTGTCCTTTGGTTTACGTAATGCACCTACCACTTTTCAATGTGTAGTCCTAGTCATATTTTTAGACTTGACCAATGACTGTGTAGATGTTTATATAGATGATTTTACTGTTCATGAATAATCCTTCAATGAAAGTTTGAGTAATATTAAAAAGGTACTGAAAAGATGTTAGGATCACCATTTATCTTTAAGTCATGAAAAGTGTTTGATCATGGTAAAGGAAGGTATAGTTTTAGGACATCATATTTCTACAAAAGGGATCTAGGTAGACCCAAAGAAAATTGAAGTCATCTCAAACTTGCCTATTCCTCAAAATTAGACTGATATCAAGAGATTCTTAGGCCATGCAAGATACTACAGAAGATATAAGATTCATCAAGATTATTGCTCCAATGTTTTCTTTGCTCACAAAAGAGAGTGAGTTTGTCTAGAATTCAACCTACCAACAAGCCTTTGAAACCATTAAGGAAAATCTGAGTACTACACCAATCTTAAGAGTACCTAATTAGTCATAGCACTTCCATATTTATACTTATGTATCTAATCATGTTATGGGAGTTATTTTGGGACAAAAAGATGAAAATTGATAGATGTATGGCATATACTACATAAGCAAAAACTTGACTTCAACTGAAAGAAATTACACAACCACTTAGAAAGAATTCTTTGATGTTATTTATGCCATAAATAAATTTAGACACTATAATACTGGTTATAAAATCTTTTTATATACTGATCATGTAGCTATCAGGTATTTGATGAACAAGCCAATAGTAGGAGGAAGTATTATTAGGTGGTTGTTATTATTTAAATAATTTGATATAATAATTATTGATAAATTAGGTAAATTCAATGTGGTTGTTGATTTTCTTTCTATATTGAACAATGCAGATGAAGAGGAACCTATAGAAGATAATTTTTTGGATGAAAAATTATTTGTTGTTTAGCAAAATCACCTTGGTTTGCTAATATATAATTTATTTTGGATACAGAGTAGTTTCCTTTTTAGTTTACCAAAAACTAAAAGAAACATGATAAAAAAAAGAGGTAATCCCAAATTTCTTTATCATCATTGCTTAATTCAATTGGTTATTCAAGATTGCTTATAAATGACTAGACCTAATATAAGTTGGGAAGATTTTCTTCAAATACCTAGAAATACAAAAAGTAATCGTGAGGAAAATGAAGTAGAAGAGGAAATGAAGGTAGAAGAATAGATGATAAAAGAAGACCTTCTTGTAGCTCCATAAGAACCTGTAAAAGATGACCTTCCTACAGCTCCACAAGAACCTTCAGAAGAAGACCTTCCTATAGCCACACAAAAACCTATAGAAGAAGATCTTCCTATAACCACATAGGAACCAGTAGCAAGGAAAAATCTTATATAAGGGGATTCTATAAGTAAGGAATCCAAAATAAAAAAGAGGAAACTCATTCTCTAACCTGACTCTAATAAATCTGAAGAAGAACTTCTACCTTCCCATAAAAAGGCTAAGGTCACATCTACTCCTCAAAGATCCCATAGATTAAGAGGAAATATGAAAGGTAAACCAAGAAATAAACCTTCTTATATTATAAAAATTAATGATGAATATGGAAAAAAAAAATACCAAAAGTCATGAATCACTAGAGGCATTTAGTTTTGAGACTAATAAGGAAGAATTTTCTCAAGAAGGCAATAAGGAGGTAGAGCAAGTAAAACATGGTCTTGAAGAATTACAAGAAAAACCAATACAGAAAGAGGCAGACCAAATGGATCAACTTGCCATATAAGTGGAATTTCCTACTTTAAATCAAGCCTTACAAGAGATAGAGAGATTAAAGAATAAGTTATTAAATTAGTCAAGAGGAGGACTAGATGCACTTGTTGTAGTAGCTTCTAAGCTACAACTCTCTACCAAAAACCATCTTGTAGCTTGTGTTTCACAACTATTTATAGCAAAAAATCAATAGGAGAAACCTAAAACTACCCAAGTTATCAAGTATAATTCCTCATCTATGATGTCTTCTAAATTGATGAAATGGATAGACAGTCAGTATGAGTGTCCTAGGTAATTAACAAAGAAGAACAAGAAATTGAAATAAGAGGTCAATTTGAAAGAAGAAATAATCTCCAATCTACATCATAAAATTGAATATATGGCTTGTATTACTCAAGAGATCATTGACTGATGGCCTCCTATAAGGGTGTATTCAATTTATCTTGAAGAGCAATGGCATAAGTTTAAATTCATGAAAATTTATTGTAACATGCCTTATGAATTAATCACTCCTCTCTCTTTATTTAAATTATATAAATAGATCTCATAAGAAGAAAAATCACAATTGTGTGAGTTATATCTTCATAACTATGATATGCCGTATGATATGGAAAGGATTCCTAAAATATATGTTCGATCTATCCTTTTAAAGGCATTTTAATCATATCTTTTAAATGAGCAAAGGAGAGGATGAGAGATGATTGAATATAGGAAAAAGGAAAGGGAAAGCCAATTGCACCTGATATTATGTTGATAGAATGGGATAACATCATGTTGTATAAGGATGGAGGTCACTAATTGATTCATTCTTTAGGATCAAAAAAATACTTTCCTCTTTGCTAAAGGATGAGACTCTTGTTACTGTAGGATATTTCTTATTGTTGTAGGACATTTATTATTTCCATAAGAAACATTTCTCACTACCAAATGAATTATTATCACTCTATCAGACTTTAAATTCTCACAAATCAGTTTTGCTTCCAATCAAATGACAACACATGCTAGCACACCTCACATCCTCCACTTTGACTCTTCATTTATGTATTAATGAAAGGTATTCCTACAAGTAATAAGATAATTATATTATATTTATTTTATGTCATAAGTTTTAATTATTACTAAGATGATGGGTATTAATGCTATTAAAATTCCACCATATCTTCTCTTTATCATGTCAACTTGAGATATCTTCTCCTCTATCAATTGACGTGACCATTAAAGCACTGCTTCCATCACCCCTTATTATTTCCATGAGCCAT
This sequence comes from Torreya grandis, assembly GCA_037957365.1. NCBI lineage: Eukaryota > Viridiplantae > Streptophyta > Pinopsida > Cupressales > Taxaceae > Torreya > Torreya grandis. The sequence continues at coordinate 2,259,112 of JARHVA010002669.1, forward strand.
TTATGCATTTTTTTTATATCCCTTGAGGATAAGTGATAGTTTAAGTTTGGGGGAATTTTCCATAATTCAAATGAATTATCTCACTCTCAAAGTAAAATTTCAAACATTCCACCCAAAGCTAAAAAACCCTTTCTATAAGAACACATACCTTGTAACTAAAACTCCATCCTATAATATGTAAGGGACTTGATAAACATAAGGTACTTGATATCTCTCCTTTGACCAATATTTTGAGAGGATACATACTCTTGATCAAGGAATTGTAGAAGAATTCATTGGCTCATTACATAACAACCTAGCAATAGTGAGAGGAATAGAAATAAATCTAACTAAAACCATTATTATTAGAGTAAATATATTACCATAAAAAAAGTAAGTATGGTAGGATAATCTTGATGTTGAGGTAGAGAGGTAGAAATTCATTAGAGGATAAAAAAGCTTGGAGACTTTAAAATAGGGCACCGCATGGTTATCATTATTGAGAAGATGGGCCCGAGCTTTTATGTTTCTTTGTAGATATTTCACCTATGAAGGGAGATATTCTATGCTTTATGGAATTCACTTCAAATTCATGAATCATTTATGACATGGTATTGAGATAAATGTCCCCAACTTCTTGCTTAACATGATCACAAAAATGGCAGAGTCATTTCAAATGGGTAATCCCAAAGTTCTTTCCCATCATTATTTAATTTAGTTGATTATTCAAGACTACTTACAAAGGACTAAACCCAATATAAGTTGGGAATATTTTATTCAAATACCTAGAAATGCATAAGGTAGTAAAGATGGAAATGAAGTAGAAGAGGAAATGGAGGTATAAAAATAGATGATAAAAGAAGACCTTATTTTAGCTACACAAGAACCTACAAAAAAAGACCTTCTTGCAGCTCCATAAGAACCTTTAGAAGAAGACCTTTATGTAGCCACACAAGAACCTGTATAAGAATATATTATTATAGCCACACAAGAACCTACCATAAGGACAAATCTTGTATAAGGGGATTCCACAAACAAGGAATCTAGAAGAAGAAAGAGAAAACTCATTCTCCAACTTGACTCTAAGGAATCTGTAGAACTTCCACCTTCCTCTAAAAATGCTAAGGTCACATTTACTCCTCATAGATCCCATAGATTAAGAGGAAAGATGAAAGGTAAACCAAGAATTAAACCTTCTTTTATTATATAAATTAATGAGAAATCTAGATAAAAACAAACTGCCAATAGTCATGAATCACTAGAGGTATTTAGTTTTGAGACTAACAAAGAAGAATGTTCTTAAGAAGGAAATAAGGAGGTAGTACAAGTAGAACATAGTTCTGAATAATTTCAAGAAGAACCGATGTAGAAAAGGGTAGAGAAAATGGAGCAACCCACCATACAAGTGAAATTTCCTACTTTAGAGCAAGCCCTACTAGAAATAGAGAGATTAAGGAAGAAGCTATATGATCAGTCAAGAGGAGGACTAGATGCACTTATTGCATCATCTTCTTAGTTGTAACCCTCTGTCAAAAACCATACTGTATCCATTATTTCACAACTTTATATAGCAAAAAAGTAATATGGAAAACCTACAACTACCCAAGATGTCAGGTATAATTCCTCATGCGTGGTGCCTTTTAAATTGATAAAATGGATAGACAATAAGTGTGAAGGTCTTAGGGATTTAACAAAGAGAACAAGAAATTGAAAGAAGAGGTCAAGTTCAAAGAAGAAAAAATCTCCAAACTATAGTATAAAATTGAATATATGGTTTGTTTTACTCAAGATATCATTAACTACAGGCCACCTGCAAGGGTTTATTTAATTTATCTTGAGGAGAAATGGCATAAATTTAAGTTTATAAGAATTTACTATGATATGACTTATGAAGTAATCACTCCCCTCTCTTTATTTCAATTATAAAAAGAGAGATCACAAGAATAATAAGCACAATTATGTGAGTTATATCTTCATAAGTATGTTGTGCCTTATGATAGGGAATGGAATCCTAACCTATATGTTGGAGATGTCCTTTTAAAGGCATTTTCATCATATCTTTTTAATGAGCAAAGGAGAGGATGAGAGATGATTGAATATAGAAAAAAGGAAAGGGAAAGTTAATTGCTTATTAGAAGAGAGTCAATTATACCTGATATTATGTTGATAGAATGGGATAACATCATGCTACAGAAGGAAGTCAGAACTTGGTTTGCCAAAAATTGTGTCGTATCCCAAGATTTCTACTTGGGATTGAGAACTTATGTTGGACCCATAGAAAAAGAATCCTACATCCAAATATTAAATGAGATCACTTCCAATATAAAATAAAAGAGCCATGCTTCCCTTTTAATTTAAATATAGCATTTGATAGAGTCACAAGATATATTTTGCTTGTAGTTGAAATGGGATCTCAACTATTCAGCATAAAATTCTAGCCCCCTCTATTTTGTTATTGGTAAGATAAAACTCCATTATAAGCAGCCAAGGAGGTCATAAATTGGCAACTATATAAACAATGACATGGATTTTATGCTCACCTATAAAGTGGTGCCATAGACCCTATGGATTTTAGAAATATTTTTGAAATTGAAATGAGCAATTTTGTTACTCATGGATGAGAAAGGTCTTAAGTTGGGGAATGTGATGAGCCATAGAAATGTCATGTGTTTATCCTCATCTGTCACACTCATTCTTCTTGTTTACCATGATTTTGAGTTAATTTCTCATAAATTTTCCATCCTCAAATAACCATAATCCTAAAAATAATATTATTTTATCATACTCTTTGAATAGTTAGAACTATGTCTTGAAATCAAGTATATAATAGTTATCTTCTACTGTAGGATGATTTTCTCTATAATTTGTTTTGAAGCAATAGGTATATAGCACAAAACATTCTACAATAAAAGGGATCTCATCATGTGGATGCATCCTAAAACCATTGTATGAAAAAAGCCATGGATGAACATAAATTGATTCTTAGTTCAATCAACTTGAAAATTTGATGATATCCTCCATTGATCACAATAAAGATACAGTTGAAGACTAGAACAACTTTTTTTATCCTAAGGCAATAGTTTAGGATTCACATGAATGGTGATCTTAGCAGAAGGAGCTAATTTCTATTATCCTATAGCCGAATGTTTCTTAGTTTGGAATATACATTATTTTATATAAAACAATCTCCCCTATTATATATAGGTAATATTAAGGTTGAGAGGGTACTAGATATCAATTAGATAAATATATCAGAAGTACATTTTTTAAAGCAGCTACTATTGTAATTTCCCTATAATAATTCATTACTACATTTTGATTAATACGAACAATCATTTCAAAATACATTTCATTTTTGTAAGAGGAAGGATTGAATCTAGATTCAGAAGGAGGAAGGCCCCCATTCAAAAGTCTTGTAGTAACAATCTAACCCGTTAAATAGCTAAGCATGTTATTTAGTTTCTTTATGTGTTGTGTATTTTATTTCTGAATTGTGTGATTTCCAATCTTGCATAGACTTATTTTAAGCAAGCTTCCAATAATTTAATCATTTAATTCATATGATTATGTTCATGTTCATGTTTAATTCTAAAGCTCCATATACTGCATGGCTTTAACATCTTAGATTACAATTAGCAGAAGGTCAAATTAGAAGATTGAGTACACGCATATAGTGACATCATCCTATCAAGTCTATGTCCTCAGGTTGACATTTGAATGAAGTAGGAGATGTAGGTCTATGGTAACTCTCCTTTTTCATTATGATTAAGATAAGTATATCTGATTGTGAATCAAATTCTAGTCAATTTTGGTGTCATTACCAAGGAAGGGTGTCACACACTTATAATCTTCAATCTTGATAGTAGTTGTTTCTGGATGTTTATTTTTATTTTTCTTATATCTTGATGTTCTTTATATTAAATATTTCCTATTTTAATAGTTTAAATTTTCCTATTTGCAAGTAGGATAATGGAAATTTTCAAAAACTTTGATATTACTAACCTTTTGCAGGCAGGGTGGGTAAAAAAATTTTAAAAAAAAGAAAAATCAAAAAGTGGTGATGTATAGGTAAAGTGAAGGGAAATATATAGGAAGATTTTTTCTTGAATATTTAACCATTTCTACAAGATCAAATTTTCATCCTGAAATAGCCAAGGAACATGAATAAATTCTTGGAGATCACTCATAGTTGTCAATAAAAGAGATAGAAAAGGAAGAATTTTTGGTTGGATTGGTAGCACAAGATGGATACTTTGAAGAGGTTCATACCCGTGAAAGAGACCCACATTTACCACCCTTGAGAATTCCCACCTTATCAACTCATACTTAGGAATATTAATTTCACTTCTCTCCATCACCTAAATTTCTTGCTAAGGAGACTTTCAAGGTTATTCTTGCTCCTAGAAGAAATACCAAGCCAATTCTTCCAATTTAGAAAGACTCTTTTCTAAGACACAAGCTGAATCTTCTAAAACCTCTACACCATCCCCATTGTATATAAATCCATATATTTTTAAGAAAAAAGATAAATTTTCCATCTTGTACACTCTATGAAATAGAAGAATTTATAGGAATTTTTAGAGGTATGTGGTAACAACTTTTGGTCTACCAACACAAAAAGTATCCATGGAGAATCCTCAAGAATAAAATACTACCAATGAGTCTAGTACCTTCAAATTTTCTATCCGTACTCTTTATGGAAATGTACCCATGAATAATATTCCTCAATTCACCATCCCTAACTTTAGGAGAAAAGCATATGAGGATCCAGACACCTTTTTTTTTGAGTTTGACATCTTATGCCACAACTATGATTACAATCACAACACTCAAAAACTCAACTTATTACCAACAACACTCAAAGATAAAACACTTAGATGGTTCATGAGACTTGAAAAGGATTCCATTTCTACTTGAGAAGAAATGAAGGAGAGGTTTTTGATGAAATACCAAGACTATTGTAGGGGTAGAAACTATAGGAGAGATGACAAAATTTGAATGACACAAGTTGATGTTGAGTCATTGGAGGAATATATAGAAATGTTTTTGTTTAGATTTAAAAATTCCAAATAGACTACAATAGAAAAAGAATTAATCAAGCTGATATTATTGAAAGGAATTAAAGATGATTATCTAGAGGCACTAGATTTAAGTTCTTGTGGTGATGTTTCTACACTATCCTTTAATGAACTAACATTTTTATGTACAAACTACTCTAGATCAACCATGAAAAAAAGTAGGGGTAGAACCATTCCTGCAACATCTGCATCATAACTATTTAAAGGTAAAGTTAGCAACCTTCTCTAGGACATGAAGCAAGACATTATTAACCACCTAACTACTTAGATTTATACATTACATACATGAAGGAAGTAGTAAAAAACTAAAAAAGCTTTAGCCACCCATTACCTTGAATGTAGAAAAAAGTGGATTACACATGTCATTTTATGAAAGCTCGAGTAACTAGCATAACTAAGGAGAATACTAAAATATTGGAACTATATGCCATAAAAGAATATTAGAATCAAGCATTTTTTGCGACTCAATGTAAACCATAGGTGGAAGATCAGGTATGCCATCAAACTCTATGTTTGAAAATTCTAAATTCTCAAATAATCCTCAATATGGTTCTTGGATAACTATACCCAACCAAAAATAGCCCCAAAAAAATTGGTAGCTACCCTAGAATCAGTTATGGATGCAATAGAATGGATAACAACCTCAACCTGGGTAATTCCAAATCCATCAATGGATATTTACCTCTAATCCATGGTAACAACAATAGAGTGGTAATCAAGACTTTCCTTAGCAAATGCAACAACCACAACAATAATAGGCCTTAATTTCAAACACTCAAAAACCTATTAGACCCACTCAATTATCACCCAACCCATCCCCAACCCTATCAATAAGTTGGTTTAACCAACACAATCCACTGAAATTATGAAATATCCAACACACACCTTTTATATCAATCAAGTCCAACTTCACTCAAGATGCATTCTTATATAACCAACCTCACCCATAATCATAGAACATTTTGAATAACCTGATCCAATCCATACTAATCCACAACCACCCATGGTAAATCTTGATCCAAGTCCATCAAAAAACCAAAAAGAATCTGACAATCATCCTTTTTTGAAGAGATTAAACATATCACGTCTTAAACCAGAGCCCAAATTCAATATCTTAGGAAAATTCAAGAATGTGTATATAAAAATAAAAATCTTTCAGGCAATAAAATATGTTCCTATCTATAATAAGGTTGTTAGAGAGCTATGCTTGAAAAAACCAGGAAGAAAAAAGACAAATCCTAAAATAGTCCAAGTTATTGGCCAACTAGCAGATATTATGTTGGGAAATATAGTTCCCCCAAAATATTCTAATTCTAAAAATCCTATATTTAATGTTAGCATCCATTTCCAACCCATCTCCAATACTTTAATTGACTTGGGTGTAACCATCAATGTGATGACCATGCAACAATTAAAATTTATAACTCTTCATCTAACACCCACCATCCTCTAGATGGCTGATAGGTCAAATATTAAGCCTAAGGGGATTGTTGAAGACCTGGTTATAACTATGGAATCTTATAAATATCTAGTAGATTTTTTTTTTTTACAACCAAAAAAATAATTTTGGAGGTTATCCTCACATCCTTGGCCACACATGGTTGGCTACCGCTGATGCTTTTATTAGTTTTAGGTTAAGACAAATTTTAATTTCCAATGGAAATGACACCAATAAATTATTTCTTTTTCTACCATCTTATCCTTCCCAAAATTATTTCCCAACACCTTGGATTGATGAATTTTAAGAAGCTATCTCCTTGAAAACTCACTACATAATTGACCACAGTCTTCAAGCACAAGAAGAAGACATGATCCTTACTCGTATTATATAAAACACCAATCAATAGGATCTTGTACTGACAAACAAGTTGGAATGTACACCATGCCCCATTAAAAATACTTTTCTTGAGAATGATGTTTCTAAAAATTCAAGGGGCACTTGGACATTCCATCAATTGCTTCTCCATCAATGTAGCTATGTTCCTTTAATTGCCAATGTAAAAACCATGCTCTATTAAACAAAGCAAGTAGATATTCTACCAAATAATCCTCTTAACATTAAGACCTCCTTAACACCCTAGTAATAAATCTAGTTACTTATAATGTTGAAAAATCAAACAACAAAATTTGCCTAGGACTACCATGACATGAGAGAAATACCCCTAGATTTATGCACGCATCATATTTACATTAAATAAGAATGCAAACTTATTTGTAAACCCTAATAATGAATGAATCCAATAGTTAAATACATTATCAAAATTGAGTTATAAAAACTCTTGGATGCAAGATTTGTTTATCCTATTTTAGATAGTTAGTGGGTCTCTCCCCTGGTTATTGTCCCTAAGAAAGGGCAAATGGTGTATTTGTGTTGACTACCAAAAGTTTAATGCTGCTACCAGGAAGGATCACTTTCCCCTTCTATTCATTGATCAAATATTAGATACATTAGTAGGGAAAATTATTTTTCCTTCGTAGATGGCTATAGTGGTTATAATTAGATACAAATTGCTCCACAAGACCAAGATAAACCCACTTTTACTTACCCTTACGGAACCTATTCCTATGTCATCTTACCATTTGGTCTTTGTAATGCCCCAACTACTTTTTAAAGGGTTGTTTTGAGAATATTTTCTAATTTATCTCATGAATGTGTTGAAATCTATATGCATGATTTCACTATCTATGGGTATACATTTGAAGAAACACTTACCAACCTGGAGAAAGTTCTTCAACACTACCAAGACCATCAATTGTCTTTGAGCAATGCAAAGTGTTATATACTTATGATTGAAGGGATTGTGTTGGGTCATCACATATCTCCTAAAAAAATTCAAGTTGGCCCAATAAATATAAGTATCATTAAGGATCTACCCACACCAAAGAAGTAGAAAGATGTTAGAAGCTTTTTAGGACATGTTGGTTATTATAGATGATTCATCAAAGACTTTAGTACAATTTCCCCCCATTTTTTAGATTGCTTACTAAGGACACTAAATTTACTTGGAATAATGATTGTCAAACTACATTTCAAAAACTTAAAGACCTTATCCTAAAACTTCCTATTCTGAGAGGGCCTAATTAGAATTAGCCTTTTCACATCTACACAAATGTGTCTGACACCACTATAGGAGTTATCCTTGGCCAAAAATATGAATCGTTGAGTTATGCATTCTATTTTATTAGGAAAAATATTCAAGGGGATGAACTCAAATACACTATAATAGAGAATAAATTTCTTGCCATCATTTATGATATCAAAAAATTGTGACACTACATTACATGTTATTAAGTATTCATCCACACAAATCATTCAACAATCAAGTATTTAATGAACAAACATATTGTAATAGGTAGGATAATTAGATGGTTATGTTTATTGTAGTAATTTAATATTACCCTTGTGGATAGATAGGTAAGGATAATGTAGTATTAAATTTTCTACCTTGACTATAAAATGATGAGTGCAATCCTATTGTTGATGATTCTTTTTGTGATGAGCATTTATTTACAACAACTATTCAATCTCCTTGGTTCACATATATTACTAATTATCTTATTGTATAATCACTACCACAACATTTCTCACCTAAGGAAAAATAACATCTGATCCAAAAGAGAAAACATTATTCCTGAATTATAGGATATCTTTTTATCATTAGACCAGATTTAGTGATGAGAAGATGTATTCAAGAAGATAAAGCTTACAACATTATTAAATCCTACCATGATGAACTCTATGAGGGTCATTTTTCTACCAAACATATTTCTACAAAACTACTTACTACCGGATATTATTGGCCTTCTTTACTTCAAGATGCCATGATGTATACCTACAGATGTGATCAATGTCAGTGTATGGGGAAACCCATTCACTTTGATGAAATGCCATTGCAACCATAACTAGTTTTAGAACCTTTTAACAAATAGGGTCTAAATTTTATAGGTCCCATTAATCCTAAATCTAACAAGAAAGAATATTTACTGGTGTGCACTGATTATGTCATAAAATGGGTTGAATTCAAGGTCTTAACCCATGCATGAGATGAAAAAGTAGTTGATTTCTTGTATGAATAAATATTCACCCACTATCGAGTACCAAGATAAATAGTCATAAACCAAAGACCACAATTCACATCAGACCTCATAGCCACCTTGGTAAAAGAATATGAAATCAGACACAAAAAATCTACCCCTTATCATCCTTAGTCAAATGGTCAAGTGAAAGTTACAAATAGGGAATTGAAAAATATCCTCACTAAGAATTTATAGCTTACATATAAAATATTGATCAACTCATCTTTTGGAATTAGTCCAAGCTTACAGAATCACTTGGAAAACCATAATTAGTTTCATTTCATATGAACTAGTTTATGGTAAGAAGCCTATTTTTCCCATTGAGTTTGAGAATAAAACATTAAAGACAACACTTTATTTAGACTTAGATATTTTCCAATCTCAAAAAAATAGGATCATGCAGTTGAATGCACTTGATGAACTAAGAAAGAGAACACTTCATCACATTAAAATAGTGAAAATAAAACACATGGGTTGGTATGATAGGACCATCAAGACTAATAATTTATAACCTGGTGATTGGGCACTCCTTTTTTACTCTAAATATAAGGATCATAAAAGAAATCTTCAGTCCAGATGGCTTGGGCCTTATGAGATCGAGCAAGTTTTGGGCAATGGAGCTGTAAAGCTCATGCCAATTGACTCTATTTGGTTTTGACTACTTATTAATGGCCACAAGCTCAAGATGTATAATAAACTATTTTCCAAGGAAACTCTCACTCACTAACTTCTTAGATGAAAACATCTCTCTTCTTTATGAAGCAAATCAACCTATTCCTATAGTCGAAGGGTATTTCTATCAACCCTTCTCTAATATTTTTTAAGAATATTAAAGCTTCCTATAGCCAAAAACAAGTAACTCACAATGGCTTGGTTCAGGTTGAATAAAATGCTACCTCTTAAACTTTTGCAATTCTAGTTGAGTTGGGACCAAAAAATCTAAAAAAATAGAAAAGTTTGTAATAAAAATCTTCAAGCATTGCTAACAGATGTCGTATCATAAAACCATGTCACTGGTTTATCCAAATTTGTTTAAAAAATAAAAAAGGGGAGAGCACTAAAGAAATAAGACTTTTTTTTCATATGTTTTTGCTTACAGATTCTTTTTTTACCAAAAAAACACTTTCCTCTTTGCTCTAAGATGAAAATCTTGTTACTGCAGGATATTTATTATTATTGTAGGACACTTCTTGTTGCCACAACAAATATTTATCATTGCTAGATGAATTATTATCACTCCATCATACCTTACATTCTCACAAAGAATTTTTGCTTCCAATCAAATGAAAACACATGGAAATAAACTTCACATCTACCACTTAGACTCATCATTTATGCATTAATGAAAGGTATTTCTACAAGTACTAAGGTAATTATATTATATTTATTTCATGTCATAATTTTAAATTATTACTAAGATGATGGGTCTTTTATGCTATTAAAATGTCACCATATCTTCTCTTTATCACACCATCTCAAGATATCTTCTCCTCTATCAATTGACGTGACCATTGAAACATTCCTGCCTCCACCCCTTATTATTTCCATGAGCCATTTATTCATGTCAGCTACATCCCTTGAAGACAAGTGATAATTTAAGGTGGGGGGAGATTTCCAATAATTCAAATATATTATCTCACTCCTAAAGTAAAATCACAAACATTCTTCACAAAGCTACAAAACCCTTATTTCAAGAGCACAAACCCTATAACTAAAACTCCATCTTATAGTATGGGAGGGGACTTGATTAAACACAAGCCACTTGATATCTCTCCTCTAATCAATAACCTAGACATTTTGGTCCTCTTTTATAATGTAGGATAGGCATAATATTTTGAGAAGACACATACTCTTGATCAAATAATTATAGAAGAATTTGTTGGCTCATTTTATAACAACTTGGCAATAGTGAGAGGAATGGAAATAAAGTTAACCAAAACTATCATTAGTAGAGTAACTAGATTGCCATGAATAGGGGAAGTATGGTAGGACACGTTTGATGTTGAGGTAGATAGGTAGAAATTCATTAGAGGAGATGAAAGCTTTAAGACTTCAAAATAGGGAACCACATGGTTATCATTATCAGGATGATGCGCCAGAGCTATTGTGTTTATTCATAGATATTTCACTTGTGAAGGGAGATATTCCATGATGCATAGAATTCAATTCAAATTCATGAATCATTTATGGCATGGTAATGAGATAAATGTCCCTAAATTATTACTTATCATGATCACAAAAATGATAGAAACATTTTAAAGAGGTAATCCCAAAGTTCTTTCTCATCATTGTTTAATTCAGTTGATTGTTCAAGAATGCTTACAAAGGACTAGACCCAATATAAGTTGGGAAGATTTTCTCTAAATACCTAGAAATGCATAAAGTAATAGTGACATAAATTAAGTAGAAGAGGAAATGAATGTATATGAATAGATGATAGAAGAAGACCTTCATGTAGCTCCATGAGAACCTATAGAAGACCTTCTTTCAGCTCCACAAGAAACTATAGAAGAAGACCTTCTTTCAGCTCCACAAGAAACTATAAAAGAAGACCTTATTCTAGCCACACAAAAACTTGTAGAAGAATATCTGCCTATTGTCACACATGAACCTGAAGCAAGGACAAATATTGTAGAAGGGGCTTCCACAAACAAGGAATCTAGAAAAAGAAAGAAGAAACTCATTCTCCACCCTGAATTCAAGGAATCTGAAGAAGAACTTCCACCTTTCCCTAAAAAGGCTAAGGTCACATCTACTCCTCATAGATCCCATAGATTAAGAGGAAATATGAAAGGTAAACCAAAAACTAAACCTTCTTTTATTATATGAATTAATGAGGAATATAAATAAAAACAAACTTCCATCAATCATGAATCACTAGGGGCATTTAGTTTTGAGACTAATAAGGAAGAATGTTCTCAATAAGGTAATAAAGAGGAAAAATAAGTAGAACACAGTCCTAAAGAATTACAAGAACCAATGTAGAAAGAGGGAGAGTAAATGGAAAAACTCACCATATAAGTGGAATTTCCTATTTTATAGCAATCCTTATAGGAAATAGAGAGATTAAATAATAAGTTATAGGATCAGTCAGGAGGAGGACTAGATGTACTTGCTACAACAACTTCTCAACTGCAACCCTCTACTAAAAACCATCCTACAACCATTATTTCACAAATTTTTGTAGCATAAAAGCAATAGGAAAAACCTACAATTTCCCAAGCTGTCAGGTATAATTCCTCATCTACGGTGTCTTATAAATTGATGAAATGGATAGATATTCAGTATGAAAGTCATAGGGAATAATAAAGGATAAAAATAAATTGAAATAAGAGGTTAGGTTGAAAGAAGAAAGAATCTCCAAACTATAACAAAAAATAAAATATATGGCTTGTATTACTCAAGAGATCATTGACTACAAGCCTCCTACAAGGGTATATTCAATTTATCTTGAAGAACAATGGCATAAGTTTAAATACATAAGAATTTACTATGACATGCCTTATGAAGTAATCATTCCCCTCTCTTTTTTTAAATTATATAAAGAGAGATCACAAGAATAACAAGCACAATTATGTGAGTTATATCTTCATAATTATGTTGTGCCTTATGACAGGGAATGGAATCTAGACTTATGTGTTGGAGATGTCTTTTTAAAGGCATTTTCATCATATATTTTAAATAATAAAAAGAGAGTATAAGAGATGAAATAATATATGAAAAAATAAAAGGAAATTCAATTTCATCTAATAGTATGTTGACAAAATGAGATAACATCATGCTATGAAAGGAATTCAAAACTTGGTTTGCCAAAAATTGTGATGTAGCCCAAGATTTCTACTTGGGATTAAAAACTTATATTAGACCTATAGAAAAAGAATCTTGAATCTAAATATGGAATGAAATTGCTTTTGACCTAAAAATAAGAAAGATCCATATTCCCATTTCAATTTAAAGTCAACATTTAATAGAGTCACAGGATATATTCTACTTGTAGTTGAAATGAGATATCAACTATTGGGCATAAAAGTATAACCCCCTCTATTTTGGTATCATATTCTAAATTGATAGGATAAAACTCAATTAGATGAAGCCAAGGAGGTTAGAAATTGGTAATTATATGAACAATGACATAGATTTTATTCTCACCTATCAAGTGGTGCCATAGACTCTATGGATTTCAAAACTATTTATGAAATTGAAATGAGCAAGTTTGTTGTTCATGGATGAGCAAGGTCTTAAGTTGGGGGGTGTGATGAGCCCCAAAAATGTCATGTTTTTTTCCTTATATGTCATGATTATCCTTATAATTTACCATGATTTTTAATTACTTTCCCATTAATTTTTCATCCTTGAATAACCATAATCTTACAAATAACATTATGTTCTCATACTCTTTGAATAGTTAGAATTGTGTCTTGAAATCAAGTATATAATAGTTATCTTATACTATAGGATGTTTTTATCTATAATATGTTTTAAATATGTTTTGAAATAATAGGTATATAACATATAATATCCTACAACAAAAGAGATCTCATCACGTAGATGCATCTTGCAGTCACTGCATGGTCAAAACTATAGATGAACATAATTGGATTCCTAGTTCAACTGACTCATAGAAATGATGATAACCTCCATGAAGTGCAATAAGCATATTGTTGAATACTAAAAAAAAATTGTTTGTCTTAAGGAAATATTTTAGGATTCACATGAATTGTGACCTTAGCAGAAAGAGCCATTTTTTATTATCCTATAGTTGAATGTTTCTTAGTTTGGAGTATATATTGTTTTGTATAAAACAATCTCTCCTATTGTATATATATAGGTAACAATAAAGTTGAGAGGGTAGTATATATCAATTAGAGAAATATATTAAAATTATATTTTGTAAAGTAGTTATTATTGTAATTTCCATGCAACAATTCATTACTGCATTTTGATTAATATGAACAATAATTTTTGAGTCCATTTCATTATTATAAGAGGAAGGATTGAAGATAGAATTGGAAGGGGTAAGGGCCCCCTTTGGAAGTCTTATAGAAACAATCCAACCCATTAAATAGCTAAGCATGGTATTTAGTTTCTTTATGTGTTGTGTATTTTATTTTTGAATTGTGTGACTTATAATCTTACATAGAATTATTTTAAGGAAGCTTCTAATAGTGTAATAATTTAATTCATAGTATTATGTTCATGTTCAATTCTAGCATTCCATTTATTGCATGGATTTAGCATCTTAGATTACAATTAGTAGAATGTCAAATTAGAATATTGAGTGTGCACATATAGTGACATCATCCTATCAAGTCTGTGTCCTCAGATTGACATTTAAATGAAGTAGAAGATGTAGGTCTGTGGTAACTCTCCTTGTTCATTCTAATCAAGAGAAGAATATCTTATTAAGAATAAATTGCTAGTCAATCCATGCTAGAGAATGTAGAAGCCTACATTATCTTCTGGGATGCCTCTCCATCCACAAGTAGTTATAGAACCTTTTGAGAAATGGAGCAGAGATTTTGTTAGGCCCATAGATCCACCTTCACAAGGTAAATAATACTTATTGGTATGTATGGATAATGTGAAAAAATATATTGAAGTACAAGCTCTTTCCTCTAAAAGAGAATAAGAATTATTATATTTCCTCTATTCCAAGATCATGCAATGATTTGGAGCACCAACGTAGATAGTATTTAATTAGGGATGACAGTTCATGTCCAATATGATCCAAGCATTCATGGAAATCTACCAAGTCAACCATAAAAATTCTTCTCTATACCTTACTCAATAAAATGGATAGGTATAATTTACTAATATAGAATTGGAGAATATCCTTAGCAAGATATTTAGTAGCAATAGAAATAATTGGGTAGCCAAACTTCTAGAATCTGTTTGGACATACAATACTATGTGGAAGACCACTACTGGGTTTCAACCATATGAATTGGTATTTGGTAAGAAACCTATCCTTTTAATTTAATTAAAAATGAAAACATTGAGTACTACACTATAATTAGGAATTGATTTAGATGAAACATAGACAAAAAGAATTTTATAATTGAATGAGTTGGATGAGATGAGAATAAAAGCTTTATAGCAGACTAAGATGAAATAGTATCAAAGAAAGCAATGACATGACTTGCATATCAAAGAGAGATAATTCAAATAATGAGATTGGGAAATATTATATGAATCCAAGTATTGACACTTCAATGGTAAGTTGAGAACTAGATGGTTAGGACCATTTCATATAAAAAATATTTTTAACAATGGTTTAGTGTAGTTATTGCCTATTGATGGAAATTAGAAAAACCTTCTTGTTAATAGACATCATTTAAATTTGTATCAGTAGCCTTTCAACAAAGAGGAATTTATTCAGCTAGTATAAAATGAGTTTGGCACCATAAAAGAGTTCAAATCTTCCATGGCAATTGATTTTTGAAAATAAAATGGCTTGAATAAAGGAAGAGGCTCCACCTCTTCTCTAAAAAATTTTAAAAAAATAAAATAGAATAGAATAGAATAGAATAGAATAAAATAAAATAAAATTCAACAATGAAAATCCTCAGTGATATTGTTGATGGTCATGTTTAGAAAACTAGCTTGTTGGCTGGTCATGCATTGAATGATGAGCCTTGACTAGAGAACCAATAAATGGTTGGTCGAGGGTAAAAAAATTTTAAAAAAAAAGTGAGTTCAAAAATTTAGGAATCATGATTGTATCTTTATTCTAAATCAATAAATTTTATTTTATTATTTGTTGTACTATTCCTCATAACTAATTCATGTAATTTTATGTGTTAGAACAAATAAAGAAGTCAGACAAGGACAATATCATGATTTGTAAGGTATAGTATTTATTTTTTTGCTAAAAATTAGTTTTGTATTTCTAAGTTTGCATGCATTTGCTCAAAACCTTGGCATAATAATTTCCATAGGGTGATATAAGGATAATATTCCATGACATCATCAAAATATCATTTCATAAAGTAAAAGTTTGAATACTTAAGTGTATGCTACGGATAATGTCCTTTCAAGCCCTAAGTTAATTTATGATGACACATCTTTGTAATCATATTTCATTCATGATAAAATTAAAGGGTTAAAAGGCTTGGTGATGGAATAATTTAAAAAAGAATAAAAAGTGGAGAAATATGCCATCATTATTTATAATTGACATTTACATAATTTGGCACACTTTAGGTTTTGACTGCAACTAAAACCCTAAAGAGATATTATTACCATTTATTCATTTGTCAAAAAAGTGTTTTTATTTTTAAAAAAGGGTAAAGGATTTATTATGATTTGTGAAGAATATGAATTTGAGATGGAGATAAAGAAAAAGTCTAAACCAAGAACTATGAATGATTTATTGAAGGATGAACTAGTTAAGCAGATACTGGCAACATCTGGATGGCTTGAATTCCTTATCAAATTATAAGGTTACGATGAAACATTGGTTGTCAATTTCATCTCCATTTTAAATTTGACTTCTCAATTATTTGAAGTGTATAGATACCATTTTCTACTTAGATTCTCAATGACCTATCAGGAGTTCTAGATGAGGAAGAAAGAATTGTAGGAAGATCTTCATTCAGTGATCTCATTCAAATTTTTAGTAGTGAAGGGGAACCAATACTAGTTTATGTCCAAGATGTCAAAGGTATAATAAAAGGATTCAATTGGGAATCTTTTCCTAAACCATGAAGGTCAATTTATTTTTGTCTTATAAAATATTTAACCTGTGAAGGGCAATGTAGTGTCTTAAGTTGTATAGTATTAAGAATGCTAATCCACCTGAGATATGGTACATAATATCCCAAACACCAAATTAGTCTACCTTCATTAATACTAGGATCTATTTAGGTTATGGCCATGAGGTATCCAAAAAATCCATCTACCATTTACCACCATGGGTTAATCCAATTGATCATTCAACACCATTTTTTGCAACAATAAATGGCTCAAAATTTTGGACTACTTTCCATGAGGGTCAAAAGAGAAAATCCCCTAAAATTTATAGATAAATACCCTTATATACTCATGATTCAAGTTATATAACTCCACCTAGAACTTCTTCCAAAGAAATTATCCCTAAATCCACTCGCAGTACATGATCCACAGTCAGAGTTGCTCCACTAAAACCCCTAGGTCCTCTTCATGTGATTCAACTATATGAGCCAAGAAGGAAATTGAGTCTTAGATTTTCTACCACAAATCATAATCAAACTCCTCAAATTTCCCCTATCTAGGAACCTATCCAAATCATTGAATATGAGTCATTTACAGACCCTGCCTCACAACTTAAACTTCAAAAAACCTCACATGCAAAACCACTTTCTCTTCTTCAAAATAATAGGATAAAATTGATATTGGTTGTTTATGGTGATGAAATTATATCTATAGAAACCCTAGATAGCTTAAGATAGGAAACTATTTCCATTTCTAGTGAGGCCCATAACAGAGAGGAAGAAGAAACCCCTCTTTCACATGATGATTTTGCAAAAACTTACCCTAATGAGGTTCTTACTCCCTCAACAAAAAAATAAATGGATAAAGGAAAGACCCCAGTGACTAGAGAAGAAGGCCAACCTTCTAAGGGAGTAGATGATTTAGAACTACAACATGATCTAGCATTATCTCAGCTAGAGGCCACTGTTAAACAAAATGTAGAAGATATTGCTAAATTACAATCTATAGCTCAGAATAAAGATTTTGTCATTGCTCTTTTGATGAAACAAATAGAAAATGTTGAAATTTAGTTTTTGAAGAAATTGGATGATTCAGAGAATGAAATGATTTATGGACCTATACTAAAACAATTAAGGAAGACAATATTTCTTTGAGAACAAATATTCTCAAGTCTAAATAAGAAAATGTAATAGATTCTAGTTCCTCTAATATTCCTCCTAAGGTCATGATAAATCAGGTTTGTCAAACTATTTTCTCTATTCATGATGTGATAAATCAATGGGAATAAGTTTGCTTAGATCTTGAGGAGTTGAAGAGGCAAAACCACCTTCTTGGGAAGGAGAAGCAACAATTATAAGAGGAGTTGACACAAGCTCATACAAAAGAATACCAAGCTAAAAAAACTCTTCAATTCACATGTCAACTCAATGAACAATGGCTATTTTTTTGGGTTCCTTCTTATACATACATTTTATTTTTGCTTATGTAAAATATTGTAGATTTCTAGTGGTTTACCTTATAAAACTAACACAAGTACTAAATTCATGACAATTTTTCAAAATAGTACTCCTAATAGGTAAGATTTGTTATGTGAATTATAGTTGTGTGATATTATTTTAGGTAATAAAAATACTTTTTTGGTGAACTTGTTTGTGGGAGAACTTTAATTGAGGGCTCTTCTTTCTACATATAAAAATCAAATTGCATGGCAAGAGAGATATGATGATCATACAAACATTGCAAGAAATGTTGGTCTATGTATTAGACCCCAATTTAGTGATGCACAATACATATTGGATAAATTCTAGAGTTTTTATCAACAACCTAGGATCTGTGATCATTATCTCTATACCTTGCAAGAAGGCCTCATCAACTTTGAATTATTTGTTCAGCATAACTTTGATCAAGTAGTGATTACTTGTAGACAACATTGACATATGTTTCCAGTCACCTTAAGGCAAAGAGAATTTGTGTCCCTTACTACTATCCAATGGTCTCTTAGGAGGGATAAAGTCATTGTTCAAATAATTTTAGATGTTTTTTAGGGGGATGGACAAAAACCATGGACCTAGATGAGATTTAGACCTCCTTTAATACTCTCCCCTATGTCCCCATGGAAAAATACAAGACCTTAGTTGGATGAGCATTTTGCTATTTGGCTCCACTTTTTTCAAAGAGATATAGGCTTTACTCCTCACCATCAAAGGATATTTTAGGATATGTATTCCATATATGACTTGAGTCTCAAGCTATAATAAAGAGTTTATAATTATGAGAACTGAGGATACTAGTTTGTAAAAGGTAAGGTGTGGGGTCGATGATGAGTCCATAATATGACTCATCATTGTCATAGTTCATAACCTTAAGCATGTCAAATGGTTGAGTATTTTATGTAATCTTAGGATTTAAAACTAGATTAAGGTAGGAAATAGATACTTTTATCTTTATAAATTCATGTGAGTCTAAGTTAATCTACTGTGCATTATGTTTTGACCATTTGAATGTTTTAGTCTTCACATTTTGATATGTACAGGCAATAGTAGTAACTAATAAGAGTTTTGACAAGGTTTCATGAAGATAAGGATGTTCCAAGGCATAGAACTGATCATCTAAAGCATAGCTATGGATTATATCATTAAACTATGGATTCTACTAGCCAACTATGGATTTCATTAGTCAACTATGGATTTCACCAATTACCTATGAATTTTGCCAGTAAGCTACAAATTTCAACATGGGACTACAGATTACTATAGTTTAGATATGGATTATCACATTTTGATCCAAAATTATCATAGAATATTAAAAAGTGTTAAAACAACCTTTTTCATCTTCTCCATGATAATCTGAAAGACTCTTTTTGATATTTCTATTTCTATTCATGTTTATAAATAGTTTCCTATTTTTGTGTGGTCTTCCATTTATGGAAGTTGTCATTCTAGGATTGCAACTCTAAAGATAGAAATATATGGATATCATGTATGTATAGACTTGGTTGCTAGATATAGCTAAGCGTGGAAGTTTTTATCTCATGTGGATCTTTCTGATTCTTTGTAGATATTATTGCAATGTTTCTCTATTTTGGCTATATCTCCCAACCTATCTAGAATATCTTCTTGTTTTAAATCAATCGATTTATTTCCTAATTCTTAGGGATAAATAATATCTTTTGCATAGAATAAAAAGATAAATCCATGTTGGATCTGAGAGATGTAGATATATAGAGATATTGTAATTTCGGTTGCTTTTGAAATACAAGAAGAATTGCAGCAGTTTACTCTTTCAATTCATGTGTTGAAGTAGCATTTTAAGACTAAGTTGATTCAAACCTGAGTATGAGGGTGAGCAAGGGTCCACTCCCCGAGGAGACATGAGATTTATTTTGGAATTTATAAAGTTATTTCCTATATATATATATGGCATAATTAAGATTTATAACCTGCATGATATATTAGATAGTTGATGTGTTACTTTATCTTTAGCATAAACATTTAATTATTCCTTTAATTCCTACAACTTTAATTATATAAGTACGAATTTGAAATTACTATCATTCTACAAGTGTGGATTTGAGATTTGGTTTGAGTAAGTTTATTTTTTAGTAGCATATGATTATTTTCAGATTCTTTAATTCATCACAATTTGGTTTGTTTACATTTCTTACAAGAGTGTTTCTTTTCAGAATTAGTATAGATTATTAAAAATAAACATTAGCTTAACACAATATCAAAAAACCTCCCAAAATAGTATTGTTAACATGAAACCAATAAGTGCCTTACTGCAGATAGTGTTGGACACTACCCTGGTAAGAATTGACACCAACATAATTTGGTTAAAAGAAGGGGTAATAATGACACCCATCATACTTTGTCCTTAATTATGGGCTTTGTTTTTTAATAAATTCATATTTTTATGGTGCCCTTGGTCCTCTTTATTTGATCTGAATAAGTCCCAAGTTTCAACTGTCTTGTTATGGATTAGGTTGTATAACCTTCCACTAGTTTTAAAAAATGAGAAGTTTATTAAGATGCTAGTGGATAGGGTCAGATATTTCGTGAGTGTTGATGTCTCTTCCTATAACCTCAAGTTCATTGGAGCCTGTGTTATAGTCAATCTCTCCAAACTACTCTTTTTTCTATGAATGTACTTTCTTTGTGTGGCTTGGGGACTCAGTTCCTTAACTATGAAGGACTCCCCTTTCCATGATTTCCATTGCAACCTTCTTGGCCATCAATTCATTGTCCTTCTAGGATAAGATGTCACTCTAATCCCTGTTCATTTCAAGTTTGGAATAATAAAGTTGGGACTTCTGATCAAGATTTCATGTGGTGAAATCATGTCAAGTTCTTTCATCCTTTTTTTATAGAGAGGTGATTGTGGAGGATTGCATGAAATCATGTCAAGTTCTTTCATCCTTTTTTTTTTATAGAGAGGTGATTGTGGAGGATTGTATGAAATAAATTCCTTCAATCAATCCTCAGCTGAATCTTCTATAGGTGTTTTCTTCCCCCTCCTAGGCCTATACTTTCTCCTATTGTGGAAGACTCTTCTAAAAGGCTTGGTGGTGGTTTGGAAGCAGAGTGGTCAAGTGAATATGTAGTGATTTTGTCCACCCCTGCTCACTTGCCCTCCTCCCTTTCCCCTATTATTTTCCCTCTCACCAAGATCATTGATCCTTCCTCCCCTTCTCGTGTTTCCCCCTAGTTTCCCACTCACCCCCCTATGTCATCCCCCTCTCTTCTACTTCTATCCCTCCACCTAAGCATGTTGGGAAATTCAAAGTGGATGTAGGCACCACCACTAAGAAGGGAAAGCACTTTGAGGCAAAAACGCTAAGGTCAGAGGCAAAATTTTTGGTGAGAGAGGGATCCTAGTGGACAATGAAGGACCTTATTTCAAGGTGCAAGAAAAGACAGGCCCTAGCCTAAGGTTGAGGGTTGCATCGATTTAGTCAGCTCTCCTTTTTAGTTGGCTTCTGCTTTTATGTTGATTTTCTGATCTTATGCATGTCGGATTGGCTGAAGTCTCTATGAAGGACATTGTATGCTCTTTTAGGTTTGTCCCTGATTATAAGTAAAGGTTTGGTGACCTATTTTTATTCTACTTTACCTTCCCTTGGATATGCCAAGTACTCATTGTGGTTGGGTTTTTATCATCTTTAGTGGTTTCTCACTTTTTCATTATTTTCATGTCTTCATGTTGTCAGGGACTGGGCCCCTTTTTGTGTCCTAGCACCGGTTCATAGCTTTGTTCAAAAGCATTTACTCCATCTAATAAAAATAAAAAATATACTTATTATTATCAACATTTGTGAAAGTCATGCCTTTTCATGATCAGCATTCGTCAAAGTTATTGCTAATGTTTTCTATTGAAAATTTATAATAGCTTTTGGAAAAAGTAAATAAAGAATTTTTAAAAAGATATCAAATAGGACTCATTGACTTCATATTTAAATCTATTATAGTTGGTTTTTTGTTTTTCTCTTCAAGGTACTAACTCAACTTGACTTTGATATTAGTAAAATTTGGGACCTACATATGGGTACACATTATTCTCTTAGTGATAGAAGTAAAGAGGTTTGGATACATAATTTCAGGCTAGGGTCATATATGTACTCATAGATCAATAGACAAACAACATATTTCATTGAGTGTATGATAGCCAAAGATGCACTTCAACATGATGAAGTTGGTAGGTTGTACAACAAATTTATAATTATATTTGGAATAAACAGGCATTTAGTAGAATTTATAAGTTTACTCATCTTAGATAGAAGTTGATATTTATATAAATTTATATAATCATTTCAGTTTTTTGTACTATGGTTAAATGTATATATGTAAAACATTGTACCTAATCGTCATTAGTAACATCTTCATCAATGATTTGGAGCTTTTTCAAAAATATATACATGGCTCTATTGTAATTATTTTGAAGATTTACAATTACATCCAATAATAATGTGGATGCCATTATTCAAGATACATATTGGCATGAATAATGAATAGAGAATAGAAAATAGAGGAAAACCTTTAAAAACTAACATATTACTTTTAAAACCTAGTTAAATTTTGTTAACATGAAAATCATTAAGAACTAATACAAAAATTCTAAAATAAAATCTAAAAAAATACTCTATAATAAATGAGTTTAAAATATTATAATAATAAAACTAATACATTATATACAAACATATGATTAACTAACAAATCATTGTTAATTAAACTAAATAATGAATATAACACTACTTAGTAATAATAATAAAAAGTTATGAAATAAAAATTAATATTATTAATAAAAATTATATTATTAGGCCAATATACAAGTGAAATAATGAAACACGATACTTCCTTTTCAAAGCTATAATAAAAATATATTTATTTATTATTTTGGTTTGTTTATGTACCCTAGAAATGGAGGACATTAAAGGTGAAATCACTTGGAAAGAGATGGATATATATATTAAACTTAGAACAAAATCTATGAAGATAGCTCCCACACTAATTGTTTACAAATTAGATATATAAATATATATTTGATTATCTATTTTGTGCATTGAAACTGGCAACCATACCTTTGAATGTCTCGGATTTTCATACTAATTTCTATATAAAAAAATGAAAATTATGCATATGCATGCCTAGAAGTTAGTGTATGAATTGTGTAAGAGAAAAATAAATAAATTTTGTTTTTAAGAATTTTATCTTGGCTTTTTTATTTAACACATTAACATCAATGAAAGGAATTAAATTAGCCAATAAAGTTTTATAAATCCATCAAAATTTGTCATGTGAAGTTACAATCTTTAATTAAAAAAAAGTTAAATGTAAATTTTAAATTTAAAAAATATTGTAAATGATATTTATAATAATATATAAAATAAATAATCAATAAAGTGGATGTGTGTTGGTGTGGTCATTTGGATATGTCTAAATTTATCAAAGTTCAAATTTTTTTGAAGTATGTGAGATTAGATAGGGTTATTAGTAGTGGTATTGGTGTTTATAGAGCGTACGAGTGAATCTATAGTAGTTATGGTGTGCTTGATAGATTATTAGTAGTGGATAGTTTGAATGGCTTGTAGTTGGTGGGTTATAACGTCTCGTTTTATGATAGATCTGGTAATATTAAAAACTAGTATGATTTAACAGTTTGAATGACTTACAATATTAAACTATAATATCTCGTGAAAATGATATTATTATTAAAAAATATTATTCATAAAAATCTAAAACCCCATGTACATCTCAAACCAATTATTACTCCAATAATAAAAAAAACAATATCTAATTATAGCTCCAACCAAAAACAAATATTTATCTTTAAAAAATAAAATAAATAACTTAAAAAACTATAATCTAAACAATACACTATGAAAAATATTGTCTTTTTAACATAAAATATGACTCGAAGGATAATGCACGTGTAGCCTACTAGTAAATGTAAAATAATAAATTAAAAGCTCATTAGAGAGTATACTACGTTGTATTGTGAAACAGTAACGTCATTAATGGATTGTATTAATATGTAGCCTATATAGTTATGTGTTCCCATTGTTGTAATTGTAAAGATAATGGTTGCCATTGGACTGCTCATTACTTAAAGTTTGTACATGAAAACACAAAGCACATTAGTTATAATCATTATTTAAAAATGTTCATTGTACCTTTTTTAAAAATATATCAAGCCTTAAAATTATATATATATATAATAGTTGCCATTAGACTGCTCATTACTTAAAGTTTGTACATGAAAACACAAAGCACATTAGTTATAATCATTATTAAAAAATGTTCATTGTACCCTTTTTTTAAATATATCAAGCCTTAAAATGATATAACATCATTAATGGATTGTATTAATATGTAGCCTATATAGTTATGTGTTCCCATTGTTGTAATTGTAAAGATAATGGTTGCCATTGGATTGCTCATTACTTAAATTTTGTACATGAAAACACAAAGCACATTAGTTATAATCATTATTAAAAAATGTTCATTGTACCTTTTTTTAAAATATATCAAGCCTTATGATAATATCAATACTACATTAATAGATACTATTCCATGAAGGCGATCACTGATGGGAGAAATGGTTGCGAGTGGTGGAACAGAGAAAGATGGCCCTGGTGAGGGCTCTGGTGAAGCGTGTCCATTGCAGGAGGAGTCTCCCCAGGGGAAGGAGTCTTATTATTTTAGCAAGCGATCCAGGGTTACTAAAGTGAACGGTTGCTTCTCGCGGAGCTAGGAGAGGCCTATGCTGGTAATTTCTCTAGAGGCTGTTAAGGAGGATGTAGAGTATTTATCTACTCATGCTCTGATTTGCAAGTTTATGGGCATTCAAATATCCTAGTCGGCATTGGAAGCCTGGATGCGTCGCACCTGGCAAGTAGAGGGGGATCTAGATATTATGTTGGCTGGAAATAGTTATTTTATGGTAAATTTCTCCTCTGTATTTGACAAGAATCAAATTTTCAAGGGAGGACCCTACTTTTATGACTGTACTGGTCTGTTTATCAAACCCTGGCATGCAGGTTTCAATTTTGTGGAGGATTTACCAGCCCGCGTGCCTGTATGGGTCCGTCTCCCGAGACTCCCTCTAGAATTTTAGAGAGAAGATATCTTGCATCAAATAGGATAAGGATATCAATTAGGTAGACTTCGTTAAAGACACAAATGTCTCTAGGAAAGATAAGGGATCATCATCAGCGTTGGGCTTAATGTAGAGACCATTCAAGAAAGTCTCCTTCACCACATCATCTAGAGCAGGACGCAAGAAGGACCATGAGAAAATCAAACTCACAAGGGATTTATTGGTAGAGTCAAGGGTGGTTAAGACCCTGGATGAACACTTCACCCACTCCACCCAATGATAGTGTTATCATGGAATGTAAGGGGACTGCATAGTACCCCCAGACAAAGAGCTATGCAGAAGTTGGTTGTTGAGCACTCTCTGAATATCCTTTGTATTCAAGAGACCAAGCTTTCTGTTGATGCTATGTTTAGTTGTATGCCAAAATTTTGGGCCTTTGGGCAATGCTAGTGTGTGGGTGCTTTAGGTAGCGTTGGGGGTTTGGCAATCTGTTGGGATCTGGGGAAGGTCACACCACTCCAATGGGTGGCTAGTCTCTTAGTGCTCTCCATGATTGCATCCTCTCCTGAAACTGGGGAGCTAATTATGGTCACCAATGTTTATGCATCTGGTGATATCTCTAGGCAGCTCAAGCTATGGGAACATTTACCTCATGTGCGGAGCTATTTTCCTTACCTGCCTTGCATCATGGACATAGATTTTAATGCTATTCTTAGCCTAGAGGAGAAAAGGGGTGGGCTAGCATGTTTAGACCCCTCATCCAAGCTTCTTAGAAATAATATTGATCGGCTGCAGCTATCGGATGTTAAACCCATTAATGGGCTCTTCACCTGGAACAACAAAAGATTAGGTAAGGATGTTATCTCTGAGTGCTTAGATAGATTCTTAGTTTCTTATTTTTGGCTATCTAGTGCTTTCTCTCTAGCCTCTAAAATTCTAGATTGGAAAGGGTCTAATAATTGGCCCATTAAGCTCACAACCAGTCATATTGCTGGGCCCAAGCAACCTCCCTTTAATTTTCAGCTAATGTGGCTTCGGGATTCATCTGTCCATAGCTTGATGACCCACTGGTGGAGGAAGGGAGGGCCTGAATATGGCATGGCTATGTTCTCTTTTGACAAGAAGCTTCAGTATGTGAAAAGAAAGCTGCAGGACTAGAATAAAAACAATTTTGGCAATCTCCATGCAATGAAGAAAAGAGCGCAAGAGAGGCTGGACATTATTACCAGATAGATTCTTGACTTTGGCTTGTTAGATGATCTCTGCAAGGCAGAATTTATGGCCTTGAATGATCTTACTGAGTGGGAACTTTGGGAAGAAATATACTAGAAATAGAAGGCCCGAATTGACTGGCTCCAAGAAGGTGACAGGAACACAGCATTCTTTCACAAGTTAGTTCAAGCGCGGTGCAACAGGAACCATATATCTTCTCTTGTTATCTCAGATGGAACCTACGTAACATCCTCTCCTACCATATTTGAGGAAGCCATTTGATTTTATTCTGAGCTCCTATCTGGCATACCACCTACTACCAAACTGGAGAAAAATATGGTCTTGTCTTGCATACCTCCTGTCATCACGCTAGAAATGAATGAAGCGCTCTTGAAGCTGATTGATAAGCCAAAAGTGGAAAAAGTCATGTTTAGTATGTGTAGAGGTAAAGCGCTTGGCCTGAATGGTTTTCCAGCTAAATTTTTTCAAGATTTCTAGGGTATTATCAGTCAAGACTTAGTGGAAGTGGTGCAAGAGTCTTACCTCAGCAAAGAGATGCTCAGAGCGCTTAATGCAACTTTCCTAGTTCTGATCCCAAAAAAGGAATAGGCTAATCAGATGGATCATTTTAGGCCCATTGCACTCTGTAATATAGTTTACAAAATAATCACCAAGCTCATTGTAGAGCAGCTCAAAGTTTGGCTCCCCATGGTCATCTCAGAGGAATAGGGGGGCTTTGTGGCTGGGAAGCAAATTCTGGATGGAGTGGTGATTGCTTCGGAAGCAATCCACTCTATGTACAATTCTCAGGAGTGAGCTATGTTTATTAAGCTTGATTTGGCTAAGGCTTATGACAGGGCCGACTGGAGATTCCTATGGAAAATCCTTCTAGATTTTGGTTTTATTCAAGACTAGGTACGGTGGGTGCTAAGTCGTGTTATTATGCCTTCTTACTCAGTCCTCATTAACGGGGTGCCATCTAGGCTTTTTGGTGCCTCTAGAGGTATTCACCAAGGTGATTCGATATCTCCATACTTGTTTATTATTTTGGCTGAGGGGCTGGGCCATCTTATTAATTCTCAGGCTTCTCAGAACTTGATTCATGGGTGGCAGTGGGGAAATGGGATAGCCAAGTTGACCCATCTCCAATTTGTGGATGACACCATCTTGACAGGGAAAGCCCAGATTAGGGAAGCGTAAGCTTTTTAGAGTACCTTGGATACCTATTTAGTGGCATCTAGACAAAAAATCAATGAGCACAAATCCTCCATCTTTTTCTTTAATACTCCTGATGCTATCCAGCAAAGGATTGCCACTACCCTTAGATTTCAGACGCAGTCTCTCCTGGTGACTTATTTGGGGATACCCATTGTGGTTGGAAGATAGCCCAGGCTTTTTTGGCAGAATGTTCTAGATAAATTGAGGCAAAGAGTTAATCATTAGATCCACTGATGGCTCACGACTGCGGGGAGGGTGACCCTTCTGCAATTTGTGATTCAAGCATTGCCCATTTACCGCAATATGGTCTAGGCTGCCCCGATGTATTTTCTCAAAGAATATGATGCTTTCTTGGAAATTTCTTTGGAGTGGTAATCTACAGAATTCAAAATGGAGTCTTGTTAATTGGAACATTGTTTGCCAACCAAAGAAGGATGGAGGTCTTGGGCTGCATTCTGCTATCCTATCTAGTCAAGCTCTCACTGTAAAACTATATTGGCGTTGGTGCTCCAACCAATCCCACCTCTGGGCCCATATCTTGTCTTTGAAGTATTTCCTAGGGGTTAATCTATCTAAGAATCCTAGGCTTCCTATTGAGGGAAGAGGCTCTATGGTGTGGAACACCCTCAAACTTGGAGCTCATCTGGTGCAGTCCAGCCTCTTTTGGATTTGCAACAGTGGTGCAGAGGTGATTTTTTAGGAAGATTCATGGAACGGAGCTCCTCCCCTCCTATCTTCTCATCCCCATTTGCAGCCCCTGTGTGATTCTTTTCTTACTGCTGGATGGGACACAATTGAGCATTACAAAGAAGCTTATAATCTGGGTACTACTATTGCTTATAAATGGAAGAATGTGTCTGACTGGCCGCTAGGAGGGACTGTGGAGAATCGGTAGGAATTATCACAAATCCTTGCTATTAGAGGATGCAACTCCTTGTGGGGGAGTGATATCCTGGCATGGGGAGGTGACTCCAATGGGCAGTACTCAGTATCTTTCAGCTATCTTGAGCTGACTAAGAAATGTTTTGCTGAAGTAGAATTCTTATGGGGAAAGAAAATTTGGAACTCTGCCTCATGGCTAAAATGTAACTTCTTTCTATGGGCTCTCACCTACAACCATTGTTTGACATGGGATAATCTTTGCAGAAGAGGATTTCAAGGTCCTTCAATTTGTATGCTTTGTCGTGGTAGTGAGGAGAATGGGGCGCACCTCTTCTTTCAATGCTCCTTTGCCAGAATATTATGGCATCTGTGGTGGGAAGCATGGGGTTGCCCTTATTGGCACGTTTCCTCTTTGGCATAATTTTGGCAGTGCCTGGGTCGACCACCTACCAAGGCATCTATACTTTAAACTACGTGGGCAATTAGACCAGCCTTTATTCTCTGGAACCTCTAGATAGAGAGGAACAGAGGGATTTTTCAAGAGTGTTGTTTGGGTCTTAAGGCATTGTGGATGAAAGTCCTTATCGCACTCCAAGAAACTCTCCAAGTTAAGTGTGACAGTGTTGTGAAAATGGATCCTGCAGAGGCCACAATTTTAACTCGACTATCCCCTGTTATGCTCTCTATAGCTTCCCTTATTCCTCACACTCGTCCCATGAATAGGACCAAGCCATGGGTGCATCCGATCAGCCGATTCGGGCATTGGACACCTCCCGTGGAGGGGCTTATTAAGGTCAATATCGATGGATCCTCTAAAGGAAATCTCGACGATGCTGGGATTGGCGGCATTGGAAGAGATAGTACTAGTGCAATTTGCTTCCTATTTTCTATTTACAAGGGCCATCATACCAACAATCTTATGGAGGCTATGGCGATCCTAGAGGCGGTACAAACTTGTTGCCAACAGGGCTGGCTTAGTATCATCTATGAGTTAGACTCATAAGTGGTTGTTAACTTGCTGAGTAATTATATTTTTGATAATGTAGACTAGCAGTTGGCTGCGGTTATTAAGCAAATTCGTCAGATTAGTATGTCTTTTGAGTCGATTTCCTTTAAGCATATTCCCTGTGAGTGGAATGGAGTTGCTGATTGTTTATCTAAATAGGCCTTGGAGCATGGGCCGAATTGGTGTATTCATGATCAGAAGATGCTTCCTGTTAGGTTATCCCTTACCCTGGCTCAACTTCTTGAGCAGGATATGGTGTTGTAATTCTCCCATTTTTGGGCCCTTTTAAATAAATTTTTACCCCTTATATATATATATATATATATATATATATATATATATATATATATATATATAATCTTGAGATATAGGTTAATATCATTAAAGTTTATAATGATATTATTTATAATGTTATGTTTATTTTGAAATTATAATGTCATTGCATTAAAAATTAAGTAATATATTTATTTCATTATATATTATATAATATGTTATTATTATAATTTTAAATATAATATTTGTCATTAGAGTGTTTATTACTTAAGGTTTGCACATAAAAATGTAAAGCATGTAAGAATTATAATCATCATTAAAAATATTTATTGTACATACTTTTGTTAAATACTAAATTACAACGCAAACTTAAATCTCATAATGATATTCCTTTTTTTCCATAATATATTATATATATTTAATCTTGAGATACGAATTAACATTATTGAAATTTATAATGATATTTATTATAATATTAAGTTCACTTTTAAATTTATAACACTATTCAATAAAAAAATTAAGTATTGTATTTGAAATTTGACTATGCATTACATAATGGACTCAAATTTTAATTGGATATGTAACCAAACAAAAATTTAATTGAATTTGTACCCAAACAAAATTTTAAATGAATATGTATTTAAATAAACATGTATTTAAATAAGGGGGGAAAAGTTGCTTATGTCAACATATTGCATTTTTTATAGCTATTTGTTTTGCTCTTGTGCAATCGTAAATTTTGTTAAATAAAAATATGAAGGTTTTATATTAACATAAAGAAGTACCTTTTTTTTAGATAAAACGTAAACAATAAAGTTTTGATAGGATCCCAACTCATACAATGTTGACCAAAATAATAACCGATCAAACTAAAATCAACACTAATTTCAATACAAACCACAAAACAACTAGGCTAAGCCCTCAAAAGAAAGCAACATCTAAGAATAATCTCTTAAAAACCCACCGCAAAATAGCAAGGCAATTGAGATTTAGCCCAAAATCAATATCCTACATCAAAAAGTTGATCGCAAATCTGACCACAACCAACAAAAATGGGACACCAAATTAACCAATGGTCGAAATCAATATCTTTCCTCGACAGGAGAGAAGACCTTCCATTATCTATTGAGAACCATCCTTGACCATTTATTCTGCTTTAGATCTCAACCTTTCTATGTATGTCATGCACCCTTTCTTTTTTAATGTTGAGTCCATAGGCCCTTTATGCTTTGCCAAAGAGGATCAAGGAGGGAAAACTGCAGAAACCAATGGTGAAAAAGGAATCATATGCTTAACTTGAGCCATTTCAGCTACTTTCACCCTTTGACTAACCTCCATCTTAAGGAGATGATCTTTAACCAAACATGGAGTATTTGATCTCCTAAGATATAGCATAAAATGTCATGATTAGGTCAAAAGAACTCTTGATTTGAGAACCCATATTTCTTTATCCAAACCAGTCAAACATGAGGAGTTGAATGCTAGAGGCCCTTAGAGGAACACCCTGCTGCTCTATGCCCAATTTAATTGCAATAGAAACATATAAAAGGAAGATATTAAAAGTTAAGATACTCAACCCACAAACCAAGAGATGAACAGAGCCTAATTGAGCAACAAAAAAGCTTGTAAATATCAACAATCGTATAGGCTCTCACAAATATTTTCTCTATGAAACCCTTGTCCAACCTCATGAAAGAACTGAATCTATAGATCAACATAGCAATATGCTTTTCATTTCCCAAAATCAGAGGAATATTATATAATATGATCTATAGAGGATCCATTGTATTTTTTTGTCAGATTAGGGTTAAAAAAGGGTTCCGAAGGGAAAAAAAGACCCCAAAATTTCCCGCAAACCAAAGTCTTAATGGCAAAACAAAATATCAATTCGTTGAACTACTAAAAACCACCTGGAAGAAACCATGGCTGAGCATGGTGAAGGAAACAACCTCCATGAAATCCACATCAATTTGGCCCAACAAACAAAGTTAGGGTGCAAAATTGGGGTTCCCACACATTTACCGAATAAGTAATACCTCCCAATATCCTCTTCTATAGCCTTAATAAATTGTTCTAAGAGCTCAAGATGTGGGGTAATAGCTGTGGAATAAATAGGGAGATCACGCAAGAATAAGGAAAGGGAAAATGATTTTGAGGAATATTTTGAGGGAATCCTTAGACCAACTTCTATCCTTACCATATGTGAGACCCAGTATCCTAGAGAAAACTCGTCCTCATTTTATAGAAGTTCATGCACTCTTGGAAAGTATTTTCCACTTTTGTACATTCTAAAAATACCCACATTTTATCATTTTTCATGGCAATGTGTTTTACTTGCATGAATTTTGGATTAGTTATGATTGTTTGAGATTCTACCCCTGAGTTGGAAGGCTCATTGGTTGCAACCTAAAAAGTATATTGAGCCTCATCACCAATCGTAATTTCCTTCAAGGATCTCTGATCTTTGTCCATAGAGTAGGACAAATCAACATTACCAACTAGCCCATTTTTAGTAGATGTAGATTCATTCTGATACAGTATCAATTCCAAGCTTCTTGAATAAACCTACATCTCCCATGACACCTGTGTAAATAGTCAAAGAGCCTACCTTGGATCTAAGAGATTTTGTGGGATTGAAGTTCAATAACCCCCTTGCATTGTCCTCAGAGATGTCCTCCCACCCAGCTTTAAATCTTAATGCCTCTAAACCTGTATAGCTCACCCAATGATCATTGGAACTTAAACAAGCCATTTTTTTTAGTTTTAATTTTTTACCCCACATTTCTTCCCTACCCCTAAGGAATGTAAATAAATATTATGACCAATTAATGACATTGAAACTATGAATTAACTAAGAATTTGTATAATAAAAATATATACATTTTATCTAAACTTGTGCCTACTAAATTTACTATTTTTAAATTTTATTAATGTACATGTCTATGGGTTACTTTTCATTTAACCTCTAATATGCATCCAAATCCCCCCTCCCACCCCCCCCCCCCCCCCCCCCCCCCCCCCCCCCCCCCCCCACAAAAAAAAATAGACCGTCAATTTCTAGGCCTAATTCTTAGCATTAGAAATACCATCAAATATTGACAAGATTTATTAATTATGTTTATTTGACAAGATGTTGGTATTTATTTGAAATTTTAAAGATGAAAGAATAAATAAATCTAATAAAAATCAATGGGTTAACAACTAGTAGTTTTCCTCAAGGTGCAAGTTACACTAGAAGGGATGGCATAATTTTTAGTTGAAACCCATGGACACCTACCTCATACCTTGGTGATTGGAGAAGAGGTGAAAGTGTTGCTAGGACCACAAGCACTACCAATTTTTTGTAGTTTATTAAACTTAGGTTCAAATCCCCACCATAATTTTCATACTCTCTTGAATTGGTATGACACTCTAATGTGTCTCAATTTAGGCACCACCCCCTTTATTATAGATTCATCCGTGTAGGATACAACTACCATAATGAATATTGTAAATTATGATGGAAGGGAGGTAATTTGTGTTTTAGTAAAGTAGGGTGTTGTAAAGTAAAAGTTTGTAAATCAATATTTTTACCTCACTTGAACCTCATTACCACTAACCTTGGAAGAGATGTAATTGTTTGTTTTGGTAAATCAGGGTTTTGTAAAATGAAATAGTATAAATTGACAATCTTATCTCTCCTAAAATTGCTAACCCCATTTCACCTTTTTTGCATTAAATATTAGTCAACAATAATTTGATAGTTCTAGTGGAGGTGATGTCGAAAAGGAGGTGGTGTGTTCCTTCATATGACATGGCAATGAATTGTGTTAGGAGGAGACATTTTATTTCATGTACAACTTGCACAATGGAAAAATGACAAGGAAGGGAAAGGCTAGGCAGAACATGAAAGCACTAAAATACTTGAAGTGAGTTATACCGTGATGGTGAGGGGTAATGATAGTGTGCCCTAAATAACTCTTCATATATGTGAATGTATTAAACAAGGAGTATTAAGGACTAAATTTATTCTAAATCAATAGTAATAAATTCATAAATAAAAATAATATATAAATGTATGTATATATAATAAATACATTAATATGTATAATAATATTATTATAACCAACACACCCCATCCTCAGTTATTTATATAGGGAATTTCTTGATTTAACATGTTTGCATATTTTAATCAAGATAAAATATTCATTGTTTCGAGCCTTTACTTAGTTTATTTTGGGATTTCCCTTAGACTTATTTGATTTTCACTTTTGATTTTCGGACTGACTTATTAACATTTCCCTCAGAGCTTTTGCCTTGTTATTTTTTCAGATTTTACCTGAATGGTTGAATCCTTAGCTTTGTGTTAGGGGTTGAAATCCTGTTCACTTGGGTTTATGACTCCTTTTGACTTGGTCAGTTCTAAATAAAAGCAACAAGTATTTGAATCCCTGAGATGATACCACATGGCATCATTCCATTCACTTGAGTGTCTGACGAAGAAAAAATATAACTAATTTTTTCAAAAAGTAGCAAGCCTTGAAAAGTTGATATTATGATGCATTTCAACAATCCAAAAGTCTAGGCCTGATCAAGTGAAGTAGACAGTCTAAAGAATCCTCAAGATCCTAAATTACCAAGGTCACACCATGTGGCATGATCCTGTTCAACTGAGACTTAGAAAATAAATGTGCATATCTAAGTCTCTCATGTAGAATATTTAATGATAAAGTGTCACATGGAAGCATCCTATTAGTTCTCAACTGAAGGCAAAAAATTAGAAAGTTGTAAAAATGGCTAAGTATTGGGACCTTTTAAGAGCTTCAAGATCATTCCATTGCACATTATCCCATTGATTAAGAGTTGATGCAAAGTTCATAAATTTTTTTAATTCTCTAATATCCTTGGAGCCCTGGGATCCTGCCACATGGCACGATCTCATTTACTTGAAGTGATAGATAATTAAGTAGGCAAGAAAAGGACTTCACCCATTTTAAGAATTTAATGAGATCTTGGAGCCTCAAGAATATGCCAAGTGTAAATAATCTAGAATCTTGGGACCTGGTGGAGTAAATAAATCAAACAAAGAATTTGAGAGGCTAGGACACCAAGATCCTACCAAGTGGCTTGATCTCCTGAACCCATGGCCCACATAATAAAGATAAAGGAATAAATGTTTTACATGTACCATAGTCTTGAGATCCCACCAAGTGTCATGAATCTATGAACCCACTTCAAAGGATGATAACATAAACAAATATAGTCTGATGTAGTGAAGAGTGGACACATGGACCATGACATTATCAATATGTGAGCCTAAATTTGATGGCCCTTTTTTCTTGTCAAATCTTTGAAGGCCCAAAATGAATGGTATGGCATGTTTGATCAGTAAAATCAATTTAAAACTTGTTTCCTACTATTATAGTGGTTGAGAAAGGAGGAAAATTCAACAAACATCATATGATAGAATTGATCACAACCTTAGAATGTGGATTAGGATTGAGTGAAAGAATATATGACAATATTCAGCCTTTAGAGACATGGCCTCTAACTACACAAGGCATGGTTCATTTGGTAAATAAGTTAGAATCCCAATGACATTCAATGAACTATATTGAATTTGAATTAAATTATCATGGCCATGGCATTGATGGCATTGAGAGTGGGAAAGATCTTCATTGATTGTGGACTCGAGTGCCTAAATCTCATTCAATTCATGTAACCACCTGGCGGTTGGATGAGTAATGACCTAGTGGGATTATATTGTCTATATAATAAAAACTTTTTGATGTAAAAATTGTCGGCATTTTATTGTAAATAAAATCTATTAAAATTATTACATAATTCTTTCTTTATGATTAACTATGTCTTTTGGTCTATGAATTTTATCCATTGTTTCTTGTTTTGAGTACATGTTAGTGTTAAAAAATTGATACTATGCTTTGTTGTAGAAATAAATGTAGTAATAATACTATGCTATGATATTCTAAATTCACTTATGAATTATTTTCCTTTCCTTTGGAACACTCATTGCTCTATGAGTTTTGTAGACACTAGAAAACTACACATGATAGTTCTAGTTATTGAAACTCCTTAGGACCCCTATCAGACCTCGAGTCTAGTTGACCACCTATTTATCTAACTCATCAACCTACTAAATTAAAATTTTAACTAACCCCTTTTCACTTACTTTAACCCTTTTTCCTTAAGACACTTGACTATCGACAGTTAGCCTAACTGTCGATG
The DNA here is from genome assembly GCA_037957365.1 of Torreya grandis. NCBI lineage: Eukaryota > Viridiplantae > Streptophyta > Pinopsida > Cupressales > Taxaceae > Torreya > Torreya grandis. The sequence continues at coordinate 2,295,346 of JARHVA010002669.1, forward strand.
GTTAGCTTAACCATGGATGGTCAAGTCCTCACCTCCTCAACTTCTTAACACATCACCAGCTGTGTGTGAGATAATAAGGCACAATTTAATATGTTCACCTTATTTAGTTCTAATGAACTTCTAATAATTGTGATCAACAACATCACCCTCTAGGGAACCTTTCATCCTCCATCTCTCTTTACCTATAAAAAGAGGGGAGTAGAAGGTGAAGGTGATCAATCACAAGAGATATCAAGCATATAGGTATTCAAAATCTCCAACATCTAGTCTTCCTTTAGCAACTTAGCATCAAAAAAAGACACTTGAACCTCTATTGAATTTTATTTTGAGGCTAAAGTACTGTTACTCTAACAAAATTGCTTTAGCCTTCAACTATCAACCAACTAGCAAGCTATAGGTATATCAGTACTTTAGCATTGTTGTTTTGAATTTCTAACCCCCCAAACTTGATCAAATGTGTCTACACCTTGTTTCCTCTTTATTAGATCCCTTATCTAACCATTCACTCATTCTACAACTTCTCTTTTAATAACCTTTAGAAACTGACAGGAAACCACCAATAGTTAGCACAAACATCAATGGTCACCCCCAACTACTGACGGTTATCCAACCGTTGATGGTCAACTTAACCACCAATAGTTCACTTAACCGTTGATGGTCACTATGGTAGGAAATAATAACAAGTTATTTTCAGCCCCTTTCCCCCAACCAAATCCAACTTTCTATGTTCTTACCTGTTCACAGATTCTTTTCTGATATTTTAAACTTGACCCCACCCACTTTGGCACAAGTATTGATCCACTTTTACTATATTTAGTCATTTTATTTAATAAAAATTCTACTTTTTTATTGTATTGCATTTAATTTACTTTATTCAAGTTATTTACTTTATCATTTTTGACTTGATCGTTATCAATAATGGATTTATAGCCTCCTAGCAAGCATATGTTTCTTGGATCTATCTCACGCTAGGAAGTCCACTTAAATATCTTGCTAGCAATCCCTTTTGTTAGTTCTTTCTTATTTACAGGTTATTCCTTCCTATCCAAAGAAGATTTCTCCATCTTTATCTAGATTACGCGTGCATCACCAACTAGGTATTTCTACCACACCCTTATTACTAGTTTCTTATCTTATTCTAAAATTAATAAATGAGTATAAATTAAGAGAAACATTTTGGCATGCTCGGTGGACCTAGTATCATCTAGGTGCCCTTTATTTCTTTCCTTATTCTATACTCATCAAATAAAATATAAAAAAAATTTGGCATAAAATAAACCCTTTTGCATACATTAATTGCTTACTTGTTTTAGTTCATCTAGTAACTTAAAGGAAAATTAATTAATCATAGTTTTCAATATTATTATCACACACTTTAACAAACCACATAATCAATCAACACATCAAAACAAAACTTGAGACAAGGCCTGACTAAGACTTCATCACCTAGTGGTCAACCTTACCCTTTCCTGATAATCCCACTTAGAGGTCATTACCAAGGGGAGAACCAACTCAACTCTCTAGTTGAGTATAAACTTTGAAATTTAGTATATCTTGGTTAAGCACCTAACACCCTTATCATTGCAGTGTGCGAAGTGAGGGGGTAGGCCCCAATACCAAGCCACATACTGAAGATCAATACAAATTTCTTGTTTGAGCACCTAAACATAACCTAAAACCAACCTTATATTTCCTCTTTATTACTTGATCTATAAGCCAAAATTTTTCTTCACACTTTTTAAGGCATAAGCCAAAAGTGATCTAAAAGAATCCTAAGTTTAAACTCATTTTGGGTGTATGTTTGGTTTGCCTTGAATTCTTTTCTTTTCCTTGTTTTTTGTTTAAGGTGTGATTTTCATCATTTCTTTCCTGTTTTCTCACATGGTCTATACTAGACAACAATTGAGAAATCAAACCAGCCAAGTACCACCTTCTTCCTCTTCATCCTCTATGGAGTATACTTCATATGTTGAGGGTTCTCCTCCTCATTCTCCTCCTCCTACCATGCCTCAAATAGTTATTAAAGGTCATGCAATTTTTTTTACATTTATTGATAATAACCATGTAGCCCTTTGACACTACCTTAATACCTTATTTCATCTCACCTCTACTACTTTGGTTCCTCCCATAGATCCACCCTATTGTATACCTCCTCTTATGGTTGGTATTACCTCCACCCAGCCTTTGATCACCCAAACCTCTTCTTCTACCAATATCCCATCCACTACTACCACCAAAACCTAATCCAACATTCCAACCTATAACCAAACCCGACCTATACTAACCCACACCTCCAATGTAGGGGAAACCTTAGCTCTTATTACCTATACCCCACCTACCATGGGGATATCTTCTACTCCTATTTCCACCATTCCTCTTATCACCACCAACCAAGCCATCTCTACCCCTCTTCAAAATTTGGTACTTTCCATACCTCCTACCCTTCCACCTATTAGCACTAGAGTCACCACCCAACCTAAATATACCAATTCAACCATACCTTCAAACCAATCCATGTCCATACCTCAATAAACACCCATGACATCTTACCAATATGTTTCTAATCCACAAGGATACATACCACCTTCTACCCAACCTTTTGTACCCACATACTAATATGGGGCATCATCCCAACCTTCTATGACCACATACCAATATGTGGCATCTTCTCAAACTCCCACCTTTTATCCATACATTGCATCCACCCAACCTCAACCGAACCTACTACCCAATTATGGAGTTCCCCAACCTTAAACATATTTAGTTAAGATGTTGATGGATAAAATGTCTAATCTTGAATCATCTATTTTTGGAGCTCATAACCTTATATATTATGATCAAATTTACAATGAACCCATTCACCCATCCATTCCTATCTAACCTTATCCTCCTCAATTGGAACTACCCAAGTTTTCCTCCTCAATGGGAACTAGCTAATTTTTCCAAGTTCCAAATCAAGGTCGACCCCCAACAACATTTAAGAGTATTTTTCCATTATTTCTATTTGATTGCATATGATGATGATATTCTCCTTCACACCTTCCCCATGTCCTTATCTAGACCAACCTTGGATTGGTATAGTGCTCTTACCAATCACTCTATCTTATCCTTTTCTTAACTAGCCCAAATTTTTTAAGATCACTTTTCAGTTAATATCTCTAAAAAGGTTTCGATTATTGACTTTACTCCATTAGGCAATTAAATTAATTTCTCCTTACCAAACATTAACCAACTTTATTTCTCCTTACCTCAACTCAAATTAATTGAACTCTTTCTCGAGGTTGTGCCAAATATATTACCCCAACTCTTCAAGTTCAACCTTTTAGAACCTTTGATGAGGTATTTACCATGGCATGTAAACTTGAAATTAGAGCCATTGATGAAAGGAAATTGAAAGTGAGCAACAAGAATTCTAGATTTAAATCCAATGAACTTTCTTCAACCAAAACCACCAACTCATCCGGCCATCCCAACACTAAGACAAAGGTAACTGCAAACATAGTTGTCCTCAAATCCACTCCACCTCCAATTATCAACCAACCTAATCAAACCAATTCTCCCAACCCATCAAACCAACAAACTCACTACCAAAACTAAATTTCTCCTAGGTAATATACTCCCATAGGAGAATAATATGCTTTAATTTTGGATAAACTACTTAAAGCTAACCTCATCCAACTTCCTCCTATCAAACCTCCCCAATAATTTGATGCCTCTTACCCCACACCTGGATGGTATAATGAAAAATATCTATGTGCCTTCCATCATTTTATCAGATATGATGCTAGTAGGTGCAATAACTTTAAATCTATTTTCTAAAACATGATTGATAAGGGTTAAATTACATTAGATAATCCCAAAGAACCTCCAAACCAATCATTGGACATATTTCAAAAATAATTTTCCTAACCATGCACCTTCCGCCAACCATGACAATAGCCAACCAGAATCATCTCACGCTCGTGAGGTACACATGGTTAATTTTGTTTCCCTTGAACCTATTATTGAGGAAATCATTATCTCAACTACCTCTTCCTCCACCCCACTTATTGAAGTGGTGGAATATTCTTTTACTCCTTTCGACATCCAAACAATGGAAGGAACCTCCTCTCTTTCAATTGAAGAGACTATTGATTTATCCACCTCTCCTTTCATAGAAATACCAAAGGATCCAACCATTATTTCAACTACATCTTCCTCCAATCCACTTATGGAAGTGGTGCAATCACTACTCTTTACTTTGGACATCCAAATAAAAGGAGCAACCACCTCCCTTCTTCCATTTGAAAAAACCAAACCCTCCTTACTTACCACAAAACCAACCACTCCTTCTTTGGAAACCACCCCAAAGGAAGAGACCATCTCCCATAGTCTTTCCTTAAAGACACCATCTTTCTCAACCATTAAACCTTCCACCCAAAAAAAAGGTGAAGAAATTGTTCCCTCACCTCAACCTATGGGTTTAAATTTTGAAACCAATAACCAAGGAATCAAACCCATCTATAAACCTTTTTCTAGATTGGCCCAAAATCTAGAGTTTACTTCTCAACCCAATCTAGATAGGGCCACCTTTTAGCACCATCTTAGGACACCTTACCCAAACAAACAAGAAATTTTAATGTCACTTAATTTTACCCTTAAACCTTTCATTACCTCAACCCCATCCTTAGATACTTCTTCCTCCAAAACCATAGTAGAACCATCTAACCCACCTCAATCTAAAATTGCTAAATCACCCTACACCTTTTTGACCAAGCCCATCAATAATCTAGGAATACTTCCTACCCCTAGTTTGTCTCATCCATATTTGAAGTTAGACTTAACTGCATCAAGTCCACCAAAGAAACCTTTGACTAAACCTATCAAAAATGTGGAACCACCCAAACCATCTATAACTAAACCTATACCACCCCCTTCTCTTTTACCTTCAATTTTAGGACACCATCCATCTACTATCCCCATTACCTATTCCTCATCTATTAAACCTTCTCTTTTTACTCTACCTACACCTACCTCCACCAAAACAACAAAGTCCCCATCATTGTTAACTAACCTAGCTACCTCTACCTTCCCACCTATCACCAAATCTTCAACCTCCACCTCTAAATCTTCCACCTCCAAACCAACCATAACCAAACAATCCCAATCGAAACCACCTACCAAAACCATCTGACCACCTCCAAATTCCATGGTAAAGTCTATTCCAAAAAAGGCTCCCACTCCTAAAACCTAAAACCCAACACCCTCAACACCTTTGGTTGAATCTTATTCGACCATTCTATACAAAGGTTGTTTCAATCCTCTTCGTTAACCTTACCACCCATCAAAAAATTTGACCCTTCATGTCTTAAACCAACATGGTTTAATGAAAATTTAATTTGCTTATACCATAGGACATGAGGACATGATATAGAGAACTGCAAAGCTCTCCAAACACTTGTCCATAGCCTATGAGATGAGGATGATCTGTTATCGAATGAACCTCACTTTAACCCCTTACCAACCCAACCACTGATCTAAGCTACCCAACATTTACTTACTCCCCCACTCACACCTAAGAGTGATGAGGAACCAAAGCAGGAATCCAAACCAACACTTCCCCTTATCCACACCATTTATATGGTTACCCAATCAAGGGCCCAATAAAATATAAGGAAAAATAAAGTGTACATTCCATGGACATACCCTTCAACCCCTCAACCTTCCAACTGTACCCAACACCTTTACCATTACCAAAACCCAAAATATCCATTTTGGTTGCATCTCCTTCCAACCCTTCTGAATCCATTCAGTGTGTAGTGTTGAAACAACTTTACCAAACTCTGGTGAAGATGAGTCTCTATGAATTAATCAAGACCTCACCTCCCCACCAAAAAACATAGATAGAGATATTGAAATCCATAGAGGTTCAAATTAAAGATCCTCAATCACTTACAACCTTTTTTGGAGCCCTTTACCTTTCCACCTTAGTCACCTTTAAGGATTTAGAAATACCTTTTGTGTATCTTAATGATCTCGATCCTCCCCTCTTCATCATGACATACATCAACCAAACATGTATCAAAAGGGTGATGATTGATGGAGGATCTAGCATCAACATTATCTCCTCCAATTCCTATGACCAACTTGACTTGCCAAAGAACATCGTGTCTAAAACTGTAATGATCCTTCACTCCTTCAATGATACTATGGCCACTACCTTGGGAACAATTATTCTCCACATCTGTTTGGGGCCTCACACCATTCCAAAACTCTTTTACATTGTAGAGGTTGAGTTATAATACAATATTTTACTTGGATGCCCTTGGATCCATGATGTGAGTTGTGTCCCTTCCACTTTACATGATTGCATCAAATTTAAGCATGAATCTCATGTCATCACCATACCAGCTGACCCTAGTCCCCTTGTATCTTGAAATAAGACATATAGGCCTAATAATGTCCTTCTCCCTCATTAATCCACCTCACCACCAACTACCAACAACCCTACCCCTATCATTGATGAAGCTTCAACTAGCTCATCCATACCTTCTTCTCAAATTCCCATAAACAACCCCTTAGAACCTACATTCTAACATCTCTCACTAGGAAAATATCATCTTCTAGCTTTGGATGCTTTCCCTACTCCTAAAGAGTATGGGAACCTCACCCATGATCCTAGTTATTACCCCAACATTGAAACCATCATCCCTTTTGGGCCACCCAATCATCAAACCAACTTCATCTATGGGGGACTCAATCATCCACTCCTTGTTTCCTCTACCACCTCTCATATTTGACCATTCACTTCTGATTTCTCTTATCTAAATAAACCTACATTTTCCAAAGCTTACCTTCATAGGTATGTTTGGAAGGGATTTTTCCTTAGCCTTTATGAATAGGGACCTCATGAACTACCCATAATCAAAACTCAAAAACCTCATGAGTTATTTTGCCTTGGGTTCATTCCACCAAAAAAACTCACCTCACCTAAACCCATCACCAACATCAATGAGGATACCCCATCCTCACTAACCCCATCTGCTTCAAAGTCTAAGAATTTTGATATCATCTCATCTAATTTTTTTTATCAATATAGTTAGTTTGGGCCCCTTGACCTATCACAAGGGTGGCCAAACTAAAACCCTTCCTCTCATCCATCCTGAAATGGTAGAAAAAGATTATCCTACCATCAACACCTTCCAACATCAGGATGATGATTCCATTCTCACCTACCTTGGTGTAGGGGACTCTTATATCCATAAATATCTTCTTCCTAAGAATCAAACCATGTTGAATGAATTTACCATTGATGTCAACTTGGGTACTCAAGATAACCCTTGCATTATCAAGATCAATCAATCCTTGAACTCTATAGAACACCAAGATTACCCTTCCTTTATTTATGACTATAACATAGCATTTGCTTGGTATTATTAGGTTATGCCTAGGATTGACCCTTCTATTTATCTCCATAACATTATCACCCATCTTGATGCTAATCTTGTTCAGCAAAAAATCATAAGATGCATCCTCGTATTGCCCTCTTAGTCAAAAAGGAGCTTCAATGCCTCTTACATGTAAACTTCATCCAACCCATCAACTATCCCCAATGGGTTTCTAACATTATTCCTATAACCAATTATACAAGGGAACTTCACCTTTGTATTAAATTTTGTGACCTTAACCTTGTTTTCCCAAAGGATGATTTTCCTTTGCCTAGCATTGACCAACTCATTAATCTTACAGTTGGCCATGAGATGTTATCTCTCATGGATGGTTTCTCAGGTTATAATTAGATCTTGACTACCCTTAAAGATCAACATAAAACCTCTTTCATCACCCCATGGGGAAATTTTTTCTATAAAGCCATGCCATTTGGTCTGAAAAACACTAGTGCAACCTACTAGCGTGCCATGACATACATCTTCCATGATCTCATCCATAAAATCTTAGAGGACTATGTGGATGATCTCCTTAGGAAATATAAATATCTCAAGGATCACCTAGGTGTCCTCAAAATCATCTTTGAATGCCTCATCCATTTCCATGTCTACCTTAACCCCAAGAAATGTATTTTTGGGGCTTATCTAGAAATCTCTTTAGCTTTATTGTCTCCCTCCAAGGAATTGAAGTAGACCCTACCAAAGTTAGATCAATTTTAGAGATGCCTCCTCCTACCCATCTTATACAACTCTATAGCTTGTAGGGGAAGCTCCAATCAATCTTTTGGTTCATCTCTCAATTATCAGATAGATTCTAGCCTTTTCACCATCTTCTTAAGAAAGACACATCTTTCAAGTGGACTAAATACTTCCAACAAGCCTTTGATTCACTCAAAGAATACCTTATTTCTCCACTTATCTTGACCCCTCCTAAAGAGGATCAACCCTTCTACCTTAAAATCTCTACCACCAACCATTCCCTAGGGGCAATGCTCGCTCATTGTGATGAATAGAATAAAGAGTAGGTTGTCTACTACATAAGTCAAATGCTCATAGGGTATGAGACTTGATATTCCCATCCTGAAAAACATTGCCTTACCCTCATCTTCATGGCTTCCAAGCTTCACCATTACCTTTTTAATCACAAAACCTATGTCATCACTAACACTGACCCACTCAAGTACATGCACTTGAAATAATAATAGAACCAACATATAGCTAAGTGGCTCATGCTCCTAGCTGAGTTTGATCTTGAGTTCCTTTGATAAAAGTCAATTAAATTATAAGTGATTTCTGATAAATTGGATGAAGATCCTCTATCAGACAACCAATCACTTTTTCTTACATTTCCAAATGAGTCCATCGTGACCCTTTCTTAAGAGGACCCTATCTACCAAATGACCATGTTCTTTAATGGATCCAAATGCCAATGCAGTGGGGGTACAAGAGTGATTCTCATTCACCTTGATGGTAAACCTCTTCCCATTTCCTTTAGACTTTAATTTGAATGCACCAACAATGTGGTTGATTATCAATCCCTAGTCATAGGTCTCCAAACCACTCTAGCCTTGGGAGTCAAGATAATCAGTGTCTTTGGTGATTCCCAACTTATGGTCAACTAGGTCAATAGATCTTATGAATGTAATAATGATGTCTTACTAAAGTAAAAATAACTCATAGATGTACTCTTAACATCATTTTATCATTACCTTATCCAATTAGTTCTATGATCAACTAAAAATTTCATGGATACAATAGCTTCCCTTGCTTCCCAAATCCCATCTCAACCTTCCAAATTTAAAATCTTTATTACCATCCATCATTTTATCACTCCATCTTATATCCATTCCAACCTTACTGCCATTTGTAATGTAGACACATCTCCATCAAACATTTGGTTTGAACAAAATTTTGATTACCTCAACCTTGGTATCATTCCTCCCAATCTCTTTACAAATACCCAAAGAGCTTTTGTTTAGAGTACCTCTTATTATACCATACTATGGGGAATCCTTTACAAACATGGCTTTAACGGCCTCTTTCTCTATTGCCTTCATAGTCACGAATCTCCCCATGCTATCAAGGAAATGCATGATGGAATCTATGGGGGAAATTTTAGTGGTTTAGCCATCACTAAACACATCCTTCACCTTGGCTACTATTAACCCACCCTTAACCATGATTGTTGTGATTATGTAAAGAAGTGTGTCAAATGTCAACAACACACTAATTTACACCATGCACTAGCCCATGGCCTACAAGTATCTAAAGACTTTTGTCCATTCTCATAATGGGGCCTTTATCTCATTGGGGAAATCAACTCTCATTCATCATAATGACGCCAATCCATCATTACCGCTATCGAGTATTTCACCAAATGGGTGGAAGTTATTCCTCTCATCTCTATCAAAGCCAATAATTTTTTTGAAATTATCAACCATCACATCATCTATCATTTTAGTGTTCCCCATAAGATCATCATCAATAATGTTAAATCTTTCAAGAATAAGAAAGTCCAAGGTCTCTACGATGAATTTAGAATTAAGTTTAGCTTTTCCTCACCTTACCATCCATAAGAAAATGGATAGGTGGAAGCTTCTAAAAAAATCATTAACACAATGTTGACCAAAGTAGTCAGTGCTTTAGGTCAAGATTAGCACTTACACATCCCCTTCACTTTATGGGCCTATTTCACTAGCATTCAAACCTCTATGGGTGTTACCCCTTTCTCTCTAGTCTTTGGAGCAGAGGTAGTCTTGCCTCTCGAAGTCTAGATTCCCTCTCTTCACATATATTTTTAGGAGATCATTTTAGAGAGAGACTATCATCAAGAATGACTCGCATGACTTGAGCTACTTGATGAACATCACCTCATAGTGCTTAACCATCTTCATGTCTACCAAGAATGAATCAAGCATGCCTACAACAAATACCTAAAAGAATAAGAATTCAATATTGGAGACCTAATCATAAAGGAAAACCAATATGGAGAAAAGCAAAAGAGGTAAATTTTCTTTCAATTAGCTTTGACCCTACATCATAACCCATAAGTATGGATTAGGAGCTTATCGTTTGTCCTCTCTCAAAGGCAAACCAGAACCTGAGCCTCTCAATAATTCATATCTATGTCCTTTCTTTTGTTAAAGAAGGATCAAACTCACTTTTTTGTCTAACTTAAGCTCATCCCTTAATTTATGATATTTTCACCTTCACCTACCTATCCCTCTCCCTTTGAGGATAAATGATCACAACATAGAACCATGTGATTAACCATCATAGTTATAGCCTAATTTTAAATATGGGTACCATGGCTCTACCTATAACATGGTTCTCATGGATACTTTTCATCTCTAATTAGACAAAATCTCATGATCCTTTATCTCTCAAACCCCTCCTTTCACCTACCATTAACCTCTTTGTGCTAAAAGTTTTACCCTCATAAAGGTAAAGTTCTAAGCCTAATTAGAATTTTCCATGTCTAAAACCTTACAATCCAAAAAATATATCATTTGGGTCACATATTTATATCATTTTAGATTGTTCCCTTGAAGGAAAACATCCAAAAATATTCTAATTTTCTTAAAAGATAGAATCCTCCCTTGAAGGACAGCTACCAAAATAAACAAATCTAAACTTAGACCACTTCCTTGAAGGATGGCTAAGTCAAATGGGTCAAAAGAAATCATTTGAAGCTTAACACATTGATTAGCTTTACAAACTATCAAAAACAAAAGTAGTAAAAAAAAGACCCTATGTCAAAATCAGCTATCCCAAGAAAGCTACAATCAGATTTCATATCTAGCATTAGTAGACTTCTCACATCAATTAGTCTACACCTATCATTAAGACATGGACTTATATAGTTTGGTTCTTAAGTCACCTATATAAGGGAAAACTAACCCTCATAAGGTTACTTTACCTATCCACCCATTTACCTTTCACCTATCACCTATCTTCCCTTTATACCATATTTTAAATTAAGGGATTATGAGCTTACTTGACATGATGTGATCAAGACACCTTTATATCAACCTAAACATGCTAATGCAAAGGATTTGAAAGTCTTAGTTTCCTTAAGCCAATCTAACTTTGGGTTTTATCTTATCTTTACCAACAAAAAGGCATCATGTTTCTTTACTTAGCTTATTATTGGTTCATGTAGACATGTGTCTCATGATTCTCATCTCTTTTTCTTACATTTAGTTTTTAATCTAACTTGCTTTATGTATTTTCATCACTTCCTTAACCATAATAACATTACATCTCTATGATCATGAATAATAAAAATCAATTATGAACACAACATTATGAACTATATCCATGAACCACATCATATATCTATCTATGATCATAACATCATAAATCATGTCATACATCATCTCTCTCTCTATAATATCATCCTATCCATCTACCATTAATACATCATATGAGAATACATCATATCATAAACAACCCTAATTAAACTATTCATCATCATACCCATAAACAAAATCAATGATCAAAACATCATGAACCACATCATACATCATCTATATATTTATGTATCATCCTATCCATTTACTATAACATCACAATAATTCATCTTATAACACCAAATCATAAAACAACATCAGCATAACCATAAAAAAAATCACCACCATCACAAACATCATATGACATCAAACCATGAAACATAAACATGAGCATAAAAAACATCACATCAAAACATGCAACCATGAACATACATCACATATGTATCATCACAAACATCATCATATACATCATGTCCATCAAATAAAGATACATGTAATAATTTATAAACCTCTCTCTCTCATATACATCTTGCATCATCAGCATACAAATCAATATCAAAAACATATACATCATATAATATCATATATCAAGCCCCTGGGGAACCACTACCCCCTACTCCTCCTACTCCTCCCCCTACACTACCAACTAGTACCAGTCCCCCTGGGATACCTACCTGACCCATTGTAGAGGCCCACTATCTTGGAGTAGCTATAGATGGACCACCTACTAAGATATCCCTGTACTCTCCATATCTCAGTGCCTATGGACACCGTAATAACACTATCACCTCATAGTATCTCAACTCCTCAACCATAGCTAATTACCATGTCATCAAAATCATATTAGGTGGTCCTCCTGCTAGTGATGCTACCACTCCTACCATATGTCTCAAGGTATCTCTCTCTCTTGGGTCACTAAACCAAGAGAGATCCTCACCTGATCTTGCTCTCCTATCAAGTTGGCAACTTAACCTTGTAAAGTAACTATCTGGCCCTATAAAGTGGCCACCTATCCCTATAGGGTACCCCATCACCCCACCCAAAATTGGTTACTACATATAGAGCCTGATATCATGCCACATATCCATCAACAAAACCATCATCATCTATCATTATTTTGGTTGGCAACTCTTCATGATCTACTACTACATTTTGTGGTTGTAACTTTGAAATTATAAACTCTACATCCTCTCTTTTATACCTTTGAAGAGCTAGAATCCCCTACATAAGACCAAAATACCATTGAACTTGATCGAAGGGGATAAGCTCCATCTCCCCCTCTCTCCTCCCATATATCCACCTCCATCTCTATAATGATAGAGTGTGATAGTTGTACTGGGCCCACCTAGGCTAGCCCACATATGGTCTCCACACCACATCACCTACTACCATACCCTCCAAGGCATCTATAAACTAGTCAATGTCTCTAAAACCACCACCAACCCCTATCAATGCATAGTCTACCCTCCATCACAAAAAAAACCCACTGTGAAGTGTACCTGGGTATATCCATCCCATAACAGCCCCAAAGGTCTAAGCACCCTAATATGATTGTATTCCCAATAATGAATCATGAATCCAACACTGATCCTATATCATCTATGAGCTCTGAATGCCCATAGCTCCCTATAAATTTGGACTAACAAAATAGGATCCCACCCAAACATAGTCCTACCCAATAACATCTCTACCAACACTACCAATAGCAGATAGGGAAACTGTCCACTACTTGAATTAGGTAGCACAAAATAGGACACTGTCATCATCATCATAGTCATCAGGCATTGGTCCTCTATAGCACTCTAGCATAAAGGCCTATAGATTAAACCACTAAAATTTCAACTGACATGGACCCAATCCTTACCATATAACAACTCCATATGGTAATCCCTCTCTTCACTCTCAATGTGGTAAATTGGCTCCCCCTAAATGGGTAGTCATGTAATCTTATGCACATCCTCTAGTAAGATGCTAATCTCTCTATTTGGCAATAAAAATGTGTTCATGGTTGGGTCCCATATCTAATGAGGGCCATGATCATAGCCGCATCCCATGGTAGGTGTTGATAATGAACCATGGCTCCAAGGTTGATCTTCTTCATATGTGTCCACTCAAACACAATCATCCCATCATGGATCTCTATAAAGATCTTGGGGACCCGGTCCCTCATCTAGATCTAGTCTCATGCCTGTAAAACAACCATGTTAGCATGCACACTTAGTTTTCCAAATTGAGCTCAGTACCAACCTACACCCACCTTTCTCAACCTATTCTAAACTAATAGAAAAAATACATCTACAACATCACCTATAGCATTTAAACAAACCTTTACCCTTACCCACAAAATTCCCACCACTCTACCCAATAAATATTTCACAACATCAATCTTAATTAAAATTTACCCTATCCTAACCTATCAAATAACACCTAGCTATCAAATTAGTTAAAAACTTGATACATTATTCACATTTGACCATTTACCTACCCCTAAACTTACATTTAACACCTACATTAACCTATACACCTTTTCACAAACATTTTAAACTATCTTTATCTACACCTTTTTAAATTAACCTTCCCTAAAATAGTTAACCTTCGATGGTTCATCTAACTATCAATGGTTGGGTCGAACCACTGATAGTCACTATGTGTGACCCGCAACAGTAAAACCCTAAACCTTACTTACCTCCAAACAACACCAGAAACAACGAAAATAACAAAAACAAGAAATTAAACTACTTAAAACCATATAACCCAACCCAACTGAAAACCTCACTTAATTTTAAATTTCATCCACTACATTTTTTGAGTTTACCCATAACCTAAACTAGGGCAAAACCACCCATACCCAATTTACAAATAATAACCAACATACCCAAATTTGATTTCAACAATAACCAAAATCAATTAATCTACAAAATTTAATACACCCCTACCTCATTCCTTGATTGTTGTCGAGGTTGGAGCCTATGTCTTGCTTCTCAACCACATCATCATTTGACCTGCATTTTTGGTCCTAGTTGATCTCCTCAAACACACTCAACCAATCTACAACTTCCACCTCACCCAAACACTCAGTCAAAAAATCTTCTTGCAAAATGCCAAAGTGCAATAACACTAGAGCATGGAAAACATGGAGGTCAAACTTATCAAAAGGTGAAAATTATTTTTATTTTTCACTTTTTTATCCATAGCTTTCTAGCATTTTTCCTTGACCATTGATGGTCGACCCTGGGAATCGCTGACCATCAACAATCAAGGTCCCACACTTTTTCATTTTAGGCTCTTATACCTACATGTAAATTTTTTGATATCACTTAATCTCCCCCATACCAAATTTTAACTTTTTAGAGATTAACCTTCTTCAACAAACCATTAGACCATGTCCACCTTGATGTTGACCATTTTGGACCTAAATTATTAACGTGTTTTGTGATGACCTTGCATTGTTATTTTTTATCACACTGACCATTTTTTCCATGTTGAACATTTGAATTTACACCACCTAGTGCACAACCAAATTATTTGTGTTTTCAAGGAGCACTTCCTACCTTGAATACCTACAAAAATAATGACCCTATCTAGAAGCCTTGATAGGAATAACCTGATCATCTATGACCAATATTGTGGACCAATTACTCTATCACTTGTCCTTCTAGAACTAAACTTATTTTTACCAACATTGGAAACCTTAGTTGGTGTGTGATCATGGCTATCAAACTTAGTCATATTTTATGCCCATATCTACAATTCAAATGCCCAAACCTCTTGTCGCCACCTAGTGACTCACCATTTACAACTTTTCAAACCTCGACCCAATTTTGGTTTCACCTCATCAACTCCCAGTTTGAGTGGGAACATCTCCTCCCATACTTGAGGTAATTAGACCTTTAATAAATCAATCCATTTTTGTTTTGTAGCTTTTTTATTTAAACCCACATAACAAAAGGGGGAAAATGTAGACACTAGAAAACTACACATGATAGTTATAGTTGTCAAAATGCCTTAGGA
Organism: Torreya grandis; assembly: GCA_037957365.1. Lineage (NCBI taxonomy): Eukaryota > Viridiplantae > Streptophyta > Pinopsida > Cupressales > Taxaceae > Torreya > Torreya grandis. Next base: position 2,311,073 of record JARHVA010002669.1, read on the forward strand.
TCCATATCAAACCTTGAGTCTAGTTGACCACCTAGTTAGATAACTCATCAACCTACTAACTTAACCTTTTAACCAACCCATTTTAACTAAATTTAACCCTTTTTCCCTAGACATTTGACTATTGATGTTCAACCTAACTGTCAATGGTTAGCCTGATCGTCAATGGTCAGGTCTGCACCTCTTCAAAATCTTAACACATCACTAGTTATGTACAAGATAATGAGGCACAATTTAATATTTTCACCTTATGCGGTGGTAATGATCTTCCAAGCATTATGATCAAAAACCTCACCCTCTAGGGAACATTCCATCCTCCATCTCTCTTTGCCTATAAAAAGAGGGGAGTAGAAGGTGAAGGTGATCAATAATAAGAGTTATCAAGCATATAGGTATTCAATCTCTCTAGTATCCAGTCTTCCTTCAAGAACTCAGCATCAATAAAAGAGACCCAAACCTATACCAAATTTGATTATGAGGCCAAATTACTATTACTCTGGAAAAATTTCTTCAACCTTCAACCATCAACCAAATAACAAGCTATAAGTATATTAGTACTTTATCATCGTTATTTTAGATTTCTGACTCCGTAGACCTAATCAGACCTATCTACACCTTGTTTCCTCTTTATCAGATCCTTAATAGAATCCTTATCTAACCATTCACTCATTCTAAAACTTATCTTTTAATAACGTTCAGAAACCCACATGCAACTGCTAATGGTTAGCATAACCACTGATGGTCACCCCCAACTATCGACGACTATCCAACTGCCAATGGTTAGCTTAACCATTGATGGTTCATCTAACTACCAATGGTCAATATGATATAAAATAAAAACAATTTATTTTCAGCCCTTTTCCCCCAACCAAATCTAACTTTATATGTTCCTATTTGTTCACAGACTATTTTTTGATTTTTTGAACTTGACCCCACCCACTTTGGCACAAGTAATAACTCACTTTTGCTATATTTAATAATTTTATTTAATAAACATTCTACTTTCTTCTTGTATTTTATTTAATTTACTTTATGCAGGTACTTTAATTTATCATTTTCAACTTGATTATTATCAATAGTAGATTTACAGCCTCCTATAAATCATATTCTTCTTAGATCTAGCTCATACTAGGCAGTCCACTTAAATATCTTACTAACAATCCCTTTTATTAGTGATTTCTTATTTGTAGGTTAATCCTTCTTAGCTAAAGAGGAGTTCTACATCTTCATCTAGATTATGTGTGCATCACCAACCATGTATTTATACCACATCCTTATTACTAGTTTCTTATCTTCTTCCAAAATTAAGAAATGAGTAAAAATTAAGAGAAACAAGTTTGTAACTATAGAGTAATTATTGTAATCCTTTTGTGTAGATTAATACGATTCTTTCTTTTTGTTTATAATTGGTGGAGAATTTTTAAGTTAATAATTCATATTTTTGTCCTTAGAATCTTGCTCAGTGAGTGGCTAAAATTTTGTGTATTTGTTGAACTAGGAAGACAATGGTATAACTGTGAATTGGCATATTTCATCTTTCAAAGCATTAACATCCTCATAATTTGAAAACCTCATTTTCTACCTTCCCTTTCCCTATTTTTATGTTTATTTTTTAATTTAAATAAATTTCCCTTTAATTTATAAATTGGTAAAGAGAACTTAATAGCTCACCAAAACTAGGATTAGATTAGTGAATAAGAACTTCCTTTGTCAATTAGGAATTGATCTTCTAGTGGTAATGTTATATCTCTTGAAGATCTATTCCAATAAATTTATTTCATGGATCCCAATACCTAAAACACATGCCCTATATTGATCCAATATAAGTCTTAAAATATGAGGGTGAAAGTCCCTTATTGACCCTAAAGTCTCTTTTGGACACCTAATCCCATAGGTACTCTTAGGAAATTTTTTGGATCAATCAGTAGCTGGTACTAGGAGGAAGGGACTTTTGAAAAAAGTAGTTTTAAATCATAGTTATATTCCAAAATAAAATGGATACTATTATGCATATCACTATATCCTAATCCATTCATGAGATATTTATTATTTCACCCTTGTAAATTCATAGAAGAGCCTAAACTAGTAGAGGGAGACCTAGGCACATAGTGACCCCCACTAATTTTTCCTCTTAATCTGCCTTAAATAGAACCCCACCCATGGTATCCCCTATGGCTTGGCTCATCAGGTATATTATAAGCATCCTTGGGGGTGTCCATGTTTTACCCATGAACCCAAAGAGGTATCTCCTAAGATTCACACCTAGTGTAGGGAGGACTGTTGAGTAGCACATAACCTCCTATAAAATGGCTCTCATACTTATAAATGTGGGGCATGAGGATGTTACCTATAATTTATTCCCTTTCACACTTATGTATTCAACCTATGACTGGTTATTGAACCTCCATGAAGACTCCATCATAACTTAGGACGAATTTAGTAGTACCTTATTAGCTTAGTTTGGATAGGCCATAGACCCAAGTGTTCTATACTATTAGTTTGCATGTATAAAGAGGGAATTCAATGAGCCCATCTGAAACTTCAATAATTGTTTTAAAAAAGTGTATATCTAATTCATAATTTTTTATAGACCTAGTGTTCAATTAGCCTTAATATATATAAAAATGCACTAGACCCATGGATTGTCATGTTCTTGAGATGAGATCCATTAGTGATGTTTTTACCACTAGATTATGTTGAGTCCATAAATTTTGATATAAAACTTAATCCACAAGGTTAGATGATGGCCCCCATTAATAATTTCCTACTAATCATTATTTCCTTGAACCTTGTCTCTAATGTGAATCAGAGCATACCTCTACCCAAACCATTGCCCATAACTAACCACCTCCAACTAAGGTACACTTATCCTAATCAACACTTGGGTTTCCTTAATATAATAAATAATGCATTATCACCCCAAGATCACAATAAAATGGTGTTACATGTAATGAGTAAAATCTAAAACATACCCTAGGAATGCACCAAGAGTGATTTGAATGCAGTCCACTGTATGGTGTAAAGGCTGAGCAATGACTTCTTGGGCCTATGAAAGCACATAGGTAGGCAATTATAGTGAATTTTCCAACAATAAATTCACCTATAAAAGGCATAATAGACCTTAAAATATCCATAATAACTAATTATAATCCTCTACTAATAAACTCCTAGAGATAAACATTTGTGAGATAGTTCTCCCAAACTAGATAACTATAGCCCAACATGGATAACTAGACTTTATAGAGTTATGCATCATGTTTAATATATTATAGATGGATATGGAAGATTATTAGGTGGCCCCTAACCACCATAATATGGAGAATTATTATACATAGTCATCTAATGCTATTAGACCCCTAGGTACAACTATGGTGTTGGAAACCATGGAGATCCGTAGCCAATAAGACAATGAACCAGAGGAGAGCACTAGTGAGGTAAATATTTTTTAGTAGTTCCAAAGGAGAAATTTCACCCTTATAAATAAGACATATTAGTATCCCCTAACCATATTGACTCTTCCCAATAATGGTATGACTCCACCTAATCTTAAGGCCATGAATGATCCACCACATTTAAGACCTAGCAAGTCTAAATCCCCTATATAAACTCATCCATTTTAGAACAAAGTGGGGTATAACATATTTGAAGACACAAAGAAGATAAAATAAAATATAACATTACATGAGCTTGATTAGATAACTAATTAATGAGATATTCTACTAAATTCACTCACATAGAGGCCAACCCAACCAAAATAAAAACCTTCACACACCAATGTGCTTATTCATAGGAATAAAACCAAAGTCCCTCCTTTCTTTGTAACCATTAGAATGTTTAAAAAGAACTTGCATAACTAATTAGTGGATCAGGAGCTTTAGCTAATGTAATTCCCATAATATTTTATGAGAAGTTAGGGCTAGTCCCTATCAAGTCAGACAAGGTGGTAGTCTGACTAGATAATTATGAGGTTAAGGTAGTCAGTGAACTCATCAATGTGCATATGTAGCTGAAGTCAAAACCTAGGATCAAATAGGTCATAGACATTTAGGTCATATATATTCCCAAATCCTATAAGATGTTCCTTAGTAGGGATTTGTACAAAACTTTAAATGAATACATGGATACAGACATTTCCCATATGTGGCTACCTTGGAGAGGCATAACCAATCAAATTAGAGTTGACAAGGAACCTAGGATGAAGCACATGATCACTGAATACAAATTAATCAATGAGAAGATAAACCTATTATCCTCTAACTTAGGATTTTAAACCATGTCTATAGAGATTACTAAAAACAAAATAAATAGTGATTCTAAGTTGATAGTTTTGTGGTCCTTACATGTTGATGGGGATTGTCCTAAGTAAGGTTCTATGAAAGGAATCCTTTTGATTGACCCGCATGGAAATAGAATTTAGAAACTAATAGGATATAGTTTCAAAGTACTAAAAACCTCACAGAGTATGAAGACTTGATCTTTGGGTTGTAGTTTTTAATCAATTATAACGATAAAGAACTAAAAATATTCAGTGAATTTGAACTTGTAAAATTAGTTAGGAGTAAATTTAAGTGTAAATTATCCTACCTTAGGAACTACAAACACAAGTGATGGGATTTGATAGAGATGTTTACTATGTTTAATATTATACCCATCCCTAAATAGGAAAACCAGGTGGTGACTCATTGGTAGCTTTGTTTTGTGACTCTAACATCTCTAGATGGCACAGGATTACAAGAGTTTTTTATTGAATTAATCCCTTATCCCTCTATCCTAGATAACATTAAAAAATTACAAGTCTTTAAGGATGACCAACATATCCTATATTTTCTTAATAACACTAAGGTGTTTGAGGCTCAAATCATAGATGAATCCAAAAGAGATGATCTTAGGGATGAAAACTATGACCAGGATAACATCATGAATTTCAAAGAAAATCAAGTTCCAAAGGGGGTGATCTCTTTGGAAAGGGCATTCAACTTTGATAGGCCTAAACATCCACATAAGATGCCAAATTATATAAATCATAAGTGTCAAATCATCAACCTTGGTTCCCTAGGTTAGCCCTAGACTATCAACATTAGCCCTGATTGGACAAATGTAAAGATTGAGCAGATTAAGAGATTTCTATTGAAATAAAAATATGTTATCACCTGGGCTTATAGTGATCTCAATGTCTTCAACTTGAGTTTAATAACCCATACCATTCCCCTTAATCCTAATAAAAAACCATTTAGGAAAAGGAAAATACCTATGAACCCAATATTATAACTACTTATATGTAAAGAGGTTCTTAAGATCATTTTGGCTGAAATTATCTTTCCATTTCACCACTCCACCTGGGTGGCTAACTTAGTGCATGTTTACAATAAGAATGGAGAGATTTAACTATGTGTATATTTTAGGAAGTTGAATAGAGCCTAAAATAAGGACAATTATCCATTTCCCTCCCTTGATGAATTAATTTAGATGGTGATCATATCCCAAATGATGTCCTTCTTGGATATATTCTTATAATATAATTAAGTCTTGGTAAACTCAAATGACAGACTCAATACTACATTCACAACTGAATGGGGCACTTTTGTCTACAAATGAATTCCATTCAATTTGATCAATGTAGGAGCAACCTTTTAGAGTGACATGGATTTCATCTTTGAAGGTTTGATAGTCAAATGCATGATTATATATATGGATATTTAACTTTGTTTTCAAAGTGTAGGTCTGATCACATTATTCACCTACAAAAGATATTTAAGAGATGCAAGAGATATGGTATCTGATGTAGGAGCATCTACACACACATCTTCAAGCAAGACATGGCTATAAAGCCTGTTCGAATTCAAATTTCAAATCATTATATTTTCCCTCCTAAATGTTGTTAAAGAGGAATAAAATGTAAAAAGTAAAAGTAAAAAAAAAAAGGTAAATGTGGGGCTGTTGAGAAAATCAAGGAGTGGTTGAAAATATTTCAACCTGGGCATCCTGTTAAAAATTAAAAACTGTATTTTGTTTTCCTTAAGCCAAGTTTGGCGTAGAGGTTTGGAGGAGGTTTTTAATCACAAAATATAGCAAAAATAAAAGTTTGTTAAGAGGGAGGAGAGCGTAGGACATAGGAGGAGAGGAAGCATAGAAAATTCATTAAGAAAGAAGAGAAGATGAACAGGGCGTAGAAGAGAGAGGAAGGACAGAGAAAAAAGAAGAAGAAAGGACCTCTCTTCAAGAACAGTTATTGTAAGGAGAGAAGAGAAGAAAAGACAAATCCATTCAGGAGGAGAGAGGAATGTAGAGAAAAGGAAGGTCTGCACAAAGGACACAAGGCCTTTTTGGCTTGCATAGGTATGTATGCCTATAATATGAGAATATGATAAATTATTAATAACAGAAATAAATGTTGTATAAGTTATCTAAAGTCAGGTAGATATGGTAATAAGATGGTAATAGAAGGCAAACAAGTATATTTAGAGAGTTGTGTAAAGATAGCATGACTGTATTGAATTATAGTATTGAATGCCTTCACACAAGTTGCCTGTAGTAAAGGTCCAGCCCGAGTGAAATATGCCATCAAGCTTGAAGCCTACCTGAGTGGTAAAGAAAACATGAACCTATAAAAAAGGATCAATGCTTGCAAAGTAAATGTAGAAAGTCATTAAAGCCTAAGAAAAGTCTCAATGTGACCTACAGTAGCCATTGAGTATCATCAAAGTGTAGCAGCGACATAGGGAAAAGGCATGGAAGTTGCCTAGCGGGAGAAGTAGAATGTGTGAATGAAGGACGCAACAGTCAATTGAATTTTTTGAGTTTGCTTTGTTCGACTGAATGGCATTCTTTTTACAAAGGCCAGCCTGGAGACATTTCCAAAAGTTTATGCTACTACTGTACGTGACTTGGAGCAATTGCTTGTTTTAGATGATATGTGCCTTGAAATAAGCTTAGGCTCAGAGCAACGAAGTGGATACATGCTTGGTGAAATCTGAAGCCAAGCAACTGCATGAAGCTATAAAAGACAAGGCCTTCAATCATGAGGAACTCATTCAGATCTTGATTACAAGGAGCAAGGCACAGCTGAATGCCACTTTCAATCATTACAAAAATGAATGTGGTCATCATATCAATAAGGACTTGAAGAATGAGAAGCCAGAGAACTTTTTGGATGCATTGTGAGTTGTTATCAAATGCATTTGCTTCCCTGAAAAGTACTTTGCCAAGGTTTTGAGGCAATCTATAGACAAACTTGGGACAGATTGAGAGGGACTTCTGTAGGTAGTGGTGAGTCGTGTTGAAGTTGACATGAAGCATATCAAAGAGCAGTACTTCAAAGAACTAAGCAAGTCATTAGGCTATGCAATAGCAGCTGACACTTCTGGAGACTACCAAGACTTTCTGCTTACATTGATAGGCAAGGACTAAAGTCCAAATCTGAGCTCTCATATCTCTGTAAGTGTGTGGTAATTCATGTTATTAGCTTTAAGTTCTGATGCTATGCTTCTATAATGGCTATGGCCATTCTTTGAAAGGATGAGAAAGCTGAAGCTATGAAGTTATGCTACTTGTAATATTATAAGTGATAGAGAAGTGTACTTTTCTTGGGTTTTTCTTGTGATTATATGATTGTGTTCATTGCAAACCTTTCTCATATGGCTGAGTCGTTTCTATATCAGTATTCAATGTTTAGACTTTTCAGCAATATTACAACGTGTAGGCAACTGTTATATTGAATTTGATTATGTCAAGTTAAGAAGTTTTGACTTAGGTGAGGGTTGTATCAGAATAGACCAAGGTTTGTTTCTCATCATTTGGTATCAGAGCTGTAACTATTTAAGGCTGTCATCATTTGGTATCAAAGCTTAAAGCTCTTGGGATCTGCTGAAGGAAAGGTATGAGCAACTTTGCTATTTGATTTGAGTTTATTTTATTTAAGAAGCAAACAGGTGAAAAAGGAAGGTTTAAAGCCATTGAGGCTTAAGAGGAGAAGAAGAAGCCAAGGAAGGCTTAGTGAAGAGCCAAGAGAAGCTCAAAAGCAAGGGAGCAAGTGAATGCTCAAGAAGAAGATCCAAAGCAAGGTAAGCTTGGATTTATGATTTGTATTTGATGAAGTGTTGTATAAGAGTTACTGCAGGATTGAGAGAAGAGGATCAAAAGACTAGGATTCAAAAGGCCTAGGTGAGATCAAGTGGATTGTCAAAAGACCAATCAAGGAGAAAGGCTTGGGTGAGACAAGGGATCAAGAGACCAAGGTGGAAAAGACTTGGGTGAAGATCTTAGAGATGGAAGCATTGTTGAAAGCACTACAGAGCAGCAAGGTATATGAGGGCAGCAAGAGGAAAGCAAGCATCAAAGGTCTGAACAATTTTGTAATTGATAAAGAGATTGCTAATTTGAAGAGAGAGTTAGCTAAGGTTAAAGATGAGTATGAGTCTTGGATGCAGTTGAATAGGCAAGCATGGGTATGGCCAATGAGGAGGAGGTTAAAGTGGCCTATAGATCTCCTATTGAAAAGGAGAAGAAGGCAAAATGAGATTGCCATGAAGAGAGAAACCCATAGAGGCTTGAAGAAGATAAGAAGGTTGCCAAGTGGGCAGCAAGAGGAAGAAGTTGAGAAGAATGTTCTCATTAAGGAGGACAAGAGAGAAGAAGAGAGAAAAGATGAAGTGCCAGGGAGAGCACTTGGAAAGATGAGAATGTCCATTAAGAGGACACTCATGGAGACATTATGGTCTCTTGTTTTTGTATTTAATGCTATTTTTAAGTGGGTAAATGCAGGTATGATCAGCCTTATGAAGGTCAAGAGAAGGGCCTTGGAGAATGAAAAGATTGGTGCAAGAGAGAGAAGTGAGTTTGCTATTGATAAAGAAGAAGAGATGCATTGGTTAATGCATGAGAGAGAAGAGGTAGAAGATGAAGCTGAATTCCAAGATGCCATTGAATGCCAGGAAGAAGAAAGAGGACAGCCAAGTACAAAGGAAGAGAAAGATTGCTCTGTGGAACAAGCTAACAAGGAGGTAAATGAAGTGTTAAGTGCTGATTTTGATTGTTATTGTGAACATGAAGATATTAATACATAGGTTAGAAGAGGCAAGAGGAAGATGAAGTCCTCAAAAAAAGTAGTCAATCATGGCTACATAATGCCTAAGTGGATGGTGAAGCACACAAGCAAGTAACAAGTAAGCAAGCAGGCAAGTTTATCTTATAAAATTGATTTTTCTCATATGAATGTGCAAGAAAATAAAAGGACAAACAAAGTTGTGAAATCAATCGATAAGAGAAAGAATCTAATGTGGGTGCCTAAGAAGGCTAAGAGTGAATAATATGTGAGTGTTGAGATAGAAACACCAAGAAATCAAGGGGAAAAGGTGAAGGATGACACAAATACATGGAAAGGTAAGTCAATTGCTTGCAATAAATGGGATAATGATATTTTTGAATCATTTAATAATCTTTTCATGAAAAATGAAGAATGGAATGTGGCTATGAAAACTAATGTGCAGCAAGGAGAGGGTTCAAAATGGATGGATGATGGGGAAAGGAAATAATATGCAGCAGAACAAACAAGATGGCTTCAGGCAGCAGTTGAAGATAGTAAGGAGACACAAGGTAATGGTGTTCCTATTGTTTTTTATAATTATATTGATGTTGGTGAAGAAGATGATTTGTATGAAGAAACCATAAAGTGGAGGAATGTACTTATAGAGGATGAAAGACAATCTGGTCATAAGTTTGATATAGGACATGAAGATTTGGATGAGCTTGTGTTGTGTGAAGAGTTGAAGAGGATAGAAGAGTTGTTGAATCCTCCAAGAGAGTTGAAGGCAGCATTGGGAAGAGTGAAGCAAGAAAAGAACAGAAGAGTGAAGAGGCCAAGGTAGTTTTGGTCAAGAAACAAGAGCATGGAGGCAGCCAAGAGGCTTCATGGCCTCAATGTTTTTCTACTAAGGTTGCTTTTGATGTTTTGAATGCAGGTGTTGAAGTTGTGGAGATGAATGAAGTCCAAAGTTCAATGGACAAATTTTTGAACCAAGAAGATCAAGAAGATTTTGAAGACATGTATGAGAATGAAGCATGGAGATGGGACATAACAGCTAAGAAAGAAATGAGAAGAAGAACATACCAGAAGAGGAAGAATAACAAGATGAGAGACAAAGACTATCAAAGACAAGCATTGGCATTGACAAGAAGACTGTGGGATCCAGGGATAGAATGAAGACTAAAACATTGAGGAGATATCTCATTTGAACTAAGGTTCAAATTGTTCCTAGAGGGAGAGTATGATGCAGGAGCATCTACACACACATCTTCAGGCAAGACATGGCTATAAAGCATGTTCGAATTCAAATTTCAAATCATTATATTTTCCCTCCTAAATGTTGTTAAAGAGGAATAAAATGTAAAAATTAAAAGTAAAAAAAAAAAAGGTAAATGTGGGGTTGTTGAGAAAATCAAGGAGTGGTTGAAAATATTTCAACCTGGGCATGTTGTTACAAATTAAAAACTGTATTATGTTTTCCTTAAGCCAAGTTTGGCGTAGAGGTTTGGAGGAGGTTTTTAATCATAAAATATAGAAAAAAGAAAAGTTTGTTAAGAGGGAGGAGAGCACAGGACATAGGAGGAGAGGAAGCATAGAAAATTCATTAAGAAAGAAGAGAAGATGAACAGGGTGTAGAAGAGAGGAAGGACAGAGAAAAAAAAAGAAGAAAGGACCTCTCTTCAAGAATAGTTGCTGTAAGGAGAGAAGAGAAGAAAATACAAATCCATTCAGGAGGAGAGAGGAATGTAGAGAAAAGGAAGGTCTGCACAAAGGACACAAGGCCTTTTTGGCCTGCGTAGTTATGTATGCCTGTAATATGAGAATATGAGAAATTATTAATAACAAAAATAAATCTTGTATAAGTTATCTACAGTCAGGTAGATATGGTAATAAGACAGTAATAGAAGGCAAAAAAGTATATGTTAGAGAGTTGTGTAAAGATAACATGACTATATTGAATTATAGTATTGAATGCCTTTGCACAAGTTGCCTATAGTAAAGGTCTAGCCCGAGTGAAATATGCCATCGAGCCTGCAGCCTACCTGAGTGGTAAAGAAAATGTGAACCTATAGAAAAGGATAGATGCCTGTAGAGTAAATGTAGAAAGTCATTGAAGCCTAAGAAAAGTCTCAACGTGACCTGCAGTAGCCATTAAGTATCATCGAAGTGCAGCAGTGACATAGGGAAAAGGCATGGAAGTTTCTTGGAAGGAGAAGAAGAATGTGTGAATGAAGGACGCAACAGTCAATTGAAGTTTCTGAGTTCGCTTTGTTTGACTAAATGGCATTCTTTTTATAAAGGCCAGCCTGGAGACATTTCTAGAATTTTATGTTGCTACCGTACGTGACTTGGAGCAAGTGCTTGCTTTAGATGATATGTGCCTTGAAATAGGCTTAGGCTCAGAGCAACGAAGTGGATACACGCTTGGTGAAATCTGAAGCCAAGAAACTGCATGAAGCTATAAAAGACAAGGCCTTCAATCATGAGGAACTCATTTGGATCTTGAGTATAAGGAGCAAGGCATAGCTGAATGCCACTTTCAATCATTACAAAAATTAATATGGTCATCATATCAACAAGGACTTGAAGAATGAGAAGCCAAAGAACTTTTTGGATGCATTGCGAGTTGTTATCAAATGCATTTGCTTCCCTGAAAAGTACTTTGCCAAGGTTTTGAGGCAATCTATAGACAAACCCAGGATAGATTGAGAGGGACTTATGTGGGTAGTGGTGAGTCATGCTAAAGTTGACATGAAGCATATCAAAGAGCAGTACTTCAAAAGAACTAAGCAAGTCATTAGGGTATGCAATATCAGCTGACACTTCTGGAGACTACCAAGACTTTCTGCTTACATTGATAGGCAAGGACTAAAGTCCAAATCTGAGCTCTCATATCTCTGTAAGCGTGTGGTAATTCATGTTATTAGCTTTAAGTTCTGATGCTATGATTCTATAATGGCTGTGGCCATTCTTTGAAAGGATGAGAAAGCTGAAGCTATGAATTTATGCTACTTGTAACATTATAAGTGATAGAGAAGTGTACTTTGCTTGGGTTTTGCTTGTGATTATGTGATTGTGTTCATTGCAAACCTTTCTCATATGGCTGAGTCATTTATATATCAGTATTCAATGTTTAGACTTTTTAGCAATATTACAACGTATAGGCAACTGTTATATTGAATTTGATTATGGCAAGTTAAGAAGTTTTGACTTAGGCGAGGGTTGTATCAGAATAGACCAAGGTTTGTTTCTCATCAGTATCTCCCTAAATGGTCCCCACATTAATTTGATGAAATGTTTTTTAACCCTATTAGAAACATCCCAACATCAAATATCTCACTAGAATGAATCCAACACATTTTGAACAAGGTCAAACAGACTTTGTATGTGAAATTTATGACTTTTTGAAGTAAGCAGGGTACAATGATGATGCTAATATGGTGACTAGAGGTGTACCCATGGCCCAATCCAAAATTATCACATTTAACAATGGTATTTTGACACATTAAATGTCAAAAAAAAATCCCCAAGATATGCTATGATTTTCAAGTAAATATTTGTCTGAATACCAATTTATATGGTGTTAAAACTTTTATTAAAACATTATTATTAAAAACCCCTCTTAATATGGGGTTAAATCCCACCCAAAATATGTGAAAGATTTATCCAAAGCCTTAAAAAAAGGTAATTAAAGGAATCTAAACCTATTGGGTACATATATAATACTTCAACCCATGAAAAAAGGGTATTAGGATCATTATAAAAGGCTCATTATTGCATTTGAAAAACATATACGTGGAGAAAAAAAATTTAAGCCTTTAAAGGAGAGCAAGCAAGAAACAAGTAAGAAAGTGTTTTTTTATGCAAGAAGATCAACTCCCATACATGAGATTATTGAAAATACTTCCTAAAGGTAGAGAAAAAGTTATTTTTGAATACCAAATTCATATTTTGGTATAAATAGTATACACAAAGTGTATTTTACACCATTTAATAGATTGGTTTGAGTATTTTTCAGACTTAGAGATGTAGCCCCTCAAAGGGTGAATTTTGTTAATAAATTTGGTTTAAATTTTTTTGCATTTTTTCAATTACTTGTTGTGTTTCAATCATATTTAAATCTGATTTTTTTTTTATTATGTGAATTTTTATGACTTTTATGGGAAATTGAGAAAAGGTGTTTTAAGTATCTAAAATTGGCAAAATTGAAAGTATAAGTATAATACTACAATTCAAGTCAAGTTTGGTGTTAGAGTAGTTTATCAGGGATATTTTAACATGGCTTTTATATTTTTAAGTTTTTTTCTACATGTTAACCAAGTCTAAGATCAATCATGGTGAAGGATCACTTGAAGAGTATAACCCAAAAATTGGTGCAAAACATGTAAGTCAATCCATGGATTCTCCTAGGGGAGAACCAAACTTAGAAGCAACCTTATTTCAATCCCTTCTTAAGATGAAGATAATGGTGGAAAAGTTTTATTGTGAAAGGAATATGTGAAGTGAATTTAAACAAGAGGAATAATCCTCAACCAATGGTAAGGGTAAAGGACAAGGATCTCCCAAATCTCATTCCAAACCTTCTCCTTATTTCTTTGATGATAAATAAAATAAAATTTCTGGTTCAATTTCTTCCATTTTGAAGCTTGATGTTAAGTTTGATTTCTTAGTCTATAACAGAGAGCTTAGTAAAAATAAATTATATCATTATATTAAGATAATAGAATTATAATATAGAGTTTATAATATTATAGACAATGAAACACAAATTTATTTAGTTACTCTTTGCATGGGTGGCACAACACTCATCTAGTGGGAGAGTAAGACATAAGAAGATCCCCTGAAATATGGTAAAGTGATTTATTCTTGGGATCATTTTATGTATGCACCCAAAAATAAATTTTATCCATTATGCTACATTCAATAAACTACTATGGATTGGCAAAGTTTAAGGCAATTAAAATGTCAGAGTGTACAACATTACACTGAAGATTTTAGAAAGAGGGATTTGGTGTTAGGTATTCCTCTTTACACTCAAGAGACTCTTTTAAAATATATTGGTGGGTTACATAGTTACTTGAGACATATAATCCTTATGTTTAACCCCATTAATATTGATGAAGTTTATGCCCAAGCTACCCGTATTGAATAAATATGTAAATTGAGTAAGGACATAAAACACTTCACAAAGCATCCTAGTAAACCACCTAAAAGTAAAGGTAAAGGAAAGGGTACGATGAAACATACCTCCATGGTTAAAAAATAGGATGGGAAACCTTTTTTAATCTCAGTGCAAGAGATAAGGCCATGAAGATGCTAAGTGTTGGAAGCTCCATCTAGAACGTAGGCCAAAATGTATTGGGAACAAGAAAGGTAAGAAGACTACTACAACAGTACAACAAGATCTTGGCTCTAATTCTGGTGATGAGACCAAGGTCACCACCATTATCATGCAAGGTTCATATTCTTACCCTTATACCACTAAATCTCTTAATTCTCATTCTTCTTTAAATTATAAATATATACATGATTAAAAAAAAAAATAGTTGTTCCACATTAGAGTGGTTTCTAAGCATAATAAGATAAATACTCTTTTTGATAGTAGATCTCAAGATAATATCATTTATGAATAAGTTGTGAAAAAATTAGGACTTGAAACTAAACCACATACTACGCCTAACCCTTTAGTATGGATATGTGATGATACTAAATTGCAAGTCATGAAAACATGCAGGTTAATATTTGTAATCACCTCTAAGTTCATTGATGAGGTAAAGTTAGATGTGGTTCCACTTAATATTTATGGAATTGTACTTGAAATTACTTATTTGTATGATAAAAAAGCAATAATATATAAGTAAGATAATTAATATTTTCTTATAAAATATGTAGTTGAATACATTGTTAGAGCCCATCGGATAAAAATAAACTTATCACTTTTATCTACATGACAAATGAAAAGGCTTGTTAATGTAAGAAATAAATTTGTATTCATGATTGTAAAAGCCAAGGATAATGATAAATACAAGGTTTTATAAGGTTTTTATCCTAAACATAAAAATGAAATAGTTAAGATTGTGTCTAATTATAATGATGTTTTTCAAGATTCATAAGGTTTACCTCCTAAAAGACATATTCAGCATGAGATACAACTATAACAAGATTTAGCTCATCCTAATATTAACATTTACATGTTATATGTGGTAGAAAATTAATAAGCAAATAATCAAGATCAAGAGTTTTGAGAGAGAGGGGTAATACAACCAAGCACTCTTCCATGTGGTTTGCCAATTGTCTTGATGCCAAATAAATATGGCACTTGGTGGGATGTGTATAGATTTCTAAGCATTGAACAAGATTACAGAGAAAAAATGATACTTATTTCTCATATTGATGATATTTTAGATCAATTGAAAAATGTTGTTTATTTCACTAAGTTATAATTAATAAGTGGTTATCACCAAGTTAGAATTAGTGAAGGTGATATTTAGAAAATTGCTTTTAAAACTAAGCAAGATATTTTTGAGTGGTTTTTTATGCCTTTTGGGATTTGTAATGCACCTGACACATTCACATGGGTTATGAATAATGTATTTAGGCCATTCATAGATTATTTTATAATATTCTACTTAGATGAAATTTTAATCTTTAGTCAAAATTGGGAAGATCATAAACAACATATTAAAAAAGTCTTAGAAACTTTACAAAGGGAGAACTTGTATCTAAAGATGTCTAAATGTAAATTTGTTAAAATATCTTTAGTATATTTAGGCTATGTTTTAGGGTATGGTAAAATAAAAATTTATCCCTATAAATTTAAAGCCAAAAAATAGACAAATTTTAATGATGTAGTTGTAGTTAGAAGCTTCCTAGGGGAAGTCCAATATTGAAGGAAGTTTATTTCTAACTTTTCATTGATTGCATCTCCTTTGCATGATTTTAAAAGTAATAAAGATGTATTTAAATGGGTATTCAAGCATAAAAAATCATTTAACATGTTTAAATAGTATATAACCACAACCCCAATGTTATCACTTCCAGATTTGTAGTAGCCATTCAAGATTGAAACTAATGCAAGAGATTATGCCATGGGTGTAGTTTTGATGTAGAAGTGAAATTTTATTTATTACCATTTTAAAACCTTCATAAGTGTTGTAAATGGATATCCTAACTATGATAAAGAGTTGTATGATTTGGTTCAAAGTGTGAAAAATGTATGTATTACCTAATAGGCAAAAAAATAATTATCCATATAGATCACCAACCTTTACAATATCTCCAATCATAGTCAAATCTAAAAATTCAAGGTACTTTAATTGGATGATATTTATACAACCAAAATAATTTAGCTAATATGATTTCAATACCTCCCATTGTATCATTTATTTTATTGAAACATAGTTCTTTGATGCATGAAATTTATAAGGAAAAATATGTTAGAGATGTTTATTTTTAAGGATGTCTATGAAGATATAACCCATGGAAAGTAGGTAGAAGAATTGAAATATCACATGCATAATGGATTAGTATATCATATTGGTAAGTTATACATTTTGTAAGATGAAAGAGTCCATGTGATTAGAGAAGCACATAATTCTCTTGTTTCAAGTCATTTTGGCATTGAGAAAATAGTTGCATAGTTGTAAAGATTTTGTTATTGGCCTTGCATGTATGAAAATGTATCGAAATATGTAAAAGGTTGTATTTTTTGTGCCACTAAAAAACCTAGTAATAGGAATTTGGGCTTGTATACCCTACTTCTCATACCAACCCATCCATGGGAGAGTGTTTCTAAGGACTTTGTGGGTGGCTTGCCTATGTCTAGAAAGAATCATGATAATTTGTATGTAGTTGTGGATAAATTTATTAAAATGTGTATATTGGTGCCTTGTAAAAAGAAAATCATAGGCAAGGATATTACACACTTATTCTTCAACAATTTTTGGGCTCATTTTGGTTTACCCACATCTATTATTCATAATTGGGATTCTTTGTTCATTAGGAACTTTTGGTCAGCTTTATGGGACGTGATGGACACAAAACTCAAGAAGAACATTGCCTTTCATCCACAAACTGATGGTAATATATAAGTGGTCAAGAAAATATTGGTTCATTTGATTTGAGGGTATTACAGTAAGCATACTAAGTTTTGGTATGAACATTTATGTTATGTGCAACATGCTTACAATTGTGCCATATATTATTCTACATAGAAGTCTCTTTTTGAGATTTGTTTTGGCTATTTTCTTAGGTTACCTTTGGAATTATCTTTTAGGTAAGAATCTATGTCATATGGACAAATGATGTAGATAAATAAAATAAATTCATCCAAAATATCTAATCATTTCATCAAGTTTTATAAGAGAAATTAAAGAAAATGCAAGACAAGTACAAATCTAGGCATGATAAGCATTAGGTTGATCACCACTTCCAAGTTGGTGATCTAGTTTGGCTTCATATAAGCAAATAACATCACAAAGGAGAAGGTAAAAATCTCAAACCAATCAGGTATGGCCCTTTTAAAAATTTTAAGAAGATTGGTGATAATGCTTTTCATTTAGAATCACCCCTTACATGTAGATGTATTTAGTTATAAATGTTGAAAACTTGAAATTGTATGAGCCTCCTATGATCACATATCAAGTTGAGAGTATTCAAGTACCCTCTATAGATTGTTTTGTTCCTAAATGTATTGATGAATTATAGGAAGACATGATTATTGATAAGAAGACAAGGACATCACTAAGAGGAGATATTGAATACCTAATATTTGGCCTTAAAGGAAAAAATCCAAGAAAGGCAAAGTGGATGGAAACTGAAAAAGTGAGGGAGCTATACCCTCACTTGTTATCAGAATAAAACCTCAATTTTGGTGGTCCAAAAAAATTTTAGTGGGGGAAAATGATCTAGGAGGATCCCCACACCATTATTATCAAATGTTCTGCAACCCTATTGGAAACATCCCAACATCAAATATCTCACTGAGATGAATCCAACACATTTTGAATGGGTTCAAACTATACTTTGTATGCAAAATTTATGACCTATTGAAGAAATTAGGGTATAATGATGATGTTAACATGGTGAATAGACATGTACTAGTGGCTCAATCAAGGCTTGACATATGTACCAATGGAATTTTGACACATGAAACGTCCAAAAACAAGTCCCCAAGATATGATATGAGTTTCAAGTAAAGCTTGGTCTTAATACCAATTCATATGGTGCTGAAACTTTTATGAAAATATTATTATTAAAAAACCCTCTTAATATGGGATTAAGTTCCACCCAAAATGCATGGAAGCTTTATCCAAAGCTTAAAAACAAGGCAATAGAATGAATCCCAATGTATTGGGTAAATAGATAAAAATTCAACCCATGAAATAAGGGCATTGGGAGAATTATAAAAGGCTCACTATTGCATTTGAAAAACATATACATGGAGAGAAGAAAACTTGTTTTCTATCCTTTGAAGGAGATCAAGTAAGAAATAAGGAAGTAAGTGTCTTTTTATGAAGGAAGAGAAACTCCCATATATGATATTGTTGCAAATAGTTTCTAAAGGTAGAGCAGAGGTTATTTTGTAGACCAAAGTCATATTTTGGTGTAAATAGTATGCACAAAGTGTATTTTTCACCATTTAATCGATCATTTTGAGTGCTTTTACTAGGATACGTAGCCCCTCAAAGGGTGAACTCTATTAACAAATTTGGTTCACATATTTTTGCATTTTATCATTTAATTGATATGTTTTAATTAGTTTTAAATCTAGTTTTTAATTATTATGCTAATTTTTATGACTTTTATGAGAAATTGAGATAAGGTGATTTAAGTATCTGAAATTGGCAAAATTGAAAGTTTAAGTATAATATTGTAATTTAGATCACTAAACCCAAAAAAGAGTGTGTTTTGGGTTATCAAATGTAAGATCCTCAATCACATTATTGAAAAAAATGTATTTCTATTGATCCTAAATGAGTTAATGTAATTTATAAATTACCTCTCCTTAATGGTAAAAAAGAACTAAAATCCTTCTTTAATAATATTAACTTTGTGTGAAATTTCATTTCTATATTTGACAAAACTATTTAACCTTTGAGTACGATGTTGAAAAAGGGATTTAAAGTGGAGTGGAATAATGAATCTAAGAATGGCTTTCAGAACATTAAAAATTCCATCATGCAGGCACTTGTACTGATAAGCCCAGATTATGTCAAGGATTTATACCTATAATATTTTTCTTCTGAGCATACTATTTTTGTCATTCTCACTAAAAATATAGATGGATAATAACACCTAATCACATTGATGAGCATAAACCTGAAGGATGCAATGCTCAAATATTCTATTCTGGATAAAAATGCATATGCCTTGGTCAAGGCGGTAAAGAAATTTAGGGATTACATTCTAAGGAATAAGGTGCATGCCATTGTCCTAGACCCAACCATGAATCTCATGTTGGGACAAAATGAATTAGGATATCATAAAGGCTGATGGATTACTAAGTTATAAGCATATGATCTTGATATCAAACCTACCAAGTTTATCGAAGGATAATGGCTCACTTAGTTAATCATAAAATTAAACCTAAAATTACCATACATCAGGTCAACCAAGTAGAAATTATTCATGAAGAGTGATATGATCCAATCATCCACTACCTTCTTTATGATATCCCACCTCTTGGGTTGAGCTGGATACAAAAAAGATCTCTCAGATTGAAAGTATCCCATTACATGCTCAAAAGGGGGATTATCTACAAAATAAATTAAGAAGGCATTTATCTTAGGTTTCTATCTAAATAAGAAGCTAAGGAATTCATGACTAGTTTCCATGAGAATCTAGGTAATGAACATCTTATAGGGAATGCAACTACACACAAGATACTATCAGTAGGCTACTATTTCTATACCACCTTCAAGGATGTCCATGAACATGTTAAATTTTTTCATAAATGCTAGACATTTAGTAATAAGGATGTTCATGAAATGATACCTCTTTAGCCTATGATAGAAGAGCATCCATTTATCCAATGGGGAATGAATTTTGTGGGAGTCATCAATCCAAAGTCCTTAGTAGGCCACAATTTTATCCTCACTACCACAAACTATTTCCAAAGATGGATCGAGGTAGTGGAAACAAAGAACAATACAACTAAGGAAGTGATTAAGTTCTTGGAAGAAAACATAGCCACTTAGTTTGGCATACCAGTCTCATTATTCTTTGACAATGACCTTACATTCTGATGAATAGAGCTTATTGAGTGGGATTATGAGCATGGGATCATTTTGAGATTCTCATCCTATTACTACCCATAAGTAAATGGTTTGGTAGAATCAACCAATAAGAATTTGATCGATGCAATTAAGAATTATATTGATAAGAACCCATGAGAGTGACACTCATTATTAAAGTATGTCCTCTGAACCGATTGCATCAAATACAAATAGGATTTCAAAACCTCACCATTTTTTTTAGCATATGGAATAGAGCCTATCTTCCTAATTAAACTTAGGTTACCTACCTAAAAATTCATTTTATACATGGAGAATGATGAAAAGGTAGATTCAATATTATTAGACAATCATCCAACTAGAAGAGGCTCGAGAAGAAGCCTTGTATAATTTCATCAAGCATCATAACACTGTCAAAAGGTGGTTTGGTAAGAGATCCAAGGTGAAATCTTTTAGGATTTATGATTTAGTGATACTATGAGATAAATAACATGAAAATAAATGCCAAGACTCCAATTTTGATCCATTTTGGATTGGATCATACCATATATTTGAGTTTTGGTGGTAGAATTCCTTTCACCTCAAAGAATTAGAAAGAAAGATCTTCCATTGCCAGTAAACAAACAATTTTTGAAGCACTACTTCTTGGTTGTCCCATCCAATCCAATTTAAAAATATCCCCCAAGTATGTGGTTATTTATTTATATATTAAATTATAATTAGTCTAGTTTATATATATTACGTGTTTACTTTTGTTTATTTATTTTTGTTGGTTTTCTTGTGTTTCATGTTCATTCAGTTTGTGGATTTTTGTCTGCTTATGCTTGACCATTGTTCTACTCAAATAAGTTTATTCTAACCTTACCCATAATGAAATACCAACGTATGACCTCAATGCAATAATGAGGCACTGAGCATAAAGAGAATATCCTTGTAGAAGCAATCCTTTCCCTGTATTAATGTGTTAATTGCCTCAAAGGGTGGACCCAAACATGGAAAGTGTCATTCATAAAATGAAATTAAGTTTTCATTTTGAATAATTTATATGCTAAGGGTATTTTATTTTTCATATTATAAATTTTGAAGGCTAATGAGTCATAATAGAATGACTGGATTTTAGAGCAGTTGCATTTTCTTGTCAAGTACCATCACCAAGCACTTATTGAACATCTTTAATTAACATGAAATCATTGAAATAAGTAAAAATCATTAAAGTATTTAGATATTTTTTAACATCCTTACACCTTAGCTTTGTCCACAACCCTTAATGAACTGAATAATGAAATGTTTTCAAAAGGAAAATTTTAAAGTAAATTGAATTCAAATGTAGAATCCCAGGTCTTTCCTTGAAAGGGTGATTCAAGCAACTCCACCATAGGCTTTCTAACCTAGATAAAAGTGGATCAAAGACTTGAGTTGGACCATATGTATATTTATCAGGGATACATATGCTTTGTTTATAGGAGAAAAATGGCCATGACTTCCCCCTAAGCCAAATAGGCAATCAATTATTTTTTCATAAGTTTTAATTGCTTAGATTGATTTGAACTTGTTCATGTGAATTCAAATGGAAATAAATGAAAAATTTATCACTTTCCACACTTTTATGGTATTTTGGAATGTATGTAACTTATTCTATCACTTATTGAGGAAGACTTTAGATCCTTAATTTTTTCGATTATGTCTAAGGAATATCTTTTAATTTTTTTCTAAAAGATGAAAATTTGCAATCTAGGTTATAAATGATTGACAGCATTTCTCCTAGTTAAAGTCACCATTTATTGGACCAACACACCCCATCCTAATTATTCAGACATGAAACCTATTTATTTAACATGTTTACATCATTTAATCAAGATAAAATATTCATCTTTTCAAGACTTTACTCAGTTTATTTCGGGCTTTGCCTTATACTTATTTGATTTTCAATTTTGATTTTAGGACTAACTTATTAACATTTCCCTAAGATTTTTTTCCTTAATATTTTTCAAAATCTAGGTGTCAAAATCTTGTTAACTTATTAACATTTCCCTTCGTGGTTGGATCCCTATATTTGTGTTAGGTGTCAAAATCTTGTTCACTCAGGCTCGAAGCTTCTTTTAATTTGGTTGGTTCTACAAAAAAGTAGTGAGTCTTTGGAACCCTTACATGATGTGACATGGAATTACGGGCTAAAAGGCGGTCTTAAATGGACATGTTTCTCCTAAAAATAATAAACCTCAACTTGTACATATTATTTGAGACACCTATACTTAAAATTTGAAGATGTTATAAGAACATGAATTGTAGCATTTTGAATCTAGTTTCTAATCTACTATTTTTTTTTAAATGGTCAAGTATAATTAGGTCAAACATTAAAATTTTTAAGAGGTATTACTATTTTTTATACAAATCAAAGTAGATTTCATGTCATGCACCCCATCATTTTTTAGCATCGTTTACTTTTTTTAAACACTTTGGTGGAAAGTTAAATAAGATCATCTAGTTTGTAGTCTATATTTTTTTAATTTTATAATGAATATTTATTTTTAACTAAATTCACAAATCAATAGACCCTAAAATATGTTCAATAATGCAGAGCTAACTATAATCACCTAAAAGTGGTATTTGAATGCTAAGAGTGCTACTTGAGACTACCTATTCCTAACTTAGTCTTAAAGCTATCCTAGAGCCTATTATCAAACTTTTCTAGCCTTTATGTAGACTATAGTCATCCCTAATCAGCTTAAACATTGTCTTAGACTCTCATTTCTTGATCTTGGCCTTTTGTGCCTAGAATTCTACTAGCTAGACATTGGCACCACATTAAGGACACTAGAGTGACGTGGCACTAGTGTCCCCAAAATGGAGTCTATGTCCTTTACCCTATCTTTCCTAAATAGATATATTTTTAAAGGTAAAACCCTCCTAAGGTTAGCCTAAGCATCTTTTATTGTCTATACAAGTTACATAACACTATAAATACATGAATTTTAGACTTCTATCCACTAGATGGAAATTAGATGAAAAATACCTATTCAAACACAAAATAATTTGAGAAAAATCAAGGTTATTAATCCCTATTCTTCCCTACTTATGCATACTACCATCTACATCTGCCCTAAACTCATGTTTTATAGATTTCCAATATCAAGCACACTCAAGGAATTCAATACCACTATTATTATAGCATCACTTACAGTTGCACCAAAACTTAGTTGGGGATAACTACATCAAGCTTGATCCCTCCCTAGAGTATTGCTATGTAGGAAACTCTCTTCACAGTGGGGTGTTGAGGATGTCCAAGCTATCCTAATAACAAATAAAATTTTTAACTCGTGACTTAATTTCAAGGAGGATTAGGGTTTGAATCATAAATCATCTATTACAAGCACAATACAGAGTTCTAAAATTCATTTTCATAGGAACAAAACCCAGAAACATAGATGTAGGTGCACCTAGAAGTTCAGAGCAGTCCTACACAAAGGACACTAGTGTCATTATCAAGACATTAGATCCATATGGTGCCTATGTCCAAATATGGCACTTATTTCTAAGAGGGGTTATGATATAGGTATCTATTTGATGATACTCAGACCTTTTCCTATCTCAGTTTCTAGTTCTTAGATCATTTATATCATGTGTTCTCTAGATAAGTCTTTATTTGCAATATTTACTACTATTTTTAGAAAGTAAAAGCTAGTCAAAATTGTAATAAATCAGTGGTTATTTTATGCATATTATTTCACCTATTTAAACTACTCATCCCTTTAATCAAACATAGGATTTACATTAGTAAAACCCTAAAAGGTTAAAACATTTGGTGAAACTGACTTACTTTGAATATTGCTCAAACCTTAACCCTAGATGATCCTAGGGTTTGTATCCTTATTTTTATTTTTTTCATTATCTGTTTTCAATTTTTTATATTTAATATATTATATTTTAGCATCTCTATTCTAATTTGTTTACTATATGCCATCTAAAAATCTATCTTTCTTCCATTAAGAAGAAGTGCTAGACTAGGTGGCAATCCTATAGAGCATATTAAGATTCCTACCATTAAAGTTTATAAAATGGATAAGAGACATATTATAACTCCATTTATTAATCCTTCACACCTTGGTTATGTGGATTTCAATGATAATGAATCTGAAGATGAAAAATACAATCAAGAACAAGATTATATACAAATTAAAAACTGGACACTCTCCCTCCACTTAATAATGATAACATGATTGTAAATAAAGATGAGATATTATAGAGATTCAAAGATAGAATTTGAGAACAACCCCTTGATCATGCATAAATCTTATAATCCATATTGGAAATCAATAACAAAATAAACAATGGTTAATTTTTAACTTCCCTAGCTAATAACATTGGTACACCTATAGTGGTTCTAACTCAACTAGCACAACCTCAAATTGTAATTCAACAACCTATAGTTATAGATACACATCTTGTGGCTAGTTCTTCCATTCCATATGTATAATCCCTTATTCATGAGATTCATACTATATAGGCTAAGGTGTTACATCTTGAGAAGGGAGCTATTAAGACATCAATGCCTTTGATTCTAATATTCTCTTACATACACCTTTGGTAAACCACATAAAGGCAACTCCCTTTCCATCTGGATTCATGGAACCTATTATTACATTATTTGATGGTAATGGTGATCCATAACATCATCTCAGAGCTTTTCACGTAGCATGTTTGGACTATGTGTCCAACAATTGGCTTCTCACAAAGTTGTTTCCATGCAGTTTAAAGGATTATGCCCTATAGTGGTTTTAAGACTTACTAAATAAATCTATCATAGCATTCAATCCTTTGGTAGACATGTTTTTAACACACTTATCCATCAATATTAGTGAGAAGATCTCATATACCCAAGTTGAATAGTTGAAACAAAAGTCAAATGAAATTATCATAGAATACATCTTTTGATACAAGACTATCTTAACTAAATTAATTATCCCCATGGAATACAAAGAGATTTAGGACATCTTCAAACATATTCTTTTACCATCATTACATAAAACTATCTTTTTTAAGAATTTTCCTACATTCATAGATTTGTGTCACATAGTAAAAGAAAGAGAGGTTAAGCTTCTATCAATGGGAAAACTAAAGTATATCAATGGATCATAATAAAATGTTAAAAGTTAAAATAGGCTTCCATATAAGGTAAGGGACACTGACAATTAGAGTGATCAAAAGGCCATAGTCAATGCAACTTTTAAGCCATCTCCTAAAATGGTTTTAACCACTCCTCAACATCAAATCTTCACCAACCTTCTAGAGTTCATGTTATAGTAGCTCTTGGAATTTAATGTATTATCTCTCCTTCCAACTAAAGAAATTGATACAACATGGCCTCTTCCAAAAAACTATAATTATAATGCATTCTATGAGTATCACAAGGCACCAGGCCATACAATAAATATATACATAAGCCTAAAACATTTACAAGATTTTATTGAGGATAACATTATTGACATGGGAACACCCATAGAGGAACCAAAATTATATAAAATGGAAGTTAAGGAATTAAATATATTCTCAAATCTATTTCTAAATCACACAACAAATGAGTCAGGGATCACATCAAGTGTTCACTACACATATCAGGGACATCCACCATTAGCTTCATATTATACTATTACAGAGGAGGCATACCCATTGCATAATATCACTGACATGTACAATACTATAGTTATACCTAGACCACTCATCACCTTCTCAAAGTAGGATATTGTTTATGATGATACAAAATAACATGCACTCTTTATATGAGTGTTATGGTTGACAACAAGTCAAGCATTAGTATGTGCAATATGACACTTTTATAGCATTTAGAGTAATCAAAGAAGTATATATTCCCCACAGACATAGTTATTAGTGGTTTCATTAGTCATTTTCAGATATCTATTAGGGAGATTTTGCTTCCATTACAAGTTGGAGCAACACATATAGCCACTTGATTCTTAGTAGTACCTAATATAGGCATGTTTGATAAGTTATTAGGTAGTCCATGGTTACAAAAACTATGATCCATCCCATCCATAATTCACATATGTCTAAAATACATAAACATAAATCAAGGGGTTAAATTTGAGGGTATCCCATATGAGTATCCTCTACCTATCCCATATGTAGTTATAACATAGTCACCACTTATAGTTCTGACACCATTACTAGGTATAACATATTTATTAGTTACATTTTTTAGTATAGTTCCTATGGACACATATTTTATTATATCCACCAGTGAAGGTGAGGTCTACTACTATAGTACCAACATGTACACATACTCTCCCATAGAGACCATTATTAGAGAGACCCCTACATCAGAGATATGTCACAAATTCTAAAGGTCCTTCCTCCACTCAATTTATATTGATATTAGTATCATTGGGTTCATGGGGTACTCAAATAGGCCACCTATGTCACCTACAACTTCTTCTACTAGATGGTTTCCTAAAACCCCTACAGTTCACATGACACCATAGTCAATGCCATAGATTCATAACACCACTACATAAGTAGATATAGATACATATCACTCAGTGCAGAAGATTATGGGTTCACAGTTGCCCTTTCATGTAATAGGCATAATCATAGTTCCCTTATTTGACATAGGTTACAGTGATAGTGAGTCTCCCATGAGACTCACTGGGTAGTATGGTTCCTACCCTCTTGCACATATTTTATTTATCTCTTTTGCTCTTTGTACATAGTTCATTTTCATATTGCTTGTACATAGCTTATTTCTAGAAAATAAAAAAATAATACAATATGTCAAAAACATAAAAACATTCAAATATTTAATCAAAAAACACAAAATTTATAGATTATATGCATTTCCATGTTTACAATTCTTATATTCTCTAGACACTACATATCCTAGTTATCTTAGTATAGTTGGTTTTATCATACTACATGCTTTACTTGTTCTTGTTGAGTGTTCACAAATTACTTACAGGATTCAAGTCCACTACACCAATCCATACTTACTATTATCTACCCACTGGGGGCATATACACCAATTCATGGTTATTCATTTGACACATGTTCCCACTTGGAGGCATATTATACACAATTTATATTATCAGGTTATATCCTTACATTCTCTACATTCTAATTTTAGGATTATTATATCTTGATATTGATCATTGCTACTCATACTTAAAATTGTTTTTGGTTGTTACTACTTTAGACTCAATATATATATATATATATATATATATATATATATATATCCTATCTCTTACATAGATTTGTACTACATTCATGCATGTTTGCATTTCTAGCTTTCATAGTTTAGACTTGATTATATTTATATGATTCTTTTATTCAAGGTCATTTGAGTATGTCATTATTCTTTGGCTCTAAACCACTTATATTCATAGATTGTATGCTTTATACATTTTCTCATATCATTATGTGTGATTTCTTGATTCTATATGTGGACATTTGAACATGTCCTTCTATGTGGCTCTAATCCAACTTGGCTTTTTCTTGTGTATGTGGACATTTGAACATGTCCTTGTATGTCTTCTTTTCTAAGATTTAGTAACATGTGCCCATGCCCCTTGTGGTGTGACCCCTTGGCCTATTTTTATGCCTCATGTGTTTTGTATGTATGATTTCTTGTATGCATCATAGCCATGACACTTGTCTTCGCTTGTTACACAAAATAGTTTTCAATGAAATAAGGGACCTCATGTATCTACCCTTCCTAATTGGGTGTCATGATGGACATCATGCCCATCCCCCTAGGTAGATAATCAATTTTACTTAGATTTGATGTTACATACATTGATTACATCTATCGTGACACCATTGTGAAATTATATACATGACATATATCTCACATTACATACTTATGCTCAAATTATCTTACATTTTGATGTTATGTTTGCACATTATATTGGATTATAACATAGTTATCATATATGATCCAACTAACACACATTTTTTAGAGTTTTTTATTTTGAGGATAGTTATTTCATAAGTTCAATAACTAACCTCAAAATATGGGGCATTCACAGGGGTTTGTCATAGAGATCAGGATCCTTTATTGCATTCCCAACATTTTTCAATACATAGGTTTAGTTTTAGAAAAGTAGACACAGATAAATATAAGGAAAAATAGTGACTCAAAAAGAATTATAGTGACGTATAATTTATACTAGATAAATGTTAGTACCCAAAAGGGACACTAGCATGACATGGAACTACTATCCAAGATTTGGTACTATTGTCCAATAGCCTTAGTTTTAAGATAGTTCAAATTGGCTAGAATAATAAACTAGGTATAGTACATGTTTGCAGAGATTTAATTACAAGTTTAATAGTTATGCTTATTTTTTTTTTAGATTCACATTACCTTAGCTCAAATTAATTTACTAGATTGGGGGCATCGTGCATGGCATGATCATTCCCATATTTAGTTTATATACTCATATACAATTATCATAACTCCATCCAGAATAAGTATACTCACATACTATATTGGGGGCATGTATACGGTACATTATTTCCATATGCTCGGTTACACATAGGTTGGTTATATGGAATTTTAAACTCCATGTAATTTTATACATTATATATACTTGACATCATATTATAGGTTATCCCTAATTTCATGCCTTACTCCATCTACAATGATTAGAATTCTTGAGTGGTCTAGAGCTACCTAATATACTCGAGTGGTCATAGAGCCAACATACATAGTTAGATATACTCAATTAGATATTTATAGCACTTTTCAAAGTTAAATTTTAGATGCATCAACTACACATGGGTGGGAAATGATGGATTCATAGCCTACTTGAGTTATTGAACCACCCACATGAGAGGGTTGGACACACTATCAATCTAATCCAAGATATTTACAGGTCATGATCCAACAATTAGGGGTGGGAAATAATGGATTAAAAAGTGGATTGATTTCTTGATCCACCCACACATGAGGATTGAGAAAGCTATCAGATCAGTCCAAGCTATTTCATCGATCAATCATTATACACACACACACACACAGAGGTTGTAACCAAATTCATACATTAGTTCTCATACCCAATGAGATGTATTCATTCCTTTCCTCTTTACCATCTATTTACTCAAGTTTTCTCAATTACTTATTTATTCAACATAGTCTTTTGATTTTTATATATCTTAAGTAAGGACTAATTTATATACATTTCATTTTTATGTCATACTTTGGATCATGCTTCATATACACAGACCTAGGCTTTCAAGCTTCACTTCCTAGGTAAGTCTAGGTATTCTTTTATTTCCTTTATAATATTCATTTCACTTTGTTTCCTTTATATCATAAATGGGGGAATATAATCACCTAAAATTGGCATTTGAGTACTAAGAGTGCTAATAGAGACTACCTATTCCTAGCTTAACCCTAGACCTATCTGAGATCCTATTATCACACTTTTTTAGTCTTTGTATAGACCACAGGTATCCCTAATCAGCTTAAATGTACTCTTAAACCTGATGGGGTTTATCAAAATCTTCATAAAATCATATAGAAATAATAAAGCATACACAGAGATAATATTTTTAGACATAGTAATATTTACACACTATAATTATATTTTGTTGTATATAAAACTCATTCAAGAATACAATGTTATATAGGAAAAATATTACCTATAATTGGGGAGATCGTATCTCCACCAATATATCACCCAACCCTATAATAACTCATACTAACAAATTGACTATGTATTAAATAACAACTAACCTATAATCATAATATTATTGTAACAATATTATGTTAACTAATTATTGACCAAATATATTTAACAAACTAACTATACATAATATTGAATTGTTACTCTCATAATTATTCACATTACGATATACAAATTACTGTGAGGGCTAATTATTCCCTAAAATTTCCCCCTTAGGCCTTACATGATAATTTGAGTTTTCATAGGACTTAATGAAATTAATGAAATAACACATCAACTTCTTATCAACCAGTCACTATTGAGAACACATCAATTAAATTAGTGTGAGAAATTCAAATAGAAACATCTATCATCAACCATTCACAGAGGAAATTGCATCAACCTAAATAGTGTGTGAACCATGACAGGAACCATCTATTCAACTTTCACTCCTGTCTCCAATAACTGGCATGAATAGAATTGTATGCCAAAGCATACTCTTAGGTCTACATACTACTATCTAGATCTTATTGCACATGATCACTACTAGACAAAGGAATGCATCTTGTATTTACTCCATGTGATTGAAATGGATGTGTCACTAGCCAATCATCTCCATAAAAAAGTAAGGCAGTCATGAGATCTCTATAATTAGTTTCTCTCCTAATTGTTGACACATTATTATTTATCCTAAACACCTTTTTTATACAATGTACTATGTGGGAAAATAGGAAACACATCTTATTCATCACACATATAAATAAGTGCTGAAAAATTAAAATATATATATGTGTCACTATAGAAAGAAGCACCCCTTAATTAGTGGTTATCGAGAGGTGTAGAAATCCTCCATCTTTTAGTGTCCTCCAACCTTTAATAGGTCACTAATTACTCATCCGAACAAGTCATGAAGCTCAGATGCATGAAATTTTTGAGGAAAAATCCCCCCCATAGTTTGGACATCACGTACAAGCGATAATGCATCCTTACACTTTCTAAAAAAATTATAATATTAACAAAATGACTAGACTTAAACTAACACTTTTGAATTTTTGACATAGATGACCCAATTTTGACTCTTTTGACAAAAAAATGACTCTTGACTATTGATATCAATACTTTTGTAATTTTTGACAAATATTTGACTATGGACCCTAAAAAATAAAGATCCCCTAAAGAAAATAAATACATTGAACTACTTAAAAAGTAATAATGTAAATGACCTAACTTGAAAAATCTTGACGTGCATGACAAAAGACATAATTGACAATGACTTATAAAACCATATTTTTAAATTAAAAATTAATAAATCAAGAACTAGACCACTAAATAAACAAACTTGATTGACCAAATAAATAATTAAATTTAATGATTTTAATGCTTTCTGACTTAATTCTTATACTATTTTCAATATGACTTAAACAACTTAAGCTAAGAAAATAGACTTATTAAATAAGGACTATACTCTACATCAAAGCATCAACTTCATACCACTTTTTTTTCTAGGAATACACATTGAGATGGATATAATATGCTTGGTTTATTTGAATGTTATTTCACCAAATAGGTATGATCTAGTGAGTTGAATATGATCATGTAATGACATGCATGAGCGAGTTAGGGGGATGTCATAGAAGAAATCAAGCATAGTCTGGTAAGTGTAGGTGACAAATATTTTTTCATGGCACACATGATCATTAATGAGAATCATCAATTTGAAAGATATGATACATTCATCTAGTCAAATACCAATATTGAGACCACTTGCTCCACCATCCTAACATTCACAGAGACTATTGTCAAATAAGCATCAATAAGGAGATCGAAGGAGAATATTATAGTAAGCAGAACACCATTGGACAAATCAATGTGAGTGATGATGATGATTTTGAGGTGGGAGTTCAAGTTAAATGTAAATATGGAAAGATTACCCAATGCAAAAATCTCTAAAAAGATCACAATCAAAATCAATAAGAATATTTACTAATTTTTAGAGGTATAATGGATGCATTGAGAAATCCAAACAAAACTTCAATGTAATATAATGTTGAATAAGCACTATTATTGGTTGGCTACACTCAAGATTGTAGTGATGCCAAGTTCAAAGTTAAATAACTTCACCCTTAAATTTGATGTGAAACCAATGCAAAATAAATGTAATAAAAAATACACCTTTTGATCTTTATAGCATGTTGCCTCTATGTGAAGACTCACTCTTCTCTCACAAAAAGTTTAGCTCTTTCTAGTTAATAGAAACTAAAATTATTACACATAATTCAAATTGAAAATATGTCTTGATTCCTAAACTCTAGGATTAACATCAAATGGGGATAAGACAAATATTGTGGTTGCCCCAATAAATAAATTCAATAATCCATCACAGAGATCTCCCGATCTGATACTAGATGATGGAGTTTATCAGAGTCTTCAAAAACTCATACAAAAATAATGAAGCATACATAGAGACAATATTTTTAGACATAATAAAATTCACACACTATAATTATATTTTGTTGTATATAAAACTCATATGGGATATAATCTTATATAGGAAAACTATTTCCTATAATTGGGGAGATCATATCTCCACCAATATCTCACCCAACCCTATAATAACTCATACTAACAAATTGACTATGTATTAAATAATAACTAACCTATAATCATAATATTGTTGTAATAATATTATGTTAACTAATTACTGACCAAATATATCTAACTAAATATATGTAATAGTGAATTATTACTCTTGTAATTATTCACATTACAATATACAAATTGATATGAGGGATAATTATTCCCTAACATTCCTCCCTTAGGCCTTACATGATAATTTGTGTTTTTATAGGACTTAATAAAATTAATGAAGGAACACATCAACTTATTATCAACCATTCACTATCGAGAACACATCAATCAAATTAGTGTGAAAACTTTGAATACAAACATCTACAATCAACCATTTAATAAGGGAACCACATCAACCTAAACAATGTGGTAGCCATGATAGGAACCATCTGTTCAACTTTCACTCCTATCTCCAAGAAATAGCATAAATAGAATTATATGCCAATGCATACTCATAGGTCTGCATACTACTATCTAGATCTTAATGCACATAACCAATACTAGTAAAGGAATACATCCCACATTTACTCCATGTGACCAAAATAGATGTGTCACCAGCCAATCATCTCCATAAAGAAGTAAGGCAATTGTGGGATCTCTATAGTTAGCTACTCTCCTCACTATTGCCACATTATTATCTCTCTTAAACACCTTTTTTATGCAATGCACTATGTGGGAAAATAAGAAATACACCTCTTATTCATCACACATACAAGTTTTAAAAATATAAAAAATATATATTCACCATTATAGCAAAGAGTTCCCCTTCATTAGTGGCTAATGAGAGGCATAAAAAGCCTCCATCCTATTTTGTCCTCCAAACTCCAATAGGTCACTGCTTACTCAGTCAAAGAAGTTGTGAAGCTCATATGCATGAAATTTTCAAGGAAAAATCCCCCCCATAGTTTGGACATCGTGTACAAGTGATAATGCATCCTTACACTTTTGAACATTTTTTTGACTTTTTAACAATATTAGCAAAATGACTAAACTTAAACCAAGTTCGAAGGAGAAGATTATAGTAAGCCAAATGTTGTTGGCTAAATCAATGTGAATACTGATGATGATTTTGAGGTGGGAGTTCAAGTTAAATACAAATCTGGAAAGATTTCCTAATGCAAAAATCTCTAAAAAGATCACAATCAAAATCAATAGGAATATTTACTCATTTTTAGAGGTATTATGGATGCATTGACAAATCCTAACAAAACTTTAATGTAATATAATGTTGAATAAGCACTATTATTGGTTGGATACACTCAATATTTTAGTGATGCCAAGTGCCAAGTTAAACAACTTCACCCTCAAATTTGATGTGAAACCAATATAGAATAAATTTAATAAAAACTACACCTTTTGATCTTTATATCATGTTGCCTCTATATGAAGATGCACTCTTCTCTCATAGAAATTTTAGCTCTTTCTAGTTAATAGAAACAAAAATTATTACACATTACTCAAACTAAAAATATGTCTTGATGCCTAAACTCTAGGATTAACATCAAATGGGGCTAAGATAAATATTTTGGCTGCCCCAACAAATAAATTCAATAATCCATCACAGTGATCTCCTGAACTGATACCAGATGATGGGGTTTATCAGAGTATTCAAAAAATCATACAAAAATAATGAAGCATACATAGAGATAATAATTTTAGACACAATAATATTCACACACTATAATTATATTCTATTTTATATAAAACTTGTATGGGAATACAATGTTATATAGGAAAACTATTTCATATAATTGGAGAGATCATATCTCCACCAATATCTCACCCAACCCTATAATAAATCATAGTAACAAAATTAATATGTATTAAATAACAACTAACTTATAATCATAATATTTTTTTAATAATATTAATTTAACTAATTACTGACCAAATATATCTAACAAACTAACTATACATAATAGTGAATTATTACTCTTGTAATTATTCACATTACGATATACAAATTACTGTGAGGGATAATTATTCCCAAGCATTCCCCCCTTAGTCCTTACATGGTAATTTATGTTTTAAAAGGACTTAATAATATTAATGAAGGATGACATCAACTTTTTATCAACCATTCACTATTAAAAACACATCAGTTGAATTAGTGTGGGAACTTTGAACATAAACATTTACCATCAACAATTCACTAAGGGAGCCACATCAACCTAAAAAGTGTGGGAACCATGACAGGTACCATCTGTTTAACCTTCACTCCTATCTCTAATAAATGGAACAAACAAAATTATATGCCAATGCATATTCGTAGGTCTGCATACTACTATCTATATCTTATTGTAGATGACCAGCCCTAGGTAAAGGAACGCATCCCACATTTACTTCATGTGACCAAAATGATCATGTCATTATCTAATCATCTCCATAAAGAATTAAGATTTTTTGGGATCTCTATAGTTAGCTACTCTCCTAACTATTTCCATATTCCTATCTCTCCTCAACACCTTTTTCATGCAATGCACTATGTGGGAAAATAATAAATACACCTCTTATTCATCATACATACAAACAAGTGTTGAAAATAGAAAATATATATATATATATTCACCACTATAGCAAGAAGTACCCCTTAATTAGTGGCTAATGAGAGGCATAGAAAGCCTCCATCCTATAGTGTCCTCCACCTCCAATAGGTCACTACTTACTCAATTGAAGAAGTCATGAAGCTCATATGCATGAAATTTTTAAGGAGAAATCCCCACCATAGTTTGAACATCGTGTATAAGTGATAATGCATCCTTAGACTTTTGAACATTTTTTTGACTTTTTGACAATATTAACAAATGACTAAACTTTAACTGACACTTTTGAGTTTTTGACATAGACAACCCAATTTTGACTCTTTTGACAGAAAAATGACTCTTGACCATTGATATCAATACTTTTAGAATTTTTGACAAATATTTGACTATGGACCCTAAAAAATAAATACCCCTTAAATAAAATAAATACATTTAACTATTTAAAAAGTAATAATGTAAATGACCTAACTTAAAAACTCTTGACATGTATGACAAAAGACATAATTGACAATGACTTATAAAACCATATTTTTAAAATAAAAATTAATAAACCAAGAACTAGACAATTAAATAAACAAACTTTATCAACCAAATAATTAATGAACTTTAATGCTTTTGACACTTTCTAACTTAACTCTTATAATATTTTCAATATGACTTAAATGAATTAAGCTAAAAAATAGACTTATTAAATAATGATTATACTCTCAATCAAAGCATCAACCTCATACCACTTTTTTTTTAGAATACAAATTGATATGGATATAATATGATTGGTATATTTGAATGTTATTTCACCAAATAGGTATGATCTAGTGAGCTAAATATGATCATATAATGACAAGCATGAGCGAGTCAGTGGGATGCCATATAAGAAATCAAGAACAGTCTGATAAGTGTAGGTGACAAATATTTTTGCATGACACACATTATCATTAATGAGGATCATCAATTTGAAATATATGAGAGTTTAATCCTATCAAATACTACTACTAAGACCACTTGCTTTGCCACCATGTCACTCATAGAGATTGTTGTCAAATAAGCATTGATAAGGAGTTCAAAGGAGAAGATTGTAGTAAGCAGAATATTGTTATCTAAATAAACATGAATACTGATGATGATTTTGAGGTGGGAGTTTAGGTTGAATGCAAATCTAGAAAGCTTGTCTAATGCAAAAATCTTAAACAGGATCACAATCAAAATTGATAGGAATATATACTCATTTTTATAGGTATTATGGATGCATTAACAAATCTTGATAGAACTTCAATGCAATATAGTGTTGAATAAGCACTATTACTAGTTATCTATGCTCAAGATTGTAGTGACTCCAAGTGCCAAGTTAAATAAATTCACTGCTAGATTCGATGTGAAACCAATGCAAAATAAATGTAATAAAAACTACACCTTTTGATCCTTATAGCACATTGTCTATGCATGAAGACTCACACTTCTCTCATAGAAAGTTCAGCTCTTTCTAGTTAATAAAAACTAAAATTATTACATAGAACTCAAACTAAAAATATGTCTCGATGCCTAAAATATAGGAATAACATCAAATGGGGCTAAGAAAAATATTGTGGCTGCCCCTACAAATAAATTTAATAAACCATCACAAAAATCTCCTACTCTGATACCAGATGATGGGGTTTATCAGAGTCTTCAAAAAATCATATAGGAATAATGAAGCATACACAAAGACAATAATTTTAGACACAATAATATTCACACACTATAATTATATTCTATTACATTTAAAACTCATATAAGAATACAATGTTATATAGGAAATATATTTCCTATAATTAGGGAGATCATATCTCCACCAATATCTCACCCAAACTTATAATAACTCATACTAAAAAATTGACTATGTATTAAATAACAACTAACCTATAATCATAATATTATTGTAACAATATTATGTTAACTAATTACTAACCAAATATACCTAACAAACTAACTATACATAATAGTGAATTATTACTCTTGTAATTATTCACATTACGATATACAAATTACTGTGAGGGCTGATTATTCACTAACATGACCCTCATTTCTTAAGCTTGGCCCTTTGTGCCCAAAATTATTCCAGATAGACATTAACACCACATTAAAGACACTAGAGCCACATGGCACTAGTGTCCCCAAAATGGTTCCTATGTCCTTTACCCTATCTTTCTCAAATGAATATATTTTCAAAGGTAAAACCTTCCTAAGATCGACCTAAGCATCTTTTATTATCTGCAGAAACTACACTAAACTATAAAAACATGACTTTTAGACCTCTATACACTAGATGGAATTTAGATGCAAAATACCTTTTCAAATACAAAACAATTTGAGCAAAATCAAGGTTATTAATCCCTATTCTACCCTATATATGCATACTACCTTTTACAGCTACCCTAAGCTCAGATTTTCTAGATTTCCAATCTCAAGCACACTCAAGGCATTCAAGACCACTATCATTCTATCATTACTTGCACTTTCACCAGCACTTAGGTGGGGATAACTACATTGAGATTGATCCCTCTTCAGAGTATTGGTATGTAGGCAACTCTCTTCATAGTTGGGTGTTGAGGATGTCTAGCCTATGCTACTAATGAACACACTCTTTACCTCATCTTTACTTACAAGGAGGATTAGGGTTTGCATCATAAATCAGCTATTATAAGCACAATATAAAGTTCTAAACTTCATTTTTGTATAAATAGAACCCAAAAACATAGATGCAAGTGTACCCAATAGCTCAAATTAGTCTTGTATAGAGGACACTAGTGCCATTATCAAGACACTAGAGCCACATGGCACCTATGTCCAAATATGACACTACTATCCAAAATGAGTTCTAATATAGGGATCTAGTTCATGACACTCAAACATGTTCATATCTCAATTTACAGCACTCAGATTGTCTGTATCAAGTGTTTTCTAGATAAGTCTTTATTTGCACATATTTACTACTATTTTTAGAAAGCCAAATCTAGTCAAATCTATAACAAATTAGTGGTTATATTATAAATATTATTTCACTAATTTAGACTACTCGTCCCTTCAATAAAACATTGGATTTACATTAGTTAAAACCTAAAAGGTTAAAATACTGACCATGCACCCCTTAACTACCTAAAAAATATTGAAAAATAGATTTTTTGGAATGTTTATAGAATTATGTCTAGTTTGTAACCCTATAATTTTTTTCTAGTTTGAATCAATGAAATTAAAGATACATAAACAAAGATAAACATGTATATTTGCGGCATATGTAATTATAAAAAAAACATACTTAGAAATAAATATAGATAAACACCTCTTATATATATATATATATATATATATATATATATATATATATATATATATATATATATATATATATATATATATATATATATATATATATATATATATATATATATATAAAGAGGAGAGTGTTATAAACTTTGTAGACATATTTACATAATTGATAAAATTCATAGTGTTTAGTATGGTGGAAGTCACATTTTGTTATTTTTAGTCAAAAACATGCATTTGGTTGTATGTTTACAATTTTATGCCTTAAGATTAGGAATCCAAGTCATTCTTGAGCCTTGAGGTATGTGATTTAAATGTCAAACATAAGAACCGTGTATGAGAAATAGTTTATTATTACATTGACATGTTTTTAGCCATTTTATTGATTTTATTATAGTTTATTTTTCATTTTTAGAGTTCATGAATGGACTTAGTCAATTTTAGTTATTAACATTTAAATTTTTTACATCAAAAAAATGTAAACCTAATTTTGACTATAATCTTGATGTCATTTGCCTGGCTAAATACATTTGTGACTACAAAATCTAATTTTGGGCTTAATTAGCCCCAATGACATCACATATTAAGCCAATTAGTTAATTTGGTTAATAAGTGATGTGATTTAGTCCAAATTGAGCCCTATGAACATAATTCTTACTCAAAAGGATGTTAATTTGGGATAAATCAATTGGTTTATGGTTTAGGGTCCGATCACGAAGGCAATTGGGGCCAATTTAAACTAGTTAAACCTATTTATGACTATATAATGTGTTTTTGAGTTCAATTAACCCTAATATCATCATATATTGAGGATATTAGTCAATTGGGGAAATTAGTGATATAATTTTTGCCAAATTGATCCCTATGAACTTAATTCTTACTCTAACATATGTTAGTCAGGTTTTAAATCAATTGATTTAGGGTCTAGAGTTTACTATTTAAAGTTTATAGTTTAGGGTTTATGGTTTCAAGCTTAGGCTTTAAGGTATAAAGTTTAGTGTTTAAGGTATATGGTCTAATCATAAATGTAATTGAGGACAATTTGAGCTCATTAAACTTATCTATGACTATATAATGTTATTTTGGGCTCAATTAGCTCTAATTTGATCATATATTGACCTAATTAGTCAATTGGGGAATCAGTGATGTGATTAAAGGATAAATTGAGCCTTATGAAATTGATTATTACTCTAAAGGATGTTAATTGGGATTAAATTGATGTATTTAGGGTTTAGGGTTTATAATTTAATGTTTAGGGCTTAGGTCTCAGGGTTAGGATTTATGGTTTAGGGTCCAATCATGAATGTAATTATGGCTAATTTGAGCTTGTTGAACCCATTTATGACTATAGGATGTGATTTTAGGCTCAATTGACCCCAATGTCATCATAGATTGAGCTAATTAGTTAATTAGGGTAATCAATGATATGATTTAGGTAAAATTGAGTCGTGTGAACCTATTGTGAAGGAAATTAGGGATAATTTGAGGTCATTGAACCTATTTGTTATTAAAAATGTGATTTTGGGATCTGTCATCATAGATTGAGTCAATTAGTTGATTGGAGTAATTAATGATGTGATTTGGACCTAAGTGAGCCATGTGAACCTAATTCTTACTCTAAAGGATGTTTATTTGGGATAAATCGATTGGTTTAGGGTTTAGGGTATATGATTCAAATAAGAAGATAATTGGGGATAGTTTAAGCTTGTTGAACCTATTTGTGACTATAGAATGTGATTTTTGGCTCAATTAGCCCCCTTTTCATCGTATATTGAGCCAATTAGTAAATTGAGGTAATTAATTATGTGATTTGGGCCAAATCAAGCCCTATGAATGTAATTCTTACTCTAAAGGATGTTAATTAGATCTAAATCATTTTTTTTAGGGTTTACGGTTTAAGGATTAGGTCTTAGGGTTTAGGTTCCAATCATGAATGTAATTATGACCACTTTGAACTCATTAAACCTATTTGTGACTACATAATGTGAATTTGTGTATAATTTACCCCAATGTCATCATAGATTGAGCTAATTAGTCAATTGGGGCAATTAACAATGCAATTTAGGTCAAATTGAGCCTTATGAACTATAATTGGGGATAATTTGAGCTCATTGAAATTATAAGTGACTACATAATGTGATTTTGGGCTCAATTAGCCCCAATGTCATCATAGATTGAGTCAATTAATTAAGTAGGGTAATCAAAGATGTGATTTAGGCCAAATTGAGCCTTGTAAACCTAATTCTTACTCTTAAAGATGTTTATTGGGGCTAAATCATTTGGTTTATGGTTTAGGGTTTAGGGATTAGGGTTTAGGGTATAGGGTATAGGGTCTAATCACAAAGGCAATTGGGGCCAATTTGAGCTCGTTGAACTTATTTATGACTACAAAATGTGAATTTTGGCTTAATTAGCCCCATTATCATCATAGATTGAGCCAATTAGTCAATTGGGGTAATTAATGATGTGATTTGGGCCAAATTAAGCCATGTGAACCTAATTCTTACTCTAAAAGATGTTAATTGGGACTAAATCTATTTTTTTAGAGTTTATGATTTAGGGTTTAGGACTTAGGTCTTAGGGTTTAGGGTTTAGGGTATATTTGTGAATACAATTGGGACCAATTTGAGTTCATTGATCCTATTTTTTATTACATGTGATTTTAAGATCAATTTTCCCCAATTTTATCATAGATTTAGACAATTAGTCAATTGGGGAAATTAATGATATGACTTGGGCCAAATTGAGCCATGTGAACCTATTACAAAGTTAATTGGGGATATTTTGAGCTTGTTTAAGCTATTTGTGACTATAGAATGAAATTTTGGGCTCAATTAGCACCAATGTCATCATAGATTAAGTTAATTAGGGTAATTAATGATGTGATTTAGGCTAAATTGAGTCATGTGAACCTAATTTTTAATTGGATTAGGGTTTAGGGTTTAGGGTTTGGGGTTTAGGGATTAGGGTTTAGGGCTCAAGGCTTAGGGTATAGGGTTTATGATTCAAGGCTCAATTGTAAAGGTAACTAGGGATATTTTGAGCTTATTAAACCTATTTGTGATTATAGAATTGAATTTTGGGCTCAATTAGCACCAATATCATCATGGATTAAGTCAATTAGTTAATTAGGGTAATTAATGATGTAATTTAGGCTAAATTGATTCACATTAACCTACTTCTTAATTAGTTTAGGGTTTAGGGCTTAGCTCTTAGGGTATAGGGTTTAGGATTTAGCATTTAATTACAAAGGTAATTAGGGCTAATTTGAGATTTTTGAACCTATTTAAACTATAGAGTGTGATTTTTGGCTCAATTATCCCTAATGTCATCATAGATTGAGCCAATTAGTTAATTAGGCAATTGGTGAAGTGATTTGGGCCAAATTGAGCCTTGTGAACCTAATTCTTACTCTAAAGGATATTAGTTAGGGCTAAATCTATTTTTTAGTAGGGTTTATGATTTAGGGTTTAGGGCTTAGGTCTTAGGGCTTAGGGTTTAGGGTCTAATATTGAATGCAATTGGGACTAATTTGAGCTTGTCGATCCTATTTTTTACCATAAAATGTGATTTTGGGCTTAATTTTCCCCAATACCACCACAAATTGAGCTAATTAGTCAATAAGGGCAATCAATGATATGACTTAGGCCAAAGTGAGCCTTGTGAACCTATAGCAAAGGCAATTAGGGATAATTTGATTTTTTTTGAACCTATTTGTGACTATATAATGGGATTTTGGGCTTAATTAGGGTAATAAGTGATTCAATTTAGGCCAAATTAAGCCCTATGAACCTAATTCTTACTCTAAAATATGTTTATTGGGGATGAATCAATTAGTTTAGGGTTTATGGATTATGGCTTAGGGATTAGGGTATAGGGTCCACTTGTGAAGGCAATTTGGGATAATTTGAACTCATTCAACCTGTTTGTGACTACAAAATGTGTTTTTTGGCTAAATTAGCCTTGATGTCATCATAAATTGAGCCAATTAGTCAATTGGGGTAATCAATGATTTTATTTAGGCTAAATTGAGCCCTATGAACCTAAGTTTTACTCTAAAGGATGTTAATTATAGCCAAATCTATTTATTCAAGGTTTAGGGTTTATGATTTAAAATTTAGGGCTTAGATCTTAGTGTTTAGGGTTTAGGGTCCAATAGTGTTCACATAATTGGGACCAATTTTCAAACCTATTTGTGACTATGCAATGTTGTTTTAGGCTCAATTTAACCCAATGTCATCATAGATTGAGTCAATTAGTTAATTTAGGCAATTAGTAATATGATTTGGGATAAAGTGAGCCTTGTGAACCTAATATGTTTAGGGTTAAAAATTTAGAGTTTAAGGTTTTAGGTTTTAGGTTTAGGTTTAGGATCAATGGTGTAAGCAATGTACACATCAAATAACAAAAACACAGTTTTAATGTGTACGTTGTTTTAGTGCACATGCAGTCCTATGGGTAGTAAAAAAGCACATGTCAATGTTTGTTTGTTTTTTGCATTGAGACTTATGTCTCCTGCTTATTATTATTTGTTTCATTTTGCATACTATAGGTCTATTTTTTAATGATTTGATCATTGTCCCCACCCTCAAAAGTAGATAAAGTTTTGTCTAATTATGGTTGACTACATAGTGTAGGGATATTTTTTAATAATTTGATCATTGTCCCCACTAGGTACTGCATAATGTAGGTTTATTTTCAATGATTTAATCACTCTCCCCACACTCAAAAGTAGATAAATTTATCTAATCATGATTAACTAGATAATGTAAGTTTATTTTTTAATAATTTGTTTGTTGTCCCCACTTGGTACTACACAACATGCAACTCTATTTTTTAATAATTTGATCATTGTCCCCACCCTCTAAGTTCATAACTTTGTGTAATCATGGGTGACATAAATCATACTAGTGGGAAGAAGTTAAAGCACAAAACCATGGAGGAATTAGAAGTGATGAGAGAAAAACAAAGGCAATAAATGCAAATAATTCATGCAATTAAATATATTATCTTTAATTAATTTAATGTCACAAATAATGATGAAATGAATAATGATAGTGTATCAAATTTTGAAATTCCAATTGTCAATTTTGATAGTATATTGAATTATAATACAAGTCCACATTCAAATTTAATAGTTTTTTATTTTCATGATAATGATAATATGCATGATGATTTACCCTCTTAACAATGAATAAAATTACATCGAAACACTGACTAGATAAATTAACAATAAATAAATAAAAAATGGGAACATTGTTCAATGAAGAAACTACTAATGAAGCAAACAATATGGGAACACCATTCAATGAAGAAACTACTAATGAAGATAAAAATATATAAACACCAAATCAACCAATTTTAGCTCTAAGAACACCTCTTAGAATTTTAAAAATAAGACCAATGTACTTAATTTAAATTTATGAAAACATTTTAAAACCAATGCATAACAAAATTTCTAACCACCATATGAGAAGAAAATATGAAATAATTTGGTACTGGGATTGAAAAATTAAATGAATAT
>JARHVA010002669.1:2360000-2377500 GCA_037957365.1 Torreya grandis
AGATGTGGCTTTTTAGGCTTGGTTACATATGTAGGAGGGGAATGCATGTTCTTAAGCGGAAGACAGATATCTTTGACAAACTTAAGAACTGGAAAGCCTTGGTGTTCATGGAGGAGATGACGGATAGAGATCAACTGAGAGGACTAAATTATTTTGAGTAGGGCTATGTTAATTTGAATAAGGTTTTGACCCAAAAGGAGCTCACGAGTAAAAATTCACCACTCACAGGCGAACACAGATACTGGCGTCGGTCATCAGGAACCAACGTCGAATAGACAGGCACCGACGTTAGTCATGTGCAGATCAGCAGATTCGGTGGTGTCGGGAAGCAAGAACTGATGTCAGTCATATAGTGACTAATGTTAGCAATAGGTATACTGGCATCGGTCAGGGAACTGACATCGGAAAATAGGGTCAGCCGCATGGAACTGACGTCGGTCGGGAGCAGATTGGGAGATGGCCAAGATTGGTCATTGGAATGGATATTGGGCAG
Organism: Torreya grandis; assembly: GCA_037957365.1. Taxonomy (NCBI): domain Eukaryota; kingdom Viridiplantae; phylum Streptophyta; class Pinopsida; order Cupressales; family Taxaceae; genus Torreya; species Torreya grandis. The sequence continues at coordinate 2,360,494 of JARHVA010002669.1, forward strand.
ACAACAAGCTGTCAACAAGTCTCAAATGCCCATATGGAGGTCAGAAAGGGTAAGTGAACCTCATATTCATTATTCACCTTCTTTATATTACTTACTAATGGTCAAGAACTAGGAAGTGTGAAGAGGCAATGCAGGTAGAATCCAGAAACAGTGGGAGCTTGGCATGGATGAGGAGTGTGAGTCCTTGGAGAAGAACCAAATAGGTATTTATTGGTAGAGTTGTCAGCTGGAAGAAATCACTGGATAGATGGATGGATTCCCAAGTTAAAGAAGAGAGTGGGTGGACACGTGAGACGCAAGGCCAAGGTATATGGTCTTGAGGTAGCTACAGGAGAGTGGTATAGGTTTTGACAGGTGTATGACAAAGCATGGCTTTGGTCAAGGTTATTGTAACTATTGTGTTTATTCTTACCAGGTGGATGATGAGTCACAACATTATCTAATTACTGTATGTGGATGGTTTGCTAGCAGGTTTGTACATACAGGGTTTTGCTGAGCTAAGGGTAAGGTTAGTTCAAAGGTATGTCAGGGGGAATTTAGAGCAGCAAAATTCTTTGGCATGAGAGACATGGAGATTTTGTCTCCAGTGGGAGCTGATGTGAATCAGGTGTTGGCGAGGTTCATTACGTAGGATGCAAAATTGAAAAGCACACCAAGGGGTGGACAGTTCAAGTAGAGCTTAGAACAGGGTTTGAAATCACATGAGGTCTAGTGTAGACCTGAGTTTTCCCAAGCAGTGGGAGTTGTCAAAAAGTATGGAGCCAATTCAAGGAAGGAGTACTGGAGGGCACTTCAATGGATTCTCAGGTATCTGAGAGGGACCAGCAGTAGGTCGACATGTGATGCAGGGTTAAGGTCTTCACTACATGGATTTGTAGGTTTGGATGTGGCAGGTTACTTGGATGACAGGAAAGGCATCACAGGGTGTGTGATGGTTGGTCTTCAGGGTTGAGCTTGAAGAGGGATACAAGCTAGGAAATAGATTAGATAGGGTACAAATACAGGTACAGGGGTAGCTGTTTATCTCCAAGTGAGAGATTTTTAGGTTGTGGAGCTAAAAGCTTCACCAGGATGTGAACAAGAGGAGTTAAGGAAGTTGCAGAGTGTTTGTTGAGTGTTACAGTCATCGGCGTCAGTTGGGACAACTGACATTGGCAGGGTATAGATAGAAGGCAACCAATGTCAGTCAAAAATTGGCTAGCATCGGCACCCTCAGGCAAACAGGGACTGACGTTGGCCACCTGTGTGGTTCAAACTGTGAATGTTACAGGTAGTTAGCTAACGAACCAAGTGTTTGCATGTCAAGAGCCAAATTTAGACTAGAAGCTGTGGATCTAATTATTGTAATTAGGTTTTTAATTATTGTTTGCATGAGATCTATTTAAGAAACTCATTGGTTGTATTGTAAACCAGTGCTAGAGAGTAAGAGAGCAAAATAAGCTCCTTCAGAGAGAGGAGAGCAATGGTGTGTTCCTCCTAGTGCCACAGTACCAAGTGTGGGTACTGGTTTGGAGAATCAGAAGGGTTCTTCATTTATGTATGATCTTGGTCAACAAGAGTGTAGGACCACATTTGGAGATCTACAATGGTGAGTAAGGTCTAGTGATTTATAGGTATCAGCAGAGAGCAAGAGATCTACTTGGAGTACGGTTGTGTACTTGGTGTACTGGCAGCGTGTTACTGACTGGTTGGAGAGGTGAACAACAACTCCATATTTGAGTTGTGTGTTGGGACCGAGAGAGAGAAGGAAGAAGGTCTTGAGGTGTGGCAAGCCTTTGAGGTGGAAGAAGAAGTGGCATCTTCTTTATTGTATTTTCTTCTAAATATTTAATGCAAGATTGTGTATTGTCTCTCAAATCCTGTGTTGTTTCATATTTCTAGTTACTTATTGATTCTAGTATAATTCCGTGTTTAGTTGCTAATACAAGGTAATCATATGTGCTCTAATTGAGGAGCAAGATCCTGACAAAAAATTGTGTATACACTTTCCATGACTCATTATTAATGTACATGGTTCTTATATATTTTAAATACATCCTCAAATGTAAAACTCATATTTTCTAATGACAAATATTGGTGTTGTAGACCAATTTCTTGACCTCATGTTTCACAATTTTATCTGAACCAAACTAGTCATTTTTTGAGTAACTTTTTCACCACACACATGACCTCAAAATATTCTTCCAAGCACGAACATGTATTAAAATTCCTAAACAAAATCTCCATGCACTTGGTTTTACCATTATATCATGAAAACATACTCCAATTCATCTTCTCACTATTGCATGGGTTTTACATTGTTTACACCATTAGGTTTGTCTACAATTAGCTAACTTGGATGACCAATTTATCATAATTAAAGGGTGAAACCTATCCAAAAACCTTTATGGGCATTTATTATGAGTCTCTATGTCCGTATTCCATCCATTTGTGTTTCTTGACCAATGCAACTTTTGAATGCTATAAAAAATTCTAAAAAAATAAAACCTTGCCTATAGGGTCTTTTCACTCACCTAACAACTCAATACCACCTAGAGGTGCCTGAGAGAGACCACTACAATCTCCAATAGTTTCTCTAGACATTTAACACCATTCTAGGCTATTTTGAACAAGATATTCCATATTAGGTCCTTATTAGGGTTTTAGGAAGGTTTAACATAGGTTTTGGTGTTAATGATTATTCATAAAGGACTAAACCTTAAATCCAAAACCAATGCCTATATATATTAGATATAACCCTTACCCATCTCTCCTTAACATCTCAAATTCCCATGCAGAGGTTACACATGCCAATGAACACTTAAAAGTCCTTCTCAGGTTTGTATATCTTCATTTTGTTACTTGAGAGACCTCAAAACCACTTTTCATGCCATTTCCTACAAACCATGACCTCATAATTCATTATCACTTCTAAAACAACTTGAATTACCTCTATCCATGACTTCCTTCACATATTCACCTTGAAATCTGATCCTCATGCCTCATTAGGCTAGGTAGGGCTAAAGAATGGTCTATGTTCAAACCAAGGCTGAAGGACCTACCTTCAAAGAATTACTTTGAAACACTTATGAGTGAATCCACACCTTATTCTCATGATCACATAACCTTCAAAAGCTCTCACTTTCCTAATTTCCCTCATCTCATCATGCCACCAGCTCATGCCTTTACCATGCCATGACTACGCTCAAGCTTCCAATGCACTTGATACCTTGACCTATTCCTTCCATGTCATGACTTCAACAAAAAATAAACCAAGCAGACATAATATATAAAAACATGCTCATATCACTACACTAGTCTCTTTATAATGACAATAATCTTCCATAGCCTCATACAGACCTAAAACCACATGACCAAGCTTCATATGACTTGACATCTCTCTTAATGCTCATTATCATATCACATACCTTTGTTCATTCATTTTACTATGCTTCTTTCACATGGATCACCCTTACATGATATGTACCTTCCATTCTTACAAAATTCATGACAATATCAATATTGATCACTAATCACCTTTGATAACATCATGTTGGAATTGAGAACACACTCATAATAGGTTACTACTATGCTCAATAGAACTTTGACATCAACAACTATTATGCCTTTACATGATACACCCTTTTGACATCAATGACAACAACATGTCAGCAAACTCCCCTTTTGTCATTGATGGTAAACACACTACAAAAATGAAATCACTTAAAAATGATACTTTTCCCATCTACTCATTCTCTCCCTTTTGACATTAATGATAAAGGGTCTTCCACAAACTTCCATCTAATATTTGGACCTGAAATTCAATAAAAAAAATAATGAAATGCTGACAAAAAATCACCTTATGATCATACCAGTTGTTATAGATAACTTATAGAACATTTAAACTGTTCCTTAAGAAACCATGCTTCTAATCACTATCTTGACACTTCAAAACATAGAGCTGCAAAGCTCCCCCTATCTACATGCATAACTTCTCAGCCCTACTCACCCACTTTTGGAGCTAATTAACCACCTGATTAGACCCCCCCCTAAGCACTTAGATTCCCTAATGACTACTAGGGTCAAGAATTACACCCAATTCCTATCTTAGATGTTCAAAGGTTACCTTTGGAAGTGGCTTGGTCATAATGTTTGTAATCTTATCCTTTGTACAAACATATTCAATTCTAACACTTTTTTCACTTGCCTACTCTCTCAAGAAATATACCTAATGGGAATGTTCTTATTCTTTGATTTCATAATAGGGTTCTTTGATACACGTATAACACTTTTATTATCACAATAGATAGGGCTAGGACCATCATAATCCACCTTGTAGTCTCTTAAGGTCTATCTCATCTATAGTGTTAAGCATGAAATATACTGAGAGGGGGGGTGAATCAGTATATTATATATCTTTTTACTTAATGTAATTTCTTTTCTTTAACCACTTAATCACACATTCAAGATATGCAATAAAATGAAAACAATAATTTGAACCACACAAGAGAGAGAGAGAGAGAGAGAGAGAGAGAGAGAGAGAGAGAGAGAGAGAGAGAGAGAGAGAGAGAGAGAGAGAGAGAGAGAGAGAGAGAGACTAGATTTTTACATGGAAACCCAAAGTGGGATAAACCATGGAGAACAATCTCAAGTATATGAATGAGCACCAACTCAAAATACAAAGTTTGTAAGCACCAACTTGCAGGAGCACCAACCCCTTTATTAATCACTAACACAATAACTATTTGTGAGCACCAACTCATAGGAGCACTAACCCCTTGCAAAGATTTGTGAGCACCAACCCATAGGAGCACCAACCCCTCTTGTGTATAAAACACAACTATCTATCAATGTTGCTTACTCAACAAATGATAGAACTCTAAAATATCTCCTACTTTTCTCTCTTTGAAAACAAATACAAACCATGCACTCTCTTGCATATTACAAATGTCTTCTCAAGCCTTTATTTGTAGCTTTCCAAAAGACCTTTGGCATTCACCCTTTGTGACTCTTCAATCCCCATAGAAAATGGCACCAAACTTGCATGACCCTTCTTATCCTTGCATTTGAAAATTCATATGGTGACCCTTCATAAGCAAAAGTGTCCTTTCCTCTTTTGTCTTTATCTTGATGACTTTTCATATTCCTTAAAGTGTCCCTTCATGGAAAAATGTGCCATACCTCTTTTGTCTTAACATGGTGACTCTTGGAATTCTTCAAGATGACTCTTCATGAGAAAATGTGTCCCATTCCTCTTTCATCTTTTACCCCATGACTCTTTGACTTCTCCATGGGCCCTCTTTTGACTTATATGCAACCAAAAATATATTCATTAATATTAAATAAATATTAACACACATTAGCCAAGATATGAATATTAAAAACACCAATAAATGAAATGGGGCCTTTATCAATAAAAATGCTAGACCTTTGACATCAATGACAATATTTCCAATAATCTCCCCCTTTGTCATTGATGACAACCTCAAATTGAAACTACCACATCCTAAAACTTGTACATACTACCATGTAAAAAACATATAGTAACTCCCCCTTACTATAGCAACCTGTACCTGTTCCTTGTACCTATTTCTACACTTGTACCTATTATTCTCCCCCTTTGACATCAATGGCAAAGGGCTTACCTGGAGCTAACACTTAGCTCCCCCTCAACTGATGTTGAATCTCAATGGCAAGAAGTAGAGGAAATTACTCCCAAAATCTCTCATAGATACTCAAAAGTGTCTTTTGGTAGTGCCTTTGTGAAAATATCTGCAATCTACTCTATAATACTGATATACTCCATCTTAACTTGTTAATCTGCAACCTTCTCTCTCAAGAAGTGATATCTAATGGAAATATGTTTTATTCTTCAATGCATCACTAGATTCTTCAAAATATTAATAACACTTATGTTGTCACAAAAAATAGAAATAGGTTCATCATATTTTACCTTAATATCTTCCAAAGTTTTCTTCATCCAAATCACTTGAGTACAACACAAAACCACCAAAATATATTCTACTTCAGCTGTAAAAAGTGATACTAATTTTTTCTTTTTGCTTAGCCATGATACTAATTTATCACCAAGAAAGAAAGCTCCACCACTTGTACTCTTTATATCATCTAAGCACCCTACCCAATATGAATCTGTATAAGCAACCAAATTGAAATCTCTTCCTGTGGGATACCATAATCTATAATCTAATGTCCCTTTGATATATCCAAATATTCTCTTCACCAACTGAACATGACTATCTTTTGGAGATGACTGATATCTTGCAACCATACCTACTACATGCATGATGTCTGAACTCAATGCTATCAAATATAAAAGACTACTAATCATAGATCTATACAAATATTGATCTATAATAGGTGAATCTTTATCCTTGCTCACCTTATTTCTTATACACATTGGTGTGCCAACTAGTGCACAATCCTCAAAACCAAATTTTTTCAACATTTCCTTGGCATATTTACTTTGAGATATAAAAATTCCTTTATCTGATTGAAATATTTGTAATCCTAAGAAAAATGACAATTATCCAAGCATAGACATCTCAAATTTTGTTTGCATAATATCAAAAAATTCTTTTATCATCTTTTAAATATTTCCTTTAAAAATGATGTCATCAACATATACCACAACAACTAATTGATGCTCACCTTTTGTTTTGATGTACAGATTACTATCAGTAAATCCTCTCTTAAAACCTTGATCCTGTAGGTAATTATCAAGTCTTGCATACCAAGGTCTGGGAGCTTGTTTCAATTCATACAATTCTTTCTTCAATCTTCATACATGGCTAATAATATTTGAAATAATAAATCCCTCAGGCTACTCAATGTAGATCTCTTCTTCTAGATTCTCATTTAGGAAGGCAGATTTGACATCTATTTGAAATGCTTTGAAATTTTTAAACACTACATATGCAAGAAACATTCTAATAGCCTCTAACCTTGCCACTGGCACAAAATTTTCTTCAAAATCTATTCCCTCAATTTGAGCATATCCTTTACATACTAATCCTATTTTATTTCTGGTCACTTCTCTATTTTCATTCAACTTATTTCTATAAACCCATTTTGTTACTATCACATTATGATCTTTTGGTCTAGGCACTAATTCCCAAGTATCATTCTTTTCTATCTGATTTAATTCTTCATCCATAGCCTTAACCCAATGCTTATCATGTTTAGCTTCTGAAAAAGTTTTAGGCTGAATTTTGGATAACAAAGAAAAATTAACTTACTCATATTCACTTACCATCATTCTTCTAGTATGAATTCCTTCATTTATGTCCCCGATGATGTCACTTTCATTATGATCTATCTAAATATATTTGGATGGATTTTTGGTGTCCTTTTTATCTTTCTTCTCATCTTCATCTGATTCTTCAAAATCTTCCTCTTCAATGATTTTAGGAATGTCTACTAGATCACTGATTCTTTATGTTCCATCTTCTTCTATCCTGACACTTGCACTTTTAAAAAAAAAATTGGTTCTTTTGTTATAGCATTTACAAGCTTTACTTTTGTAATAATAACCAATAAATAGACCTTCATCTACTCTAGATTCAAACTTACCAAGTTTTTCATCGATTCTCTTTATGAAGAATCTACTACCAAAAACTCTAAAATAATCAACTATTGCTAATTTGTCTTTTCATAGCTCATAAGGAGTCTTGTCACTATTGACTCTCAATTATGCTCTATTCTGAATATGCACTATTGTAGCAACTACCTCTCTCCAGTATTTATCTGCTATCTTGGATTCATTTAGCATTGTCCTCATCATCTCCGAAACTATTCTATTTTTTCGTTCAACTACTCCATTTTACTTTGGAGTTCTAGCTATTGAATAATGTCTCTTTATTCCATGGTCTTCATAAACTCAATAAATTGATCTGACATGAATTCTCCTTCTCGATCTGATCTTAGACACTTAATCTTCAAATTGGTTTCATTCTCAACTAATGATTTGAATGCTTTGAAATGTCTAAAAGCTTTTGATTTTTTATTTAAAAACATTACCTAAGTCATATGTGAAAAATAAGTAACATGAAATATTTCTCACCTTGAGTACTTTGAGTTCTCATAGGTCCACACAAATTAGTGTGAACAAGCTCTAGCATCTGAGTGGTTAAGTACTCTTTTGTTTTGAATCGCCTTCTAGCCTGCTTCCCATGCTAACAAGGTTCACAAAGCATGTCAGATGGCTTTGTAATATTTAGAATATTTATTACTACTTACTTCTTGCTGATGTTGACAAGATTTTCAAAATTTGTGTGCCCCATTCTCTTGTGCCATAGCCAACTTTCTTCAATCTGACTCAAATAACATCTTTGACCTTTGATGTCTGATAGAATATACAAATTATTGCCTATTCTCTGAGCATCTGCAACCAACACATCTAAATCTTTTCTTCTAATTTCACAACCTTCTGCATAAAACTTTAGTGTGTGCCCCTTATCACACATTTGACTTACACTCAAAATATTATGCTTAAGACCTTATGCATACAAAATATTTTCAATTTTAGTTCTACCATTATCCAAACTTAGTGTACCTTTTCTAGTAATTCTGGCAGTAGTATTGTCTCTAAATTTCACTATGCCACCATTGATCTTCTTCAAGGTTATGAACTTGATATTTTCTCCTATCATGTGCCTTGAACATCTACTGTCAGTGAACCATGGATTTTATTCATTTCTTACATGCAAAGCTTTTTGTACCAACATAGATTTTTTAGGTTATTTCTTTTGCCATGAACATGTCTGAACTTTCTTCTTTATGAATGGAGCCTTGAAACTCTGGTCCTTCTTAACTGACTCAAACACGCTTCTACAGTACTGAGCTATTTGTCTAAAGTTATTTCACTTGTAACATATTATGGCCTCTTCATTAAATCCTCATAGAGGAGCAAAAGATTTATGGCTTCTGCTTAACTCTGTATGAATTTCTTTCTGATTTCTAAAATTGTTAGACCTTTTTTGACATTCTATTTTCTTATGACCATATCCATTACAATAAAAATAATAACCATAAAAATAGGACCTATTTTTGTATCTTTGACCTGATTGTCTTTTGTAGCTCTGTTCCCTTCATCCTTCTTTGTTTGATATGTCCTCTATATTCTTAACTTCTTCCCTTTTTATTTCTTCTTTTGTAAGATCTTCAACATAGCTCTTTTCTTTTTCCTTGTCTGTGAAAGTAGTGACCTCCTCTTTCTCTTTTTCAAATCCAATAACTATCTTATTTGACATTGATCTTTGATTTTCTAATATCTCATTAAACATATTAGTGTTATTCTTAAATTTTGAATCGTTGGTTGTTCTATCATTAATTGCTTTATTTATTTTCTCAAGCTCTGCTTTTAAAGAAGTAATTTCAATAACATACCTTTCACATTCTTTACTTACTATTTTCAACTATGCCATCAGATCTTATTCATTCTTCTTGGCTTATTCAAAGTGTGCTTGTAGATCTTCAATTATTTCCTTTGACTCCTTTTTATTTTTCTCGATCTGGAGCTTTAATCTTCAATTTTTCTTTTCAAGAGATTTTAACTCTTTTAAGGCACAAATGAGTTCTCTTTCTAGATTCACTTTAGATTCATCCTATTCTTCTTCTTGATCATCTATACTTTTTCTTATATAGGCATCTTCATGTATGGCCATGAATAGAATATCTTTTTCTTCTGAATCACTGACTCCACTATCTTTGGCTGAGCTAGGATCTTTAGAATACACACTCTTCTTCTCGAATCCCTTCTTGAATTTACCTTTAAAATTCTTTTTGTATGTAGACTTTCTTTTTTCATTATCATCATTACCCTTATTTGTGAATTTAGCTACAAAATGTCCAATATTTAAACAATTAAAACATTTAAAAGGTAATTTTCCTTGATATTTACCTATGCCCTTTTTCATCGTGTGAATGAAAAGAGCTCCATTGTCATCTTCATCATCACTAGAACTATCACTTGATTCTTGAATCTTAGCCTTCTCTTTCTTTTATGTCTTGAAATATGCTTCTCTTTTTGAGGGTTTATCTTATTCATTTTGCATCTCATATGCCGTAAGAATACCATGAAGCTCATCTATCTTTAGCTTGGATAAATTCTTCATCTCTTCAATTGTTAAAATTTTGCATCATATCTCAATGGTAGAGATCTCAAAACTTTTTGAACCATAGTTGATTCTTCTAAATTTTTTCCAAGACCTTAAATCTGATTAACTATTTGATCAACCCGTAAAAGATAACTTGCTATATTTTCTTCTTCTTCTATCATCAAACTCTCAAACTATCTTTTGAAATTCTAAAGCTTAGCTTGCTAAACCTTTCCATCACCTTTGTAAATATTCTCAAGTTTTACCCAAGTTTCATGAGAATATTTATATTGAATAACTTTAACAAATTCTAATTCACATAAACCGCATAAAATCATTATTTTTTTCTATTAGAGTAGTTACAATTTTTAGCATTATTTTCACTTGCCTTCTTTTCTATTAGAGTAGTTACAAGTGTCTGTGGCTCTTCATATTCCTCCATCACTACTTGCCATATGTCAAATCCAAGGGCCATCAAATAAGTCTTCATCCTTATGATCCAAAAAACATAATTCGTCTCATCAAACAAAGGTGCCTTATTTGTATAAAATCCTTCATGTGATCCAGCTATTGTGCTTTCTTGATCTACCTTCAAGCTGTAAAACTTTTTCAAAAAAAACCTACTCTGATATCAATTTTTAAGTATGAAATATACTAAGAGGGGGGGTGAATCAGTATATTATATATCTTTTTACTTAATCTAATTTATTTTATTTAACCACTTAATCACACATTCAAGATATGCAATAAAATTAAAACAATAATTTACACCACACGAGAGAGAGAGAGAGAGAGAGAGAGAGAGAGAGAGAGAGAGAGAGAGAGACCATATTTTTATGTGGAAACCCAAAGTGAGAAAAAACATGGAGAACAATCTCAAGTATATGAATGAGCACCAACTTAAAATACAAAGTTCACAAGCACCAACCCCTTTATCGAACACTAACACAGCAACTATTTTTGAGTACCAACTCAAAGGAGCACTAACCAATTGCAAATATTTTTGAGCACCAACCCATAGGAGCACCAACCCCTCTTATGTATAAAACACAACTATCTCTCATTGTTGCTTACTCAACAAATGATAGAACTCTACAATATCTCCTGCTTTTCTCTCTTTAAAAAAAAATATAAAACATGCACTCTCTTACATATTACAAATGGCTTCTCAAGCCTTTATTTATAGCTTTCCAAAAGAACTTTGGCATTTACCTTTTGTGACTCTTCAATCCTCATGGAAAATGGTGCCAAACTTGCATGACCCTTCGTATCCTTACATTTGAAAAGTCATATGGTGAACCTTCATAAGCAAAAGTGTCTTTTACCCTTTTGTCTTTATCTTGGTGACTTTTCATATTCCTTAAAGTATCCATTCATAGAAAAATGTGCCATACCTATCTTGTCTTCACATGGTGACTCTTGAAATTCCTCAAGATGACTCTTCATGAGAAAATGAATCCCATTCCTCTTTCATCTTTTACCTCGTAACTCTTTGACTTCTCCATGGGCCCTCTTTTGACTTATATGAAACCAAAAATATATTCATTAATATTAAATAAATATTAACACACATTAGCCAAGATATGAATATTAAAAACACCATTACATGCAATGGGGACTTTATCACCAAAAATGCTAGACCTTTGACATCAATGACAATATTTCCAACACATAGGACCTACGTACAACATGAAGATATTGTGATGTATTCAAAATAACAAGTAGATAATTCCATAGATTATTTTTTCTTGCTTATCCATTAAACTAGGTACTCACCTAAGAAGAAATCTCCTCCACTAGTACTCTTCCTATCAGCTAGACTCCCTTTCCATTTTGTATCTATATAGGTTGTCAAATTGAACTCCTTGCTCTTTGGATACCAAAACCCAAACTCCATAGTCCCCTTGATATAATTGAGTATCATTTTAACTATTTTAAATGATTTTCATTTATATCTTCTAGAAACCTTCCCACAAGACCTACTATTTGCATGATGCCAAGTCTAGAGGCAATAGAATATAGTAAACTTCTAATCATTGACCTATAAGACTCATATTCATTTCTCAACTTAAACCCTATGATCATAGGCATACTAACTACCTTACAATCTTCCATCTCAAACTTATTCAACATCTTTCTTATATACTTGGCTTGTGATATGAATATACCTTTTTTAGATTAAGTGATTTTCAACCCAAGAAATAATTATATTTCTCCCATAAGGGACATCTCAAACTCCTTCATCACTTCTAAAAATACATTGGTCATGTTCTCATTATTTCCACCAAATATGATGTCATCCACATAGAAAACTACAACCAATTGATGGTCATCTTCTATCTTTATGTATAGATTACTATCTGAAACTCCTCTTTTGAATCCTTGATCCAACAGATACCTATCTAATCTAACATACCAAGCTCTAGGATATTGTTTTAGACCATAAAGAGCCTTGTTACCTAATAGTGAGAACCACTCATGTTTCTCTATGTACACCTATTCTTATAAGTTTCCATTTAAAAAGGCATATTTGACATCCATCTAGTATACCTTGAACCCTTTGAATCTTGCATATGATAGAAACAATCTGATGGCCTCCAATCTTTCCATTGGTGAAAATGTCTCCTTAAAGTCTACTCATTCAACTTGTGCATATCCCTTGCATACCAATATATCCTTATTCCTAGTGACTTATCCATCTTCATTCAACTTGTTTCTAAACACCTATTTTTTTCCAATGACGTTCTTATCTTTAGGCCTAAGAACTAGTTCTTAAGTCTCATTCTTCTCTATTTGGTCTAACTCCTCATTCATAGCACCTCTCCAACACTTGTATTTTTTTCTTCTACAAGGTTCTTAGGTTCAATATTAGATAATAAAGCAACATTCTCTTGATTTAGGTTACTTACCAGTATTCTCCTTGTTTGCATACATGCATCCTTGTTACCAATGATTTGTGATTCAGGATGATCTCTTTGAATCTATCTTGAGAGGCCTTTTGAGTGTTATCTATCATCAACTTATTCTTCTTTCTCATCAACTTCTATTATTTCCTCTTCAATATTGAAGTTTATATTCTCTAATGTATCCTTTGACTATGAGTGTGATTTCCTTATTTCATCAATCTTCACATTGGTGCTTTCCACTATCTTATGAAACCTCTTGTTATAACCTCTATATGTTGATATTAGTGATGAGTATCCTAAGAATATACCTTTTTTAGACATATAATAAAACTTACCTAAATCTTCCTCATCTCTTTTGATGAAATATTTGATCCAAAACACTCTAAAGTGTTCAACATTAGTAGGTATGTCTTTCCATAGTTCATAAGGGGTATTGTTTCCATTAGTCCTTATATGTCCTCTATTCAATATGTAGAATACAATGTTCACTACCTCTCTCCAATATCTATCATATAATATAGACTCATTTAGCATAGTTACTTCTATCTCTTGACTTGTCTTATTATTTCTTTCCACTACCCCATTCTGTTAGGGTGTCCTAACTACTGAGAATTATCTCCTTATCCCATAGACTTCACATAACTCATCAAAATCATTAGACAAAAAATATCCTCCTCTATCATATCTTAGGAACTTTATCTTTCCATTACTCTTACCCTTAACAAGAGTCTTGAATACCTTAAACTTGTCAAGAGCTTTTGACTTTTCTTTCAAGAATGCTACCCAAGTCATTCTTGTGTAGTCATATATGAATAACATGAAGTAGGTATCTCCTTGAATTATTTTTATTATTTTAGGCACATAAAGATATGTGTGTATTAAATCCAAAGGTCTTGTAGTAGATTACTCCTTAGACTTGAACCTTTTTCTAGTCTACTTACCATGTTAACATGCCTTGCAAAGTGTGTTTGTTGATTTGGTGATCTAAGGTATGTTCTTCACAGACTTCTTAGTGTTTATCTTGATCATATTGTAAAAGTTTAGGTGACTCAATATTTTGTGCCATAGCCAAAATTCATCCATATTGCTCATAAATCATCTCTCCTTCTTGATCTCATTCAAGACATATAGATTTTCCTTAGTTTTCTTAGCATTGGCAATTAGCCTTCCTAATTTGGCTCTCTTTATATCACATCCTCCATCATGAAAGGTTAGTGTGTTTTCTTGGTTTTACAATTGAATTACACTAAGTAGGTTATGTTTCAAACCTTCCACATACAACACATTTTCTATCTTGGTCTTTCTATTGTCTAAACATAAGATACCCTTGCCAACTATATTGGTTATTGTGTTATCTCCAAATCTCACTATTCTTACAACATTATTCTTCAATGATATGAAATTTATTTTTTATCCTATCATGTGGCTTAAACAAGAACTATCTATATACCATTTCATGTCTTCATTTTGAATGTGAAATGCAGTCTGAGCTAGTATAAATTCATTTTTAGTCTTTTACTCCTCCTTATCAAATAATCCATTTTGACTCTTAGGCTAAATATGATCAATCCTAACTTTCTTTGGATTTCAAACCAATGTTGGCCCTTCTCATGCACTCTAGAAGCTCCATATACCATGTTAAGTCCTCTTGACTAATCACTCCTTTTCCCATGGTCCCATGATAACTCATCCCTTGAGACTATTCTACAATCATTTTCTTCATGACCAAAAATATGATAATCAAAACAATAATTATTGAAATATTTGGAATACCTCATTGCATTGGGCTACCTGATTGGTCTTTTCATATTGGTATTCTTGAATAGTTCTAACTTCTTATGCTCTTTCTCATACTTGTTCATCTTGTGTATGAGATGCTCATGCTTAACCTTTAAGGAATCTAGCTCTGTATTCAAATAATCATACTCAACTTCTTTTGATATAAACATTGTATTGACACTTCTAACTAATTCATAAGATCCTTGATGATCTTCTCATCCTTTTTGGCTTCTTTGACCATGACACTCTTAAAGGTACATATCTATTCCTTAAGATCCTTAACCATAGATTTCAACTCATGCTTCCTCTTCTTTTGATGATTTAAATCATCTAGGATAATTATGAGCTCAACTTAAAGGTCTACTTCAACTTCTTCTTCTTCACTATCATAGTAGACTTCTTCATCATACATGTCTTCTTCTTCTTAATCACTAGACATATTGTGCTTCTTAGGATCACCTTCAAGCTATTAGGCCTACTTCAAAGGACCATGCTCTGATATAATTTTTTGGAAACATAATGAATGAGAGGGGGGGTGAATAAGTCTTCAAAAACTTTCAATCAACTACCCTTGAAATTTTATGAATCATTCAAAGTAACTTAGCGATCTAATGATGAATTAAGAACTAATCACGTGAACATGAAACAATATAGCATATCACATATGTGGGAAACTCTCATGGGGGATAAAACCCACTAAAACAAATCTTGGATAGACTATCTTATAAGATAATGTATCAAATTTAGTTGATCATCAACCCAACATGGAGCACCAACCCTAAATTTATCAAGCACCCACTTGACTTTAGCAAGCACCTACTTGTAAGGAAGTTACAACCCGTATGAATAAGTACTAGCTCAATTAAAGGAAACTTATGCAAGAACCAACCTAAAAGGTAGATCCAAATCCATTTTTAATAGGCACTAACTCATCCAAGACCAATTTTTCAAGCACCAACCTGTAAGTAAACTTCAATTCCCTCTTTGACCAAGCACCAACTCAATCAATCAGACTTCTTTGTCCTATTCTTCCACTTAAATATTTATCTACTCTATAAAATTTCATAATTCAAGAACACATATATAATTTAAATTTTATATCCTCTTAATAAACAATGATCACTCCTTTAACTCTACTCCACTTTATCTCTCTCAAAACTACCTCTAGGCTTCTTCGCTCAACTAACCCTCATCAAGACTGAATATGTCATATGACCTTGATCTTCAACTAAAAACACCTATATGATATTAATTTTATGGTTATCTTCTATCTCCTAATGGTTTAAAACATGTTTCCAAACATCCTTAGGTTCATTTATTTATCAATCCATTTGTTTACTCTTTGCTTACTCAAATAGGCGTAAAATACCTTGTATATATACTCATATCTTGTTGATATACCACTTGGTCAGCCACACACCCTTATCCTCTTAGTTTATCCATATAATAGGTATTAATACATGTCATAAACATGATTCAAATTAAATTTGATTTCCTTTTGGTCTATCATAACTCAATTAGGCCTCATTTCACTTTTAGGTCTCATGGAGACCTAATTGCATTAGGCCTTCTTATCAACACATTACCATTTGATCCCTTGGAAATAATTACACATCAGTAGACATCAAGATAATTTAAAAAATAAATAAAATATCCTTATACAACATCCTATGATATCCATAACACATTTTAGGTCCAACCACTTCATGAAACCCCTCAATAGTACTTAGTCCTATTAGGCCTGTGTACCCCAAAAAGTTTGCCTTTTAATATTGAAGATCAAACACACTTAAACCACTCAAACATGATCAAAATAGTACATAGATAGAGTATATATGACATTAGGTTCATTACTAAATGCATACACTTTCACTCAAAGCATAAAGGCTCAATAACATCTCTGCAACTCACTCACTCAGAACTATCAGTTTACCTTAAGGACCAATCATGGTGACTTATACCTCCAACAATTGTGTAGACACTTTACATGACTCTTGGTACATGTAAATGATTATTATAAATTCTAAATACATCATCAAATGTAAAAATCATATGGTCTAATGATAAATATTAGTCTTGTAGACCAATTTCTTGACCTCATGTTTCATAGTTTTATCTAAACCAAACTAGTCATTTTTTTAGTAACATTTTCACCACACACATGACCTCAAAATCTTATTAAAAGAATTAAAATGTCTTAAAAGTCATAAAAAACATATCCATGTACT
>JARHVA010002669.1:2382500-2427500 GCA_037957365.1 Torreya grandis
AATGTGGAGAAAACATCTTCAAACCATGGTTTCTCAAACCACTGCAAGCTTCTTGCATCTAAAACTGTCATGATAAGAATATTGTAGATGCTTGAGACCTATAATTTTTATATCTAATCATCAACTCAACCTTGAAATAACTCTATTTCTCCCAATAGACAGGCCTGAAGGTCTGTAACCTTGGGTCATAACCTTTATATCATTGTGAATACCACCTAATTCATACATGTAGACTTGTATGGAGGTTTATGACATGGAAACTTGTGATTCATCTCTTTAGTAAGCTTTAAAAATCATAGAAACATGGAAATTTTATAACTCCACCTATAAAACATTATTTTAGTCAGATTTATTAACCTTGAGATTTATGAAAACCTCTCTTACCTTTGTTCTTTCATAAAGTCTTGCTAAAATCTTGCACTCTACCAACCTATAGACCTGTAAGTGACTTGCCTAACTTGGTATTCTCACTCTATAACTCTTGAAACCTTGTTTTTGGGATTCTTCCTTGCTTCCAACATGGAATAAACCTCTTGAAACCATGTTTTCTCAGACTATTACATGTTTCTCAAACTATACTTTTCATCTCTAATCATCAATTCAACCTTTTCCCAATACACAGGCTTGAAGGTTTTTAACCTTAGGTCATAGCCTTTATACCATTGTGAATAACTTCTAATTCATACATGCAGACTTGTATGAATATTTATGACATGGAAACTCATGATTCATCTCTTTAGTAAGCCTACAACAATCATAAAAACATGGAACTTGTATAACTCCATCTACAAAAAAATATTGCATGCCTATAGATTAGCCTTGAGATCCATGGAAATTACCTTTGTTATTTCATAAAGTATTGTTAAAACCTTGAATTTTTTAGACTTATAGACTTTTAAGTGACTTGTATGACTTGGTCTTCTCACTCTATAACTATTGAAACCCTACTTGTGGACTCCTTCCTTGCTTCTAACGTGGAACAAACCTCTTTAAACCATGGTTTATTAGTCTATTGCATGTTTATCACCTATTTTTGGACTCCTTCCTTGATTCCAACATGGAAAAAACATGTTCAAACCATGGTTTTTCAGACTATTTCATGTTTCTTACATCCAAAAGTGTCATGCTAAGGATATTGTAGATGCTTGAAACATATACTTTTCATCTCTAATCATTAATTCAAACTTGCTAGAACTCAGTTTTGCCCAATACACAAGCCTTTAGGTTTGTAACCTTGGGCCATAACCTTTATACCATTGTGAAAACCTTATAATTCATAAACTTAGACTTGTAATAATGTTTATGCCATGAAAACCTATGATTCATCTATTTAGTAAGCATGCAATAGTCATAGAAACATGGAACTTGTATAACTTGACCAGTAAAACAATATTGTAGGCCTAAATATTAGCCCTTGGGATTGATGGAAACCTTTCTTACCTTTTTTATTTCATAAATTATTGATAAAACCTTGCACTCTATAGACCTATAATTGAATTGCATGACTTGGTTTTCTCACTCCATAACCCTTGAAACCCTATTTTTCCTCTTACAAGGTCATGCTTGGAAACTTTACTAGCTCTCCCTACCTACTACAGACCTCATAATTCTATTGAAATCATAACACCCTTAAACCCACTTAAAACATAAGAAACATATTTGGAAATTTGAAAAAATCTTGTGAGTGCTTTTGAATTATGATTGAGACCATACTCAAACCTAATAGCTTACATTTGTAGCTCTAAAAATTTGTTGAACTCCATTACATTGTTATTAAATCTTGTAAAATCCTTGCTACAAGCTTGCTAAATATCTTTTAGGACATGAAAAGTTATAAATATACTTAATGCCTTGGTAACATAATTGTAAAATAGGCATGTGACTTTCTTTATGACCTATAGTCATGTTTTGGCTTGTGGAAACTAGCTTTGAGGCTCAAAACTTTCAAAAACAACATGAAAACATGCTTATAAACCTAAAATATTGTATCTTATTCTTGAATCATGTTATGGATGGTGAAAACCTATTATATTTTCCTTATGTCATAAAATAACCTTGTAAGAACTCCATTGTGGACCTAAAAACATGTTAACTAGGTCTTTAAAGGTTGAAACTCATTTTTACCATGTAATCAATCATATAACTTTGTTTGTGGATCAATGTATTTTATCCATCTTCATGGAGTCTAGAGGCCATAAAAATGTTCATTCAAGATTATCATGAGCTTTCCCAAACCTTCTAATCACAATGCATAACTAGAAATGAAATAGGATGTGAATAGTCTTTTGTGAAAACCTTGCAAATCTAGTGTTTTGGCTATTATGAAAGGCTATAGCCTTAATTTCCTATTTTGAAGGAAAATAAAAAATCATGGATGGCCTTCTTGTCTCTTCCAACCTTAATCTCATTATTGGCAACCTCAAAAATATTCTACAACCTCTAATAAACCAGCAACTTTTCATTTTTAACTTTCTATAAAACCTGTAAAACTTGTTTTGAAGCTAGTTTTTGGTCTACATGCCTTCTCTTATTCTCTTGAGAGATTTCACCATCTTCATTTG
Source organism: Torreya grandis (assembly GCA_037957365.1). Lineage (NCBI taxonomy): Eukaryota > Viridiplantae > Streptophyta > Pinopsida > Cupressales > Taxaceae > Torreya > Torreya grandis. Next base: position 2,385,062 of record JARHVA010002669.1, read on the forward strand.
TAGTCATTTTGACCATTACAACTCCTCCAAGCTCTATTTCCTACTCTTCAATGCTCTTAATAGGATTCATAAACCTCATACATGCCTTCAACCTGGTTTTTGACTTGTCATATAGCTTGTAAATCCTTGAAACCATTGGAAATATGCATGTATCTTGGTGAAAACCAATGATGTTCTACCTCTATATACTATTTTTGAAGGTTTTTAGGCTATGAAAACCCTAAATATATACACAACAATCTCATGAAACTTGTAAAATGGGTAGTTATGCCTATAATAGTCCTATTTAAAACTCCATATATTGAGATCCTACTTAAACCATGGTGAAAACCCTGGTTATGATGATCTTAATATTGAAACCCCCTCCAACAAACCTACAACCTTCTGAAAGTGTGATGTTATTCTTGTGAAAGATCATTTTTATATATTAGAAGCTTCGATGAGTTGACGAGAAGGCGGAATAGGAGAGAAGCAAGGTCAAAATACCTTTTGAACAAGATGTATAGATTATAAGGAGTCTTAAGCCTTACAAATGACCTTTATGAATTGATATAAGACCTTTTGGATCTATTTTTGCATTCAAAAATACTTTTTAATGCCTTAAGTCAACAATTTCAAGATCCAAGCATGGTTCCTAAAACCTTCATGCAAGGCCCACAAGACTTGCAACATGGTTTCAAATGCAACCATGATGATATTAACATGTTCCACACGTCTCAAGATCCAAAGAACATTCATGTGAACTATAGATAGAGTTATAAGCATGTATTTAGGTAATATCAAGAAGTTTTAGGGCCTTACCAAGGTCATATAAAGAAGTTAAAAGGCCTTCTCATAGTGATTATAGATCCAGTTTAGGATTTTCAAAGCTTCTAAACCTACCTACAAGATACAACATGATTTTCAAGATTTACATGGTGTTTAAACCTCCAAGACAACCTATATTATTTTAGAGGACCTATAGGACTGCATATGTAGATCTCAAATGCCCATGACTATAACAATGATAAGACCTAAGCTTCAATGCCCTTTAATAACAACATAAGGTCTAAATACCTCATCAAAATATGCCTACTGGTTTGTAGACCTTCATGCAATTTTCAATGGATCTCTGATAGCATTTTCAAGTTTCCATGGATTTTAAACTTTAAACAAGAAAATTATGTAAAGATCTAAGGGTTTCATACATATATAGGAACATTTTCATGCCTATATACAAGTTTTTATAGTTTTTTTAAATATGTTTCCAATGATTATAGGTTTAAAACTTTAAAGCAAAACTCCTATGATCCTTTCCAAACATCTTCAGGAGAGAATACAGTGTTATGCAGAGGTTTATGATCAAAGATATTTCAAAATTATGTTAACATGACTATTTCAAGAAAATATCATAGGCTTTCACCATTCCAAACATGATTCAAGACCTTTAAATCCAAGTTTTAGGTACAACTACATAAAATCTAAGGTTCCTTTGAGATTTTTGTGTATAGATTCAAGGTTTTCATGTCCTGGAGAGATTTAAGAATGGAAGTCACATGTTTTTATGATGTTTTCCATTTCTTTCAAGGTTTCATGATTCTACAAGATGAGTAAACAAATATTTAATCATATTCCAAAGGTCCCATAAAGTCTAATAGGATTGTGTGTAGCTAAATCATGAATGTTACAAGTCTGCAACTTAGGTTGTAAACTTTCCATAGTATAATGATAAAACAAATGCTTCATTTGAGTCATCAAGACCACACTAAATAGATGTCAACAAAATTAATACAATATCCTTGATCCTATAATGAGAGAATAGAAGTTTGAGGGTAGGAAATATAAGGTTAATAAGTTTGTAAGAATGTCTACAAGGTTATCGATAAGTTGGAGACCTAGAATTAAGTTCTCATTGGTCAAAACCATGACTAAAAATATCCTCCTAAAATACAACACAAAATAATTTTTTGAGCATATACAAACACATTTGAAGGTCTTCACCCATGTTACAGGGTCTTCTAGAGGTCTTACAAGTGAGAAACATGGTCACAAGTTCCAAACACTCACCTATAAGCTCTGTAAGGTCTGAAAAATAGGTTGCAATATTATAAACAAGATTCAATGATCAAATAATGAGGTTACAGTGTTTAGAATATTCTCATGGTGATTATAAAATCCAATACAAGATTTTCAAACCTTCTAAACCTACCTATAGGTTGTAATATTGTTTTCAAGATTTTCAAGGTGTTTAAACCTTCAAGATAGCCTTTGTGATCCTCCTCAAGATTAAAACAAACATAAATAAGTCCTAAGGTCTATATGTAGTATGGTTTTCAATACCTAAATCAAAGATTCAAACATTATTCTCAAGCATTACTAGCCTGAAAGGCAAGGTTTCATGTTTATAAGACTAATCAAGAAGATAAATCATAGAATTTCAAAGCTTCCTAGACCCAACATGTACGTTTGTAATAGGGTTTTCAAGGCCTTATGTAATGTTTTAAGCACAATCCAAGAAGAATAATGATTTTTATAGGTGATAAACATAGTTTTAAGTCCTAAACACTCACCTATAGGCTAAATAAGGTCTAAAAAATAGGTTGCAAACATTCTCTTAGACCTTATAGACTTGAAGGATTCTTACAAGGCTCCCTTGATTATGTAGATGGTGACTCCAAAGATTTTTAGAACATCAAAGGCCTCCTACAAGGTCAAAATTAGTGTATTCTAGTTTTCACCATGATCTTAAGTAGGCTTTCAATATTTTAGAACATGTTTTTAAGGTTGTAAGCATGTTATCAAGGTTTTAGATGGGTTTCAAGCATGTTACAAGCACATTACAGGTCTGTAGAGATTTTACAAGATTTCATAACTAGTCTAAAAGGTTTTAAGCTATAAATGAACTTAGTTATAAGTATGATCATGGTCTCAAACATCCTCTAAAATCACTTATAGGTCAATAGGCATATGTTGAAGGGTTTCCATGATTTTAAGGCTTTTAACAAGTCTATGACCAAGTTTTCAATGTTTCCATGCTAATGCAGTAATATAAGGAGCTTGAGAAAGGTTTAAAAAACAAGCCTAAAACGTGAATGTTGTAGGTTTGATAGAGGTTTCATGATCTCTAGAGCACATCATTAGGACAATGCAAGTTTTTTCTACCATCTCAAGCATCCACAAAGCATGAAAATAGTTGGAAATATGCTCTTTATGAAGTGAAACAATAGTGACAGGCATTCACATGATATAAGTTGTCATAACTAACAAATGGGTGTAAAATTCACATGAAAACAATTATCACAACTAACAAATGGAATCATTGCAATATTTAACCTATTTTTTCTCATATGACCAGAGTTTTCATGTCTCCATCAAGTACCTAGACAATAATAGTGATAGGCAATGGAGATGATAATTGAATGATACATCATATAGGTGTCACATTATACTTCATTGCAATTCAAAAAAGTGTTTTCAAAAGGTTGTGAAACCACTAGCAATTCAAACTACATTTTATCCTTTTGAACATTTCTTCTTAAGTAAAACAATTTTGGAGATATTCCAAAGCATTCTTGATGGAATTTTCAAACATATTCTCACTGGAGCGGTGCATGTTAGACAATTATTTTTATATAAGAGGTATCATTATTATTGATGTGCACATCTCTTAAATTATTATTACATTTCATCTCTATAAGACTATAAACACAATCTTGATAAGGATAAAAAATAGAATGAGATATACAATTATTGGAATGTAGAAATTGGTTGCCTCATATGTTCCATCCATGCCTTGATAACAATCCAAACATTTAAAATTGTTCTCAATAAAAATATAGGCAATAGAATAAATGAAATAAACTCCTCTAAAATATTATGATAGAAGTTGCTCCAAACTATTACCATTATGATCTACATCATCTGTGTCACAATATAGGTGGAGTTTTATGTATTAAATTTGTAACTTATGTTTGGTTTAGAAAATATAGCGAGAAGGGGGCGAGAGAGTGGGGATTGGATTGTTGTTAGGAGGCCCTTATAAATAAAGACATAGAAAATGTGAACATAATAGAATATTTGATAAATTAAAACAAAATCCATAGGGTGAAATCAATAAGAATATTTAAGTTGAAACACACACACACGCGCGCGCGCACACACACACACACACACACAATCCATAAAGGCATACAAAATGTGAACGTAATAGAATATCCTATGTCAATATCATATAAGAATACAATGCCAAACAACCATACATCAAGCCATATAGGCATACAATAAAATTTCATAATGATGATCCTAATCATCAAAATGCATTAATCTATTTGTTTTGCTTTTATAAGGCTCTCCCTTATATTCCTTGCTCATAGATGGATGTATCTAAGATGAATGCCTACGAGTCCTCTTTCGTTCAAAATTTACCTATAGCTCAACCTATTCATATACAAATATTGTTAGAAACTTTACATACTAGAACAAGATAATTAAAAAATTAACAAGTTACTTTTTAAATGAAACAAAAATTATTTAAAGGTGCACTTAATACAATCTGGCGGTCACAATCAATTTGCACGTAGTGCTCAATAGGGTCAATGATAGGTTGAGGCTGGTGAACATGAGTGTGAAACAAAGAACCACCAAGAGCAGGACCTTGAAAATGTGTGTGTGTGTGTGTGTGTGTGTGTGTGTGTGTGTGTGTGTGTGTGTGTGTGTGTGTGTGTGTGTGTGTGTGTGTGTGTGGGTGTGGGTGTGGGTGTGTGTGTGTACTACACACACACACCCACACCCACACCCACACACACACACACACACACACACACACACACACACACACACACACACACACACACACATGAAATAATGATTCAAAATTAGCTCATAAACATTTAAATCAACTGATCAAATCATTGAAATATAATAGATAGATTTAAAAATTAAATTGTCTTGTACAATATCATGCTTGCTAATCATTTGAACTAGAATAGAAGATGTCATCATAAGTTTTTACATATACAATTATTTTATGTGTCACTAATTTCCACAAGTAAAGAGGAAAATTACAAAACACAAATCCATATTTACACTTAAACATTAAAATAACTTTCCTACCTCAGTCAATTACTGTGCAAATGAAATCGTAACAACACCTATATTTGCTCCCATTCAAATAGATGATGGAGTGTCTATCATAGTCATCAACGTAACAAACAAAATATCATTTTTACTCGCTTGAACACATATATACAAACTTAAATACATGTAATGAACCATAAAATTAATTAATCCTTAATAATTACCTATTTATATGTGTATATGGGCACAGTATTAGAAACATATGTGATCATGTAGTGTCAAAATCCTCTTGCAACATAAAAAATGCATTTACATTATCGAGATTGCTATGAAAAATAATAATTATTTTTTCAATTTTACAGATATTTGAAATTTAACATGGACATGATAATTTTATTTACATGTAAAATATACAAGATACCTAGGAAGTTGTAGGCAAGGGGTCTAGACCAAATGTAGATGACAATAAAGGGTAGTGTCTCAGGTTGATATGGTTTTGGATAGATTCTCTCCCATGATTATTAGGTGCACAATGTGCATTAGACCTATCCTGGGCAGAGCCTTTTCCTCTGCCCTAAAATTTTGAGAAATCAAAATAATTTGGAACTTCATTAAGGACAAACTCACAATAGATTTTTGTCAAATAATACATGGGGACCTCATTATTGTTGCAAGGTGGGTGGTCAAAGACCATCCACCACACTCCAAAAAAAAAATTGTTTGATCAATTTTTGGGTGCACCATTGGATTGGAATCCATTTTGCTATGACATATAATGGCACATCGGTTCTTACATCATTAAATAATGCATAAATTTGGACTTTGGTTATTTTTTTAATCTCTTACAACTGATGTTGGAAATTTTTTAGAATAGTATGCCCTACATCTATTTCTATAATCATCCCACCAATCAATTTGACCCATTAATGAGTCAATTTCACCTAGTAATGTCTCTAATGTATTTGCTAGAGAATTTTGGTGGGGGTTGTTTGAATGGGGATCTCTAATTACCTCAATTAAATTCTCAATTTTGATTTTGTTTTATGTTATGTGGGTTGCCAAATCCTCCTGACTACTCTGGGAGGCTTGAGGAAATATAGGAGGGTTAGGAGGGTTTTGTAGGCTAGAAGGTTTGTGCTAGATAGGAGGGTTTTGCTATTCATTTTTACTTTCTACATTACCCTTTACACGTGAAGGTGTATCATGTGCTCAAAAAAATTAACAAATAAACAATAGAAATGAAATAAAATTCACCAAATTTGTTTGGAATTACACTGAAGTTCACTTGCATACCTTTCCTCTTATATGCCATTACCATTTGTGAGTTCTTTGTTTGTCTCTAGAAAATGCAAATTCAAGGGTATGTTTATGTTCTCATGGTTTACATTGATGTCAAATGGAAAGCATCGATGCTTATTTATTTATGTAATTAATATTGTGTATGCAGTTTCAAAGCATATAAATTGTGTACATAGTTTTTAAACATAAAATCGGGTACACGGTCCTGTCTTGGTGATTACCGAGCCTATGTGACAACACAATGTACGTGATTTTAAAAATAAGGTACGTACTTTTTTAAATCACATACATAGAATTGTTAAAATTAGCTTAAACATAAAATCTATCCACTTTTTGGCCCCCCAACTCCTTGAACACACCCATAATTTTGTTCACTCAAGTGCCCAGTGAAGAAAAAAGATAACCAATTTTTTCAAAATGCAACAAGCCTCATAACCTTGATATTGTGATGCATATCAACAATTTGGAAGTTTGGACCCAATCAAGTGAATTAGATAGTCTAAAGAAGCCTTGAGCTCATGGGTTCTTGAGATCATGCCATGTGACACGATCCCATTTAATTTGAACTTGATAGATCAAATTACACAGCTAATTCTCCTAGGAAAAATATTCAATGATAAAGCATCACATGAAAGCATCCCGTCAGCCCTCGACTGAAGGCAAAAATTGGAAAGTTGTAAAAATGGCTAAGTATTTGGACCTTTTTAGATATTTGGGATCATACCATATGGCATGATATCATTAAGTAAGATCTGAGGAAAAATTCATAAAAGTTTTCAAGTCCCAAAGACCCCCAAATCCCCAGGATTGTGACACATGGAACGATCTTATTTACTAGATGTGGAAAAAAAGTAAGTAGGAAAAGGACTTCATTAATTTTCAAAATGCAGTGAGCCCTTGGAGCCTCAAGATGATTCCAAGTGGCATCGATCTAGAAGCCCGAGACTTGACAAAGTGAAGAAAGTAGACAAAGAAGTTGAGAGGTCAAGATGTTGATATCCTACCAAGTGGCTTAATCCCATGAGCTTGTGGCCTATAGAACAAAGATAAAGTCAAAGAAGTTTTCCATGGCTCAGAAGCCCAAGATCTTACCAAGTGTCGTGATCCCATCAACCCATTGTTGATAGCTAAAACATAAACAAATACATCATGATGCAGTGAAGATTAGACACGTCGACCATGATGTTAGTAATGTTTGATTCTAAATTTGATGGCTCTTTTATGCATGTCAAAGCTGTCAAGGCTTAAAAATAAAAGGTATGGCCCATATGATCAGTAAAATCAACTTGTAGTTTGTTTCTTGTTGGGAGAGTGATTGAAAATAGGGGAAAATTCAACAAACATCATATGATAGCATTGATCATGATCTCGGCATGTGCATTGGGATTGAACGAGAACATATAAGATAAGATTAATCCTTTATAGGTGTGGGCTTTGACTACACAAAGCATGGCTTGGCTGGAAAATTTGTCAAAATCCAAATGACATTCAGCTGCCTCTATTGAATTTGAATTAAATTAGCATGGCCATGGCATTGATGTCATTGAGAATGGGCAAGATATTCATTAGACATGGACTCAAGTACCTCAATATCATTCAATTCCTACAACTAGTTGGTGGTTGGATGAGTAATGACCTAGTGGACTTATCTTGTCTATATAAGAACAATTAATTGATGTAAATATGGCTGAAATTTTATTGTAAAGAAACTATATTAAAATTATTGCAAAATCCTTACTTTGTGATTAGCTTTGTCTTCTGGTGTATGAATGTGTCCATTATTTATTGTTTTGAGTACATGCTAATGTTAGAGAATTGATAATATGCTTTGTTTTAAAAATTAATGTAGTATTTAGACTGTGTTATGTTATTCTAACTCATTTGTGAATTATTTTTATTTCCTTTGGAACACTCATTGCTTTATGAGTTTGTAGCTTAGAGTAATTGTTGGAAGCCCTTTATGTAGTTTACTACATGTATTTTTGTGTGTTTATATTTGGTGAATAAATTATAAGTCAAGCATTCATATTTATGTCCTTAGAAGATTGCCAATTGAGTGGCTAAAAGTTTGTGCAAGTGCTAAACCAGGCACATAGTGGTATAACTGTGATTTGACATATTTTAGCTTGTGAAGCATTAGCATCCTCATAATTTGAAACCTCATTTTCTACCTTCCCTTTACTTTTTTTTATGTTTATTTTGGAATTGAACTACCTTTCCCCTTACTTTAAAAATTGGCAAAGTGAAACCCAATATCACTCCAAAATTAAGATTAGATCAGTGAATAAGAACTTTGTCAATCGAGAATTGAGCTTCTAGTGGTAACATTATATCTCTTAGAGATCTATTCCAAGTAATCTATTTCATAGAGCCCAATACCTGTAGCACGTGCCCCAGATTGATCCAACAACAGTCCCAAGATGTGAGGACAAAAGTCCCTTATTAACCCCAAAGTCTCTTTTAGACACCTAATCCCATAGGTGCTCCCAGATCTATATCAAAAATAAAGTTAAAAAACAATGAAAAAGGCATCTTTTAAATACACTATGGACACAAGTTCATCATGTGTTGCAGCATACACCATAATAGCATTTGTCTATCATGTGATAGTGTTGGGACCTGTGGTGGCACATGTTGGGAGGCCTTTGTTTTGCGGTAATGTGTAGTTCTTCTCCAGTACCAAAAGACCACTCTTAGGGTAATACATCCCATTCTTTTGTAGACCGTATAAAATTGAACATGTAAGTGAAAACTGAGGATTTAACACATGTGATCTCATATGTGAAAACGATAAACAATGACATAATTTGTGTTTTTTAATTTTTGTGTGGAATCATTTATGCCCTATGAAAATTTTTATGTGCAAAGAGAACAAACAAGGCAAAGTGTAGATGTAAAACATAGCGACCATGAGAAGAATCCAGTTCCAGTAAAAATGACGTTGCAAGTAGCATCTATAGAATTGCTAGGATAGGCAATGGAATGGATGTGAAAAATCTTGATCATAGGTGTCAAAGTGGAGTCAAAGGACATCTTCCAACTCTGCATTTTACTTGCCAAATAAGATTAACATTATTATTATACTCTCAAATTTAACCAAATAATTTACTAGTGTCAATTTTAGTTATTTTGAGTCACTACAAATTTAAAGTTTACCCTAATGATTTTAGTGGAATCTTCTTTGAAATAAGAAACGTAGGTATGAAATTATAACCTATTTTACTTCCCGTCTGCAAGCAACCATGGGTGTTGGCTCCATATGATATGATTCATGGATATTTGATTGTTAAACATTGTGTTGCTAAATATGTGAAGGTGATTTTTAATGATTTATCTTTTCTATGTAGGCGGTTAATCGGTGAACCAAGGAAAAAGGCTTGATGTGTTGCTCCTCATGCAAGCCGAGAAAAACAATATTCAAGTGACCCACATTTTTTACATGTTTCAGAAATTTTTTATGCATGTAACCCCTGATACAGTCATGTAGGTAACACGTAAAGCCACGTGCCATTCCTTGATCAGTCACAAAAAAACTGTAGCAAATTAAGGCATATCTAACACAGGTGTACACATGGCCGTGTTTTGCTGGGGTGAAAGGGAATCTGCTGTGTGAGATGAATCTATGGTTTTTTCATGTCGATAAAACGCTTTTGGCGTAAATATGAATTCTCCCTGATGAAAAATCATAAAAGGTAATTTGAACTCTTCGATATAAAACTATATACACAATTTTTCTCCCAAAATTCATTCTACCAAAAAAAAATGTTATATATATATGAAAATAGAACAAAAGCATGCAACAAATGCTTCTCTTGATAGTAAAAATGTTACATATAATTAATTGCAACAAAGAAAACAGGGATTCAGTCAAGCATTTTTACTCAAATGCATATTGAAAAGAATGATGTGACATTGCAGACCCGACATGCTTTATCCTAGTGTGCTTAGAACACAAGTTTATGTAAACCAGATTTTTCCAAATTTGGCACCCCGTTTAGCTCTTTATCTGGATCTAATCAGGGATCCACGTCATAAAACAGGGGAATAATCAAGTTTGTGAATCTGCACTTCCACATCTGTCTAACGTTTTCTAAACACCAAACAGAGTCCGCATAACCTCTCGAAAAAATAGAAATGAGAATGGCGCCACTCTCAATTCCGTTTTCTAAGCTGGACCGGATGCTTTCGTCTTTCGGTAAACTCTGTGTGAAACTATTTCTTTCTGTTTCCTCAAATTTGGGGGAATCCTATATGGAAAATTTATGGAACATCCCGGGAAAATCAGTATTACATGTTTCACTCTTCTGAGACTCCTTCCTCGAATTTATGCGTGCGCCAAACAACCATTTTTCCATTGGTCTTTCGCTAAAAACAACTATGAGTATCAGAATGCAGGTTACCGTACAAAGTTTGAAAAGATAGGAATAATATTAATTGCCGTAATACTTACTAGTGTAATTTACGAACAGAAAAGTTGCACCAAGCAAAGGAAAGGGGAACCAAAGCTGTACGTTAGATTGTCCAGAGAAACGATGGAAGCGGAGCTAACACAGCCTGCTGTTTCTAGGGAATATTGAAATTATTTTTTCCATGAAATGCATCACGAGTTGCAATGGAAAGCAGAATTAAAAGATTTGTTGCTGATTTCTTCAAAAGCAAGATTCTATGTCCGTCCATCATTGCAAGCTATTTGTCCAGGAAACCTGAATTCTAGCTGCGTTGAGTGACTGATAAATGAATAAACTAAAAGACAAAATTAAATGTATTAGATTGGAGGAAATTTTCAAAATTCCAAATCTAAATCTAAACTGGATATTGAAAACTTAAAATCTCATTTTTCTTAAAAAGGGAAGGGTAAAACGTTGAAACATTATAGTAATTATGTGAATAATTGTAGCAATTAAAAGTGTTGCAATTTGATGAGGATGATGATTGTTTATATTCATTTATTAGAATATTATTTTTTTTTTGATACGGAAAATTAAGTGATTAAGGTCAAGGTGTGCTTGAATGATTTTGACAGCATAAATGCCCCTTCCTCATAATTACTTAACCAAAAGAACTCACTATTTAGATATACACTTACTTATCATTATAATTTACTATATATTTATTCTAACATTCTATATAATTCAATGATTCCATGTAAATGTTACCTATTGAAACATTGTATTAAAAAATCTTTATAATTTACTATATATTTATTTTAGAAATAAAATACTGACATTCTATGTAAATGCTACTTATTAAAACACTCATAAAAAATAAAATAACGGTGATAAATAGTATTGACAATGGTAACGGCAGGTCAAAGTGCCACATAAGTAGGGGCTTAGAACTCTTTGAAAGTGTATGCTCCATTTCCAATTTCCAGATTCCATTACGAATTGCTAATTAAATATGTTAATGCATCGCAATTGCATGTTGTGGTAAATTACAATGTACCGTAAAAAGTCAAAGTAGTGTACTCTATAAATAATTGAATTCAAATCTCGAAGGTTTTCTTATGACATTTTAAGTAATTAGCAGTTGCCCTGAAATATAAGTTATGTTGGAAAGTTATGTCTGAAAGGATCTAATTTTCGTAAAATAAGATTTTGTAAAGTGAAAGAGTGTAAATATACAATTGTAATTCATTTAAAATTTATGATTGATAATTACATTTCTCCTTTTGTGCATGAAGTGTTAAGTAAGAATATTTTTTTATCTTTTTTGGTGGAGGTGAGTGTAAAATGACTTTATGTGATTCTTCATATGATGTGAAAATGAGTTGTGTGAGGAGGAAACATTTCATTTCATGGTGAGCTTGAACAATGATGAAGTGGTGAAATATATCAAGTTGAGCTACGCAGTGATAGTGAGAGGCAATCAAATATGAGAGGACCCATATTGTACACAAAACTCGGATTCAAGTAGATAGTGGATTTACATGACTTGCACCCATTCAAAAGAGGTCTATAACTTTCTATTTGACATCTTTGATTGATCACTTTCTATTGTCAACAGTGGAAGAGGATGTCATGAAAACTAATTTGATTGTAGCAAAGCTCGACATTGAATATACAACACTAAACAGTATATATATATATATATATATATATATATATATAGAGAGAGAGAGAGAGAGAGAGAGAGAGAGCTCACAATCCAATGTGCAACACCAATCAATACCAAAACTAATACTCTCTAGTATTATTTTTGGTATTGATTGGTGTTTCACATTGGATGTGGAGCGCTCTCTTTCTCTCTCTCTCTCTTTGAGAGAGAGAGAGAGCGCGCTCCACATCCAATGTGAAACACCAATTAATACCATATGTGTGTGTGTATAATTGGTGTTGCACATTGGATGTGGAGCACGCTCTCTCTCTATTTTATTTATATATATATATATATATATATATATATATATATATATATATATATATATATATAGTCGATGATATGTTGGTGAGTTGATAAGTTGGCTTGGATGTATCCAGTGTCACCTACGTTCAAATCTTGTTGAGCATGTGAGGCTAGTTATGGCTATATATATAGTCAATGATATATTGGTGAGTTGATAAGTTGGTTTGGATGTATCTAGCGTCACCTACGTTCAAATTTTGTTGAGCATGTGAGGCTAGTTATGGTTGTATGTGGTGTATTTGAGCATGTTAGTAGTAATTTTAGTTTGGGCCCCGTATGTGTCTTAGAGTGGTTGTAGCTCTGGTCAAAAGTGATTATGATCTAATAAAAATACAATAGTATTAGCTCTATAGTTGTAGATAGGTAAGGATGTAAATGATTTCGTAACACACATTCACCATTAGATACAACTGCATACGTGGGTGGATATAAATGGTTAAGTAATATGACTTATTGGTTAATAAGGATTAAAATGGAGGAGACTATTTGTGAGATTCATTCCATCCATGTGTGACGAATCATATATGCAAAAAAACTTGAACTTAGATGACATTTCTCCAATCATTAATACCAATTTGTACATGTGCTATGTAGTTATCCTTATATCTAGAATTTAAATTTGACAATCGACCCTATTTATTATAATCGTTATCTATTCAACATTATCTTTAAAATACTAATATAATTCATAATGAATATCATTATGTAAATATATTATATTTAATATAACATATATATATATATACACGTACGCCCATTGCAACAGTGAAAAACAGTATTTTCCAAAGAAATTATATTTAAGTATATAAATTCCCAATGAGAAGTTCACCTTAATTTTTAAATGTGTAAACAATTTAATAAAAAATAAAAAAATCTCGAAAAATCTGTTATGTAAATTTACTAAACAATTGAGGCCACCATACCATCAGAAAACAAATAAAAAAGCGATCTATCCATCTCTAGCTACTCAACACCTCATTGGAAAAAAAGAGTAAAACAATGACGAAAGATCGGAGGAGAGCAACTGCGAAAGAGGGAGGAATCATCGCCATAGAAGCGGCCCCCGTAAGCATGGATGGATTGGGCGCCTCTGCCTCTTCTGCGGCATTCACCGGCACCATTACCATCGTCATTTTCAACACGTTTCCGCATATGAACCTGTTTGCTCCTGCCATTTTCACTCCACAAATCTCTGCAAATTAGACTAAAAGATATGCAGCTCTGAGATATTCCGAACTGCAAAGGGGTGCATGATCGAGGATGGCTTAGATAATTATACATTTCCGAGTTGACTGAACTATTCCACAAACGAATATCTGGAGACGAATCGTTTCCGATTATCAGGCTGTGGCTCCGAACTATAACGCCTCTGTTCTTGAGTCTTGAAAGGCTTTTCTAAAATGAGTCCTTTTTAACATTTTTAGTAATAATTTATACGTCTAACTATGCCATCTAAAATTTAGTTTTCTGAGTATATATGTGACAGGGTTGAACTTCATAGGATTGAGACGGACCATTTGATCATTAATTATTGTGAATATTTTTATTTTTAATTTTAAATATTCTTAAATTTGACATTTATATAAATATAAAAAAATTTATTTATTTTTTAAATAATTTAAAAATTATAATATTTTAATTATATAATAAAATTTAGTATTTCAATTTTTCACACATTAATTATAATTAGATTGATATCATTTATCATTATTTAATAAAAAATTTATTAAAAAAATAAAAATTTATTACTAATTATAATATACAAAAACATTTTGAAATAAAAATTTTCAAATATAAAAAATTCAAAATAAAATTCTTCATATTAATATCTCTCCAATTTATTCCCACACATATACTTAATATATTTGTAATAATAATAATAATAATAACTATATCACAAGAATAGAAGAAAAGACACTGAAAATATGAGCCCCTCCCAGAAACACCATGGCCTTACCCCTGAGTCTTAATAATTTCTTTAGCTCTGTGATGCAAGGTAACCATAAGGCCGTGCTTCATATACATAGTCAGCGCAAACTTAGGCACTACGGGATGCCCGGGCACAACCCTGAGTGTAAACCTGGATATTATAGAAGCCGCAACCCATTTCATCTGAAAATACGCAAACTCCTTCCCCAGACACAGCCTGGGTCCGCCATTAAACGCCGTGTACTTATAAGCCGACTCGCTCATAAACCTCCCGTCTCTCATCCACCTCTCCGGCCTAAACTCCCTGCAGTCCTTTCCCCATATGCTCTCCATGCGACCCATCGCGTAAATCAGATACAAAACCTTGCCGCCCTTCTTCAAAACCGTTCCATCGGGGAAGCGATCGTCGTCGACCACCTCCTTGTGGTCCACCGGCACCGACGGGTAAAGCCGCAGGGCCTCGGAAACCGCCGCCTGCAAATACTGCATCTGCTTCAACTCATCCACTGTGAAAGTGACGGCGGTGATGTCCACGTCGTCCTTTCTCGATTTGCAGAGGACGGTCCTGATTTCCGCGAGGATTTTTTCTTCGACCTGAGGGTGGCCATGCAGAAGCCAGAAGAACCATGCCAGCGCCACCGAGGACGTGTCCCGCCCGGCCAGGATGAAATTGATGCATATGTCACGTAGAAACCGAGCGGAATAAGCGTTCCCGTCTTCGTCCTCCATCTGCATAAATATCGTCAGCAGATCCTTCCGATTAGTATCGTAATTACTATCGAGCTCGTTTCGTCTGGACTCTATGACGCCCCGGGCGAACTCGTCCACGGCCCGGAGGGAGACCCGCAGCTGTCTCTCCGTGCCGACGTTGAAGAACCGCATGAGGCGCCACAGAGACGTGGGGGTCACGAACCGGTAAACCGTGGCCTCCGTGGCCTCTTCAAACGCCCGGGCGAAGGGAATCTCGGGTAGGCCGATTGCTAAACACCCGGGGTCCACGCCGAACGCGATCATGCAGACGTTGTCAAACGTGAGCCTCAGCAGCACGTCTTGCAAATCCACGGCCGCCTGCCGGGTGGCAGCATCCTCCAGAATCTTTACCAAACGCCCGTAGACCAGCTGCTCCAGCGACCCCACCATGTGCTCTCTGAACGTAACGGAATGGAACTCTATGCTGGAAATTTTCCGCTGGCGCCGCCACAGCTCGTCGTCGGCGTTGAAAATGCCGTCGCCCAGCAGGTCGTGCACCACGGTTCTAAAATAAGCTCCCTTGGGGAAATTATCGAATCGGGTCTTGAGTATGTATTCTACATTAGCCGGGTCGCACGTGGCCACCCCGTGCAGGTTGCTCAAGGCCGGCCCCTTGAACAGAATCGTGCCGCCGTTGTCTATAACGGCGTCGGAAAACCAGTCGTAGAGCTCGTGCAGATGCAGAAGCAGGGACGGCAGCATGCCCAGGAGAGGCCACATAATGATTTTCTGCTGCAGCTTTCTCTGTATGAAAACATGAAACGCAAGAAAACCAATAAGAGCAACAGCAACATCGAGGCCATTCAGCTCTCCAATGCTCTTCACCGCCCGAAAAAACACGTTGGGCTGCAATAACACCACATCACCACGGTCTTTGTCGCTAATCTTATGATTACTATAGCCATGAATGCTTTCAAGTAAATAATCCATGTCTTCCTTGTGCAAGCGCAAGCACAAGCACAAACACAAACACAAACACAGTGTGGTTGGAGACACATTGTGCTGTAATACTTGTTCTTATATGGTTTCACAGGTAGGCGTGCAGAACCACGATTCACTACCGTGTCGGACACTGTTTTAGAACTGGCGTTGCATTTGGTGAGCTAATGCTGTTGAGAGAGTTTTTAAGGTTGTCGAGGAATTTTAAATGGCGTGAGGATTTGTCTGTAGCAAGAGTCAAAAGTTGTCGTAGTAACGGGTAAAGGTTTGGTGGCGAATGAGTGATAGCCGGTCAAAGGTCGTCGTCCTAGCAACGGGTAAAGGTTGGTGGCGGACGAGTGACCTAATCGATTTCATGAAATCGATGATTTCATAATTACTTTTTGTACAATTTTTTTAATATAAAATTAATTTTTAATTTACATTTTAAATATTATGATTTTTTTTATGTATATAATAATTAAATTTAAGATTAATTATTTTTATTAATAATTTATTTTATCATTGTAAGTTTTGTTTAAAATATAATAAAAATAAATATTTTAAAATTTATTTATTCGGAAAATATTGAAAAATATAAATTTTCAAATACTTTTTTGAGATTTGTCATATATAAATTAATCATTTTATTTATGTTTTTTGGTTGACAAATAAGGTGAATCTCCCTTTACGATCGACAAAATTGGAACATCAATAATTCATTTATTTATTTATATAACATTTGATAATATACCACCACACACACTATCATAATAGATTGGCGTTGGTAAAGTCTAGTAAATATATGGTGAAAACATGTGCCATGTAAAATTTTTATGGTTCCATGTTGGACCACATGGAATGTCCTATGCCACATTGATTTCCACTCTTTCTTAAAAAACAAGGTAATTACATACCAATTATTGCATGCATTATATGCACAAATTGGCCCCACCTAAATGGGATGGCGCAAATTTTACCGAGTTTAGTTTAAATTTGTTCGAATGTCCTATACGAGGAAACATGAAGCACATGAAACTTAAAATCCGTTATATATATTTTTTATTCTATAATGGATGGATGGATGGATGGATGGATGGATGGAAATATAATTATGTATGTGTTTTTAGATTAATATTTTAAGTTACATTTTGTAAATTATTATTAAGATGAGAAAAAAATGAAAATATATAATTTAAGTACGGTACGAATGTTAATTTGATGGAAGATAGAAGTAAAAGAAAAAGAAATAGATGTAAATGATTAAAAGATTAGATCATGAAAAATCAAACATCTACTTAATGTCGATTTTCTTAACGAACACTTGATATACATGAATATACATAATCCACCTTGAATATGGAGCTCTGCTACTCTTATTTTATTGCTTATTTAAGCCCTTTCTACATAAAAGATGGCCATTTTCCATATTTGAATGTTATTAGTCCCAAAGAACCGAAGGGATACTCTAAGCACCATTTTCCTCTAACCTTTGATTAAACCATGACTTCTCAACCAATCAAAAGTCATTATTTTGCATGCATTGAAACATGTGAACATTTTCCATGGTAAGTTACAAGTTTTTTCACTGATTAAATAAATTATTTTATGTGCATTGATTGGTTGAAAATTTCACATGTTATTGCTGCCTTCACGTGAACCGAGAATCACTGACATCATGTGTTTGAAATAATAAATATTCTCTAAGATAATATTAAATGCTATCATGAATAAACTAATACATTAAATTTCACCGCTTGCCCACTACGCTCGTTGTGATATTGAATGTGTATCCCATAAAATATTAATGCATCCCAAAATTAAAGTAAATATTGTTTCCAATTAAATCAACTTCATATCATTAAATCAACGTCGTGTTTGGGTAGGTACATAGAGTTGGGGGATAATTCTATGAACATTTACCATAACACATATGCGGTATTTAAAACTAGGCTCAGAAATATTGAACCTCAATGTGTATGCATTTAATATAGTGAAAATAATGCATACAAATTATAGTGTGTACGTGTTATAGCACATACACTTTATATTCACATTGCATAAAAAACATAAAAGATATATAGGACATGGTAGATTGTTTACTAAAATAAATGTCAAGTATAAGTTATACAAACTTATACTTTAAATTTATTTTAGTAAATATAAGAAATTAGGGTCACTCTGCATCTGATAGAGTTGGTCTCATAGTTGCATGCCTTATGATGTGGAAGATAGTTTTTTAAAATCTAATCTAGTCAGTACTTGGGCATTTTCAGGGTCTCAATATTAAACCTAGGGATTTTAGGGCATAACTTTTGCAATTGATGTCCATTTTTGGTAAACATATAATCCTTTTTAAGTTTTTTGTGCCTTTCATATTGTTTCCTAGTATTTCTACAAGTCCTAGGTTTGTCAAAATTGAAGTTTACAAACCACTCATTTTGAACTCAAGCCAAAGTGGTGTGATTGGGGTAACATAGGTCATATTGATGACTTGCACACATCAAAAAACCACTATGTGTTAATTTCACTTGTTCATCATCCCTTCCTCATCCCTAATCACTTTCTCTTCATCTTTCATCAACCCTAATTACTTTCTCCTCATTCTTCATTGTCCCTAATCACTCCCTCATTGACCCTCACTATCCCTCATCATCCCTAATCATTCCCTTATTAACCCTCACCGTCCCTCATCATCCCTAATCACTGCTTCATCATCCCCCATCATCCCTAATCACTTCCTCCTCATCCTTCATTGTTCTTAATCATTCCCTCATTGACCCTCACCATATCTCATCATCCCTAATCATTCCCTCATTGACCCTCACCATTAATCAACATCCCTGATCACCACTTCATCATCCCTCATTACCCTTAATCACTCCCTCCTCATCCTTCATCTTCCTTAATCACCCCCTCATTGAACCTCACCATCCCTCATCATTTTTAGTCACTCTTCATCATCCCTAATCACTCCCTTATTGATCCTCACCATCCCATCCCTCATCATCCCTAATCACTCCCTCCTCGTCCCTCATCAACCTTAATCACTCCCTCACTTCCTTCACCATCCCTCATCATCCCTAATGAATCCCTCCTCATCCCTCATCATCTCTGCTCACTCCCTCCTTGTCCCTCCTTATCCTTAATCATTCCATCTAATACCTTGATGGTGGGTGCAATAGCTTCCTACTTGATCCATATTGGCTTATTTTTAAATTCTAAATTTTACTCATTGTTGGGATTTTTCCATTTAAATGAGCATGTATTTCGATAGGCATGTGCATAAATAAATAAGAGTTTCAACATGCTAGCATGCTAACATTTCACACAAGAATAAGTTCTCATGTGCTTGACTGAAGCACACAACTTGGGACCGGTTCTCGCTAGTTTTGTTGTGTGAGGGTATGTTTGTCTAACTTCCTAGACAAGGGCACTCACATAATTACTTAGTACCAACTCATTTTTAATCTTATATCTAATTCAGCTTACTTGTTCTTCACTTAACAATCAAAAGAAAAAAGAATTGGCATAAAAGATTACAAATAACATCAACCTCATTATTAATGAACATAAGCTTTATGTCAACATAGGATTATTTTGATTATATTCATAAGTGATATCAAAGAGTACAGTGATTCAAAGTTATCATGATAACCAATTTTTAATCAACTCATCAACCCATCAACAATAATACAAATTAAATCAAGGGTATTTCTACTCAGTTTACCTTGACTGATCAGTTATAAAAATAAAGACAATCAGGATTACTCACCAATGATCATCAATAAAATTGAGTCAAGGTAGCCATTTACAATAAATTCCTATGGACTTGGACCTATTTGCCTCTATATTCTCTCTCAATGCTAGATCATTTTCACTGAGTGCCTATCTTCCTATGGGCCTATACTAGATTCATGCTTTGACTTAGTCTTCTCTTCCATCCTAGTGAACCACTCCATAACCATCTCCACTTTCCATGCCTTCTCAAGTATTTCATTAATTTTTGAGTTCTTCATTCTTGGGTTATCTATTTAACATGGATCTTTACTCTATGGGACTTTCTCCTTTCATGTCATGGACTCTTGTGCCATGGTCTTCCATGCCATGGGTTGTTGCATCATGTTTCTCCATGCCTCTTTTTACCAAAAAGTACTTAGTCAAAATAGACTTCAAAATTGAGGGCTGAATATCACCCCACACTAAGCCAATAGTCCACCCTAGAAAATGCATTGTTCTTAGGTCCCTCTAAAAACTTAGGTCCCATCTACTCAATTTGCTTCTTTATTCCCTCCCAATGGTTTAAGGTATTCTACAATTGGGATGTGATTTCCTCTACCACCTCCTTAATATTTTTTGTCTACTTGGGTTACTCGAGATAATCACCTGCTTGAATGAGAAAACACTCAAGGGATGTGGAAGCATCCTTATGAATGTCTTTGAGTAAGTTGACTTCTATTGCAACCTATCCTCAAAGTGCCATGAAACTTACATTAATCAATTGGTGGTGAGCACTTATTTTATTTCCCATAGCATCCACATCCTCAAATGCTTTGGTATGCTTTGTGTAGTATTTTATTACTAATGCATTATCATCCAACTATTGTCATTGAATCTCCTCTACCTAAACCCTTGCTTCTAAAATTTTGCTAGGCTATACTAGCTTAGCAAAAACCCCATCCAAGATGGGAATTGTGTCACCAACCTTATTCAAAAATATTTTATAGACCTCTATGGCTTCATTAAATTATTATATTGCCTAAGTTTGATCATGCTAGTGCCTAATCTGGTCCTTGCATCTCATTAGAAAAAGTTCTACTAGGATCTATAACTTATCAATTACCTTGCCATTAAGGGATATCCCATCTATAAGATATAGATCTTAGTTTAAAATTGTCTTGCATAGGTTCAATTTTTTTACCTTAGCTGATGTTTCTATCTCCAATTGGTTCTTAAACTCGGTCAATTCTTCTTCAAGTTTTATTCTCATGGCACACTCATTGTGATATATAGCAACCATTTTTGAATGCTTCTTTTGGAATCGCCTTATATCAAATTTAGCTAAGGCATTCTGCTTTGTTACCTCTTGTGTAAAATTCAATAGTGCCATGCTTGCCTATGTTTTAGTACACATCTAGGGATCTACCCAAAGTGTGTTTAAATTTTTTATTTCTCTCAGTTCTAAAATCAAGGTTTCTGATGGCCACTCAAAATTACGTTCTTCATTATAGATATCATGGTAAAATGATAATTCCCACTAAGTCTACCTAGTTGAGTCCTATGGTTAAAAATGAGAGAACATAAATAAATGATTTTTTGACACACCCTTCTAGTACTATGCACATGGGGTCATGGTTGAATAAGTAGTTTTTAGATTCTACTAGACAGATTCATCAACTAGCTCTTTCACCTTAAAGGGATCTTACTCGAGTATCTCAACATTTATGTATTCACTATGGTGGCTGGACCTTATATCAAGTCCACTCATTCCCAAGGTCATGTATAAACCATCCCTCTCTTCACCAGTGAGATATTGAGTTTCCACTTGTGCCTCATCAAGTGTGATTTCTTCATGCTATATTGGTGAAGTGTCTTCTCATGTGCCAGGGTGACTTGCTCTTCCTATTATACTTCAATAGTCTCTCTTTTTGGTGTTGCCTCTAGGATTTTTATCTTTTGTTCGAGGTCATTGTCCTTAAGCATCAATGTTTCATGTACTAAAGGAACAAATTACATTTTTAGTTCCAAGCCTTCAGGTCACCTACAGGCAGTGTTTCTTTGGATGGTGTAGGGACAGCAATTTGCTACTTTATTTTTGTTGGTTGAGGATAAATATTGGCATCATGCCTTGTATCTTTTACTTCTTATTCCTTCCTATCTCTAGTGGGGGTAAATATTCTTCCTTCTTGTCTCTTTTACTTCTTTTTCCTTCTAATGGTATGCACTCCTTGATGTATTCTTTCTCTATTTCAACATATAAAATAATGAATGAATGGAATTACCAACCAAAATATTCTAAACCTTAATGTCGATAGTATCCAACTCCATCTTTTCCCTATACACCTTATTTCTTGGGTAAATGTATAATTGACAGAGAGTGTGAGTCTCTGCATCAATTATATCAGTAGCAATGTTAACAGGGCATGCATCATAGATCCTATTGATGGCATTCATTAAATATCTATCAATGAAAGCATATGGGAATTTAATCCATCTAGGTAAGTCACTTGTGGGAACCATCTGGATGTACACTAGAGATTAGTGTTGCTTAATCATGAACTTGGCTTGATCTTTGAGTTGTCCAAGCAAGTCCATGGGGAGATGTCACTCCTTCCAAAAGGCTTCCTTCACAATACCATACCATCCCTTCATCTTAACCTTATGGGAGGGAATTATCACACTAGAGTAAGTGAATACTTTAAATCTATCCATAAGGGATTTATGTTCAAGAGGGTAAGCCCATTTAAATTATCTAGTCATGTAATCATGTACACTAATCTCATAAAAAATGATAACGACCCATGTAAATTTTTGGTTTGGTAGGTGGTGGGATTTTTCTACATTTTTAATAATCTTATCAACAAAATACTATGCTAAGTTATACTTCACTCTTAGGGTAACTTAATGGGAAACATATAAATGTGCCATGTCCACCTCTTTCCATCTATCCATGCCTCTAACCTTGGTCATTATTATGCATGCAAACACTCTAAGGTTATGATATTGGAGACTTGTAATGTGAATTACATGGCCTTGTTTTTGGTACTAAAGTGTCATTGTAGTCTTCTCAATCTCCTCTTGGTCCTCCAAGTCCAAAGTAAGGTTAATAACACCTAAGCATTTCAAACCTATGACTTTGCTTATCCTCTGAGATGTAATCTATATCAAGTGCCAAACAAAATAGAAATAATATTTATGCACACATGAAATAAGAAACTTGACTACTTCCACAACTTCCTAAAATATGGAAGATTAAACAACTAAAATAGTCTTGCATCATTAAGATTATTAAAAATATTCAAGTAATACACAAACTCATTTTGTGTGTTCTATCACTTTACCTGATAGTCATGCTATAATTCAACCTCATTTCTAAGTTGGTGATGACTATAGTAAAAACTATTACAAATGTGTGCATTTAACACCCACTTCTCAATGTACAACACCAATTCTAGATATTGCATTTCTTCTATTAATAGTGGGGGTGGAGGTGGTACGTTAGCCTTCTTCTTAGCCTGGCCTACCATCCCTGATTCTATTTTTTCCTTCTCCTCAGCATGTTGTAATAAACCTTCTTCACACATTGTTCACCATTTTTACCTCAAGTCCAAATGGGTCAACCCCCTGTAGTTAAAATATTATATAGGGGCTTATTATATCATCATAGGGTGTTGCATAGTTCATTTGATGTCATTTCATATGCCATTCTAGCTTTGGTCATGGTCTAACTTAGTCCTTATGCCATTTGGTGTCTTAGGGGTCATTTTAGGGTCATATATGTAAGTGGAAGGTTTTCATGGTGTCCAAGCAGTCAAGATCATGGAAAGAGTTTGCACAAGCCATAAATTCATTTGATCTTTCAAAGATCAAGTAGTAGCTCAAACACAAGCCTAAGTGAATCAGGATGTCACCAAGATGTCATCTAGAAATGAATGGACCATTTCACTTGGTAATTTTATAAATATGCTAAAAAAACCTCGTGTGATCATCAGACCATGAAAGATATGTCCTTAGTGCCAAGATAATTCTTTAAAAGTTTCCTATCTTAATGAGTCTTCTATCTCTAGATATAAGCCTTCAAAGTTGAACTTGTCAAGTCTAAGGGGGTAGGCTATCCTACACATCACATAGAAACACACTGGTCAACATGTTTGTGCATTTTATAAATACACATCAAGAATCCTTACAAGCTAAAAGTATTGCAATTTCATGGAGTCCCTAGATCATATCCTGAAAGTTTTATGTACGCATGAGATTTCTATCCCAAGTTATGGAGTTTTACAGTTGGACCTGTAGAGTAGGATATTCGTGCAAGTGTCAAATTCAAGCTTTAGTAAATTTCCATTTAAGTTCAAATGACTAGTTATAGGTACATGTATGTCATGAAAAAAACATAGATCAACTCACTTAAACACTTTGTAAACACACTTAGAAAGCTCTCATAACCAATAGAATAAGTGGACATAATCCTTTTAGTATCAAGATCATCTCTTCCAAATTTGATGCCTCTATGACCTTTGTGCTTATAGATCCAAGCCTTCAAAGTTGGTCAAAAATGGGAGATGTTAGCATAGATGTTAACTTTAAGCTATGGTAAAAGCCATCAAGGTATTAAATTTGATGGTCATGTAGATGCCAATGATAGTCATGTGAATGTCAAATGATGGTCCCATAGACATCAAATTTAGACCATGGTAAATAGATGTTTATTTTCAAATCCAAGCAAATCCAATGGTCCACATTGCATCATAGATCTTGATCTAATGGTACAAGATGAGTCAAAAGGTCAAGGAGCTTGAGAGGCCACCATGTGGCATAAACATGTAAAGCAATATACTGACAATAGGATCTTGAGATCAATGTATGATTGACAAGTGGCATAATCATGTTCTTCATGGTAGGAAATCAATGGATCATGTTTATTTATACAAATCAAGATCTATGGTGTGTAAGAGGTCAAAGAGTCAAAATATGATAGCAAGGATATGTAGGATCAATAGGAATAAAGAAAACTATGAGAATTTTGATTGGCCCAAGAAATATTTGATAGATAAGGTCAAACCAAAGGAGTGGTTTTTGACCAAAGCAAATAGGTCATGTAGGGTCATCATTCTGCTATTAGATCTCAATCAAATGCCAAGGAAAAGACATAGTGATGTAATTATGCTAATAGAGAACATATAGGGATGCCATTAAAGCTCAATATAGACCTCTAGTTTGACATATTTATAGCTTGTAGGATTTGTTTTGTGACTGTGTTCGCTATTCTTAAAGGGATCTATGTATATGGTGAATCCTTAGTTCGTTCAATGACATAATGGGTAATTTGGACCTATTTAGATCAATAAAGGGGGATATATAGTCCATAGGTCTACATTGACATAATTACTATAGAGAAACCAATAGTCTAAGATTGGTGTTTCATCTATAATGGACCTATGAATATGGGGACAAGTTTGAGCATGATCCAGTTAGCACAAGAGCTACCATTTCAAAATATGCCACTAAGGCATACACGTAGACTCTAATGGCTTCATTTCTAGAACCAATTGCATGAAAGGGACCCTTCTCTCCATTTTTGCATGCCATGAAAAACCATTTGGGAGAATTTAACAACAAGATGAAATTATAATAAATGGATCTAACTATTGTAATTGAATTTATTATAGAACTTATCTTGAAACAACTTGACCGCAACATTACAACCATAAAAAACATCAATGAAGTAATAACGTAACTATGTAATGGATTGAAGTGACTGGATCAATCAAAAAGCTTAAATGATCATAATTGTAGAAGCAGTTATAACTATGGTTCAAATGAATTTGAACTCATTCTATTCCATTTAGGGTACTAATTTTCCCCTTATCTTGCTCCCTTTCTTCTATAACTATAGCCTTTGAGCTATTGTTTGATATCTCTCAGGCTGGTATGAGTAGACTCTACCAAAAATTGTATTTTGTACCTCTTGGAGTAATGAATAGATCATTTTTTAGTTGTTTGATAATCCTTGCTTAGTGTTTTGTATTTGTTTGATATGAAAAAGTAGTTATCATCTTCCCTTTATAGGTCTAATTTCAAGCTAAATGTTAATAAAATTTTCTTGTAGGTCATCTAGTGTGTCTTAAGGTTGATGTCTCAGGTATAGAGTGGTTAGTTGAATGTAAGTGCTTTCAATCAAGACTTTTCCTCATTACCCTTAAACCTAAGTCCATCAAATTGACCTCTAAGTGAAGCATTGTTGCTTGAAAACCTTTGGAGAGACTACATTAGTTCTATTCATAGTCTATTAGTGTGCTAATGAGTTCAATCTTGAGATTGGATATTTGAACATTCAGTGCATCAACTCCTTTAGAGTAGGTTAAATTCATGCATTCAAGATACATTTAGGGAGATATTCCTTAAATATAGAGGCTCATTTCCAACATAGTTACACCCACATACCTGTAAATGTTCCCATGTTGCACAAATCTAGAAGAAATTTGTACAACTTCTTATAGGGTACAATATTTTGTGACAACATTTCTAGCACACCCGATGGGACCCATTGTATTCAAGATAACTTGTCAAGATGAATGTTGGTCTTGACAACATCATCTATAAATTGGTGAGCTACTCAACATTTGGTGACTCCTTCAAGGTAAATCTAGTTCACAGCCACTATCTTGTTATAAACTTACTGTCATAATTCATGGTTGTCACTAAGTCATCCTCTGGTAGAACATTCAATCCTATTAACCTACCCATTCAACTTAAAATTCCTCTTGAAGTTTAGTATCCATAGCCTAATCTTCCCTTTAAATAACTAGTAAATTTTTGTAGAGAGGAAGAGAGTGAAGAGGCTAAAGAAATTGAATGTTTTGAAGAAGAAGACATAGATAGACCTCATGCTTTCCCTACCTTCAATACTAAAAATCCAATTCAACTTTAAGTATATGATTTCATTCCTCCTAACACCATGAAAGGTGTGCCCACGTTCAATGGTGAGAGTCATGTCACACTTAGTGAGCACATTAGAGATGTTTCTAAATTTTGTAGTTTTCATAATATTATTTGAGAGAAAATTTCCATTAGACTCCTTGCCATGTCCCTTAAAGGGAAGGATATTGATTGGTATAGGACACTATAAGGTGGATGCATCACAACATGGGATGAGTTTGGAGTGTTATTGACTTCCAGATTTGGAAATGAAAGTGACCATGCCTCTCTCATACATCAGCTCAACATGATAAAAAGGGGACCTAAAGAAATAATGCATGATGTCAACAAAAGTTTTCACAAAACTTGGCATAGATTGTCTCCTCCCATGAGACCACCTGCTATCTTTGTGTTCCCCACTTACTTGAAAGCCACTAAGACTGAAATTGATATCATGCTTCAATATATGGAAGGTTCCACTCTTCCCAAAGCATATGATATTGATATCAAGGCTGAGAATAGTTTCATCCAAGCTATAATATTTCCTCCTAAGGTGTCTATGCCGCTTTTGTCTCATAAATTTGATATCACTCCGAAAGTGGCTCAATTTCCTAATGCCAATACCAAATCTAAGGTTGCTCTTAGGTAGACAAAAAATAATGTTGATTAAAAAGCAAAGTTCCTAGCCTTAAAAGCTCAAAATAGGCAAGCTAATATGCAAAAATGTGTCTATCAAAATACTTACCCATATCATCAATATTATGGTCAACAATATAGAAGAGGAAGAGGCCAATGGTAACCTAATCCCATTAGGCTTGCCAATGTATACAGTCCTAAGTCTATCACTAATGCAAGGGAGATGGTACTAGTTCATAGCAATTTGGTGCAAGGAAAAAAATGGAAGCAAGACCAATTCATGGATGACAATGAGAATAGATAGAAAGCTCTGGTGGCTCAAGGATTAGTTACTACCCTCCTATCAAATTAGGATTAGGTGATGATGCAAGTTAATGAGGATTGGCAACCTCAATGAGAGATCTTCATGAATTTTATGATTAAAGACACTTTTGTGCTAAATCAAGGATCCTCTATTGTATAAAATATAAGGGTAAAAATGAAATATCTATGAGGTGAAATTAGCATACCCATAGGCCCATCCAATCCTCTTTCAAAGCAACAAGACATAGCTACAAGTGTGATAGTTCCAAAAACTTCTACATCTCCATCAAGTCAAAATATGGTAAGGTCTGCTCCTATTCATAAAATTTTAAGTAATTCTCTGCCTACAAGAGCCCAAGAGAAGGTAGGTATGGATTCTTTAAACATTGTATATTCCTTGAGGAACACCAACACATCCATTTCTCTTTGGGATGTTCTTTATATGCCTGGTCAAAAAGAACTCCTACAAAAGTAGTTATCTGCTATCCTTGTTAGTGTCTCACCCTAAAATCAAAGTCATGGACATGTTGCTCTTGGAAATTCTCATAGTACCATTTTTGAACCATCTACTATGGATGAGAAACCTCCACTATTTTACCTCACCCTCATTATAAGTGACAATTTGGTACACAGTTACATAGTCAATAATGGAGCTTCTACTTCTGTCATAACCAAAGTTGTAGTTGAAAAGATGAGCCTAAAATATGAGCCACATGGTAAAGGGGTCCTTAAATTATATGGTAAACATACCAATATAGTAAGTGATCCAGGCAATAATTCAGGTGACAATTTGGGTGATGGTTCCACCCTAATTGATGACGAAACTTCTGGGAGCCATAACTTTTACATCGTATCTCCAATTGACTCATTTGAACCATTCTAAAGATAATAATGAGGAGAAAATGGTGAGATGGAATTGAGATCCAATAAATGAATTTTGACCCCTAAAAACCCAATATAAGTGCCCCAAATTTCAATTTTAGTAGTGCATTCTAAAAAATAGTAAGTTTCTAAAAATAGTAATTCCTCAAATTTTGTATTGTTTTAAATCATGGAAGTTGAACCAATTAATCTCCCTCAAGATTGGTGACCTTTCACATCCTCCCCCTACTTTCAAAATGTGTATAAATGAAGATTTAATCTAAAATAGAAATTAGACATATCTTCCTAGAGATAAGCATATAGTTGTATTGCGATCTTGAGTAATAAAACATCTCTTCTCAGAGAATTCATTATTACTATCTTATTTTTTGTGTTCTTGAAATATTTGTCAACCAAAAATTTTGATTTTTGGATCAGTGGTATCAGAGAGGTTGTATTGAGAGTGTATGATCTTGAGGATGAGGTCAGGCTGCAAGAAGCTTGGGTGGAAAATAACAGAGCTTCCATACTATCTACCTGTTCACTCCAAATGACTTCAAATGGTGGATGACACTAAGACATCTGATCCTTTCAAGGAAATGGTGAATAAAGCACTCAAATGGAAACAATCATAGATGCTACAACAATTTTCCCAAATTCTCCAACAACTCTCGATGGGAAATTCTGGCTCCTCATCTGCACTTCCTGGCTCCTCATCCATGGACTGTCCTTTCAGTGCCCTAACACACTTCAAGGTTTAGGTAAATTTTGATATTCCTAAATTTGAAGGAAAAACCAATGCTGATGTAGTAGAAAATTGGTTGGATCAATTGTCTTCCTACTTCTCTATAAATAAATTCACTGATGGAGAAAATATCACTTTTGCTCTTTTTAAAGCATCTTTTCCCATGAAAAATTGGTGGGAAGTGTACAAAAAGAGGTTCAGTACAAATGACATTGGCCTTGAGGTGGAACCTACCTGGGATGATTTCATGGAAGTGGTAAAGGAAAGATACTATCCCATTGGAGCATATGATGATCTATACATATAGTGGCAACAACTTTTCCAAGATAAGGACCAATCTATTCAATATTACACAGACATTTTTCATTCTTTATCTGCAAGATTAGGCATCCAAGAAAGTGAGAAATATAATACTCTCAAATATCATGTTAGAATACAATGACACATACAGGGGGAAATGGAACTCTTTAATTTGGAAACCCTCGGTGAGGCATACAAGTTTGCAATGAAGATTGAGTAGAAGCATGGTAGAAAGAATACGAAGAGTCAACCCTCAAAATGGAAAAATGAAAAGGAAGGTCAAATATGAGGCTAAAATTAGAAGCAAAAGGATTTTCAAGATAAGAAACCCAAAAAGGGGAAGGCTAGAAAGTGATGTGATTACCAAAAAACTAGAACTCACTCCAAAGAATAATGTTGAGCCATGAAGTCACTACTTTTTGAGTCACAATACTTGACATCTACTACTTTATCTCATATAAAACCTACAGTCAAAGAGGATGAAGAAGAGATTATAGATGTTGAGCCTGACACCATCGTCACTTCATCACAAACCCATGAGGAAAGGCTAGATGACAAGGAAATATTTTTCCACTCTAAATTATGGGTAAAAGGTAAGCCTCTTCATTTCATTCTTGATAGTGGGAGTCAAAAGAATTTAATCTCTGCTAAAGTTATGAAAAGTTTGAATCTATCCATGAAGCCTCACCCAAAGCCATATAGTATTGGATGGTTGAGCCTAGGGAGAGACCTCCGTGTCACCCATCAGTGTCTTCTTTCATATGTAATAAAACCTTTCCAAGATGAAGTCTTGTGTGATGTGGTCAATATAGATGTTTGTGATGTAATCCTTGGTCAGTCATTCATGTATGATCGGCATGGCATCTATGAATCACAAACCCAAAGAATCACACTCACTCTTGGAACATGGCGCTATAGGGTACTAGAGGTACCACCTCCCACATATGTCTCCCTGATCAGTGCTAAGCAATGTAAGAGATTGGTAGAAAATACAAAGTAATTTATTCTCATGGTGGTCAAACCACATAAATCCAAGAAGGTTGATGTTGCAGTCCTAACTACACAATCAACACAATAACAAAATTATATGGGACAAATCATAGGAGAATATGATGACTTATTCAAGTCACCCATAGGAGTTCCACTACATTGTTAGGTAAAATATTCTATTGATTTGATCTTAGGGTCACCTTTTCCTAACAGTATTGTGTATCATAGATCAGTTTTAGAGAATGATGAGATAAAAATATAGATTCAATAATTGATCCAAAAGGCTCACATCAGGCCAATATCTTTACCTTGTGGTAGCCCAATTATCTTGGCACCAAATAAATATGGAACATGGAGGCTTTGCAATGACTATCGAGCCCTAAATAAAATCACTGTGAAGAATCTCTACCCTCTCCCCAAGATTGATGACCTACTGGACCAACTCTATGGTGTGAATTTCTTCACCAAAATTGATCTCAAATTTAGATATCACCAAATTCCCATCGATCCCACCGATGTCTGGAAGACTGCATTCAAATCTAAGGAGGGGCTCTTTAAATGGTTGGTTATGCCTTTTGGCTTAACTAATGCACTTGAAACCTTCATGAGGATGATGGATGACATCCTGTGACCCTTCACCAACTCATTCATGGTTGTTTAATAGGATGACATACTCATCGATAGTATAACATGGGAGGAACATCTGCAACATGTTTGTAAGGTGCTTCAAACTCTTCAGGAGCATAATTTGTATGCAAATCTTGACAAATGCACATTTGGGATGACAACAATTCAGTACCTTGGATACATTGTGAATAAAAAAGGGGCCCATGTTGATCTAGAAAATATTTGGGTTATTCAAGAATGGCCTACACCAAGGACCCTCATATAACTTCACAACTTCTTAGGTCTTGCAAATTTCTATCATAGGTTTGTTCTTAGATTTTCACATTTTGCTTGGTCACTAACCCAAGTGACTAAAGGAGGAGCTAAAGATAAATTTTAGTGGGGTGAAATACAACAAAGGGCATTTGAGAATTTGAATAATAGACTTTGCTCAGCCCCTATTCTTTCCTTTCTAGATTTGCATCAACCTTTTGAGTTGATGACAGATGCATCTAAATATGCTATGGGAGCTGTCATCATGCAACATGGCCATCCTATTGCATATCATAGTGAAACTTACACTGATATAGTTAGGAAATATCCAACATATGATAAGGAGCTATATGCCATTGTGCAAGCCTGCAAATAATAGAAACACTACATCTTGGGGAAAGAGATGGTCATCCACACTGACCATAGACCATTGGAATTCATCTAGACATGGAGAAAATTATGAAATGAGAGGAACCAAAAGTGGGCCACATATCTTTAACAATTCCATCTGATAATCAAACACAAAAAGGGGAGCTCAAATATAACTATAGATTATCTAAGCTACCCACCAATTGATGCACTCACAATAGTTTTTGACCTATGTAGACATGAGATACCACTTGGGGTGCTCTGTATGAAGCAAATCCTACCTTTGTTGATACATATTAGGTGATTCAAAAAGGTAAACATGTTTTTAATTTCCAGTTTCAAGATAATGTCCTATATCATATGGGGCACATCTGTGTTCTAGCTATAGAGCAATAGAAGATGATATGGGAAGCACATTTTAGTAGGATAGTTGGACACTTTGGTGTAGAAAATACATTGACAGTTCTTTAGAAACACTTCTACTGGCCCCATATGTGAAAGGATGTGGAAAGGTATCTCAAATCTTGTACCCCATGTGTGATAGCCAAGAAAACAAATAAGAAGTAAGGATTGTACATGCCATTACTAGAACCAACCAAACCTTGGGAATCTATCTCAATGGATTTTCTCTCAGTTTTGCCCACTTTAAAACATGGCAAGGATTGTATTTTTGTTGTAGTTGATCATTTTTCAAAAATGGCTATCATGATTAATTGTAATAAAAATATATGTAATGAAGAAACTACTCAACTATATTTTAGTCATGTATGGCTCCATTTTGGTATCCCCAAGTCCATTGTCTCAAATCAAGACAACAGGTTCTTGAGCATCTTCTAGTCCACTCTATGGAAGATGATGTATACCAAGCTGATGAAGTCCACAACCTTCCATCCACAAACTGATGGTCAGATAGAGGTGGTGAACCACTTGATTATTCACATGATTTAGATGTATCACTCCAAACATCCACACACATGGGATGAGGGGCTTCTTTTCATACAACATGGATATAATTGGGCCCTACATAGCTCGACGAAGCATAGTCCATTCCAAGTATGCTTCGGGTTCCAACCCATGGCACGAATTGATATAGATGTTCCATTCTCCACCATGGAATACACACCTCATGGAATATCTAAGGTATCAAAAGCAACACATTTCATTGAACAAATGCAACACATCTAGTAGTAAGTTCATGACATCTTAGAGAAGATGAATCAGAAGTATAAGCAACGACATGACAAACATAGGATTGCACACCATTTTGATATGGGTGAGAAGGTTTGGTTTTGGATTTAGAAGGAATGACTTATAGGCCCACATAGAAAAATGTGGCCTCTGAAATATGGTCCCTACACCATCACCAAAAAATTGGAGAAAATGCTTTTGAGTTGAACCTACCAACCTACCTTAGTCTACATCCAATATTCAATGTGGATCCCCTCAAACCATATCATACACCTCTATTAGATACTTTAGTCATAGTAGAAAAACTAGACATTGATGATATTGATCCAAAAAAAAATTCTCCAGTGGAGGAGGATCAGATTGTGGACACCTAGATGAAGACAACAAGAGGATGCTCTATTCTGCGTTACCGGGTGGTCAAAAGGGGCCAGCTTAGCCACCAAGGTAGTGGATCATAGAGAATAAAATCAAGACACAACTACCACACCTGATGAGTAACATTTATGTAATGGGGACCATTTCTTCTCAAGGAGGGATGAATGATCTGGGCAATAATTCAGGGGACAATTCGAGTGACGGTTCCACCCCAATTGATGATGAAACTTTCAGGAGCCATAACTTTTGCATCGTATCTCCAATTGTCTCACTGTTTGAACCATTGGAAATATAATAAAAAGGAGAACATGGTGACATGAAATTGACCTCTTCTTAATGAATTTTCACCCCTAAAAACCTAATGTAAGTTCCCCAAATTTCAATTTTAGTAGTGCAGTCTAAAAATAGTAAGTTTCTAAAAATAGCAATTCCTCAAATTTTGTATTATTTTAAATCATGAAAGTCAAACAAATTAATCTCACTTGAGATTGGTGACCTTAAAAATCCTCCCCCTACTTTCAAATTTTTTATAAATGAATATGTAACCCAAAATAGAAATCAAACATCTCTTCCTAAAGATAAGAATATAGTTATATTACGATCTTGAGTAATAAAACATCTCTTCTCAGAGAATTCATTGTTATTGTGTTATTTTTTGTCTTATTGAAATATTTTTCAACCAAAAATTCTAAGTTTTGGATTATTAGGACTGATAAAACTGTTGAAGGTTTTCTTACTTGATTGTCCTAGTTTTCCTATCTTGCAAGATATAGTTGTGGTTGATCTCCCAACCCACTTTACAATCTGCCTATCAAGGGACTTCATAGACAATATAAGTGGATATCTCTTAGTTGACTAGTCTTTACTAGAATTTATAATAATTAGGATATAACCCCTTTCAAGGTTTCATATTAAGTCTTACATTGAGATAAGTTCTGATCTGAATTATGTGGCCCATGAAGAAAAGGACTCTATTGTAGATGATGGCACTTACTCTAAGCTTGAGGGTATTTCAGATTTATTTCTTGATGAATATGGAACTAATAATTATGAGGATTATCCCTATGATTTTTTGGAGGAAACTAATTTATGAGTGTATTGTATACATGAAGAAGGAGTACCAACACCTTTACTTGCCAAGGAAGAGGGAAAAGATGATGAGCTATGGAAGATGTTTTTTGATGGTTCAAGAAGTAAAGTTGGTGTAGGGGCTAGTGTTATGTTGGTTTCCCAATCTAAACAATAGTATTATTCTTCATATAAAATTCATTTCATTTGTACTTGTAATGTGGTTGAGTATGAAGGTTCAATTCATGGCCTTCAATAGGCAAGAATAAAAGGAATCAAGAACTTGCAAGTATATAGAGACAATGAATTGCATGTGCATTAGGTGAGGAATGTGGTTTCTAATAAGAACCATTTTATTAATTCATACAAACATATGGTATGGGATTTTCTTGAAGACTTCAATGCATTCAATATTCAATCAGTCCCAAAGGAGTAGAATAATCATGCCAATAGACTAGCTACCATAGGAGCTCAATTTGATACTCCAACTACCATAAAAGACGAAGGAAAATTGTATCATATTAATATCATTATAAAAAATAAAAAAACTTGATAATTAAGTGTATTTTCAAGTGTTTTATAGCGACAAACACATTGCATGCTTTTTGTAAAATGAGGCTGAATTTTCTTCAAAGAATAAAAGGAGGCTCCAAGAACAATTGAGTGATCAGATTGTGAAAATAAGAACCAATAATATAAATAAGGGTTTGGTGACCTTATAAATTATATTCAATGAGAATTATCAAAAGAATAAGGAGAAAATTATTGTCTAAAAAAGAGGATAATTATGAAAGAGTCTTGATCTTCAAAGACAAACTCTTCAAACTAGGCAAGGTATGTTCTACATTACAGAATCATGCATTCATTGAGATGTGTAGAGAGTTTCATGATATATTTGATTGGGAACATAAATAAATCAAAGGATTTGATCCTAGCCTAACACACCATACCATTGAGTTAGAACTTGGAGTTAAACTGATTTGACAAAAGCGAAGACCCATCAACCCCAAGGTTGAGTAACTCATGAGGTTAGAGCTCACCAAATTCCTTGAACCTGAGATAATATTTACAATAAAACATTAAAAATGGGTAGCTAACCTTTTTAATATTATAAAAAATAATGGGGAGATTATACTTTGTGTATACTTTATAGATCTTAATAGAGTGTCACTCAAAGATCACTAACCTCTACCCTCAATGGAACAATTTTTACAAATGGTTTTAGGTTCTCAACATTTTTATCTTCCAGATGGGTATTTAGGATATAATAAAATTTTACTTAGTGAGGATGATCAGTTTAAGATAGCATTCACTACTAAATGAGGGACTTTTGATTATAGGAATATGCCCTTTGGCCTGTCCAATGTTGGTGCCACATTTCAAAGAGCAATGGACATGGCCTTCAAAAAATTGATCAATGAGATGATATTGGTTTATCTAGATGATATAATAGTGTTTTATAAATATTATAAAGATCACATGTAACACTTGAGACAAGTTTTTGAAAAATGTAGGCAATATGGAGTATCTCTTAACCCAAAGAAGTGCATATTTGTTGTTCATGAAGGTAAGCTCTTAGGACATATCATTTCTAAGGATGGTTTGACTATTGATATTGAAAGAATAGAGGATATTATAGGCTTATCATTTCCCTTGAATAAGAAATGTCTTAAAAGTTTCTTAGTCAAGATAAATTTTGTAAGGAGGTTCATACCTAATTTTACATCTTTGGTGAAACCTATCGCAACTATGCTCAAGAAGAACCAAGTCTTTTCCTAGACCAAAGAGGGTAGGAGAAGTTTTAAAGTCATAAATAATGCAATTACAAAAGATAATACTCTCGTGTATCCTAATTTTACTAAATACTTCATGTTGTATTCATTTTCTAACCTTGATACTATCTTAGCCATGTTGATGCAAAAGAATGATGAGGGTGTGAAGTACCCAATTGTGTTCTTTAGTCAAGGTTTAGAATATTATGAAGTCAAGTACACCTTTGTGGAAAAATAAGTCATTATTATAAGGGGACTAAATAAGTTCAGACATATGGTTTCAAATAATAGTATTCATGTTATGATCTCTAATCCTAGTACCAAAGAGTTTCTCTTGAGCAAAGATCTTAGTGAAAAGAGGGTAGGGTGGATCATTAAATTATTGGAATATGATGCTACTTCAAGGTGAAAAAATTGATAATGGGTAAAGGCATTTTTGAACATCTAGCTTCAGATCTTCATGAGTCAAGGGAATAGGCTCTAGTCAATCGTGATTATTCCCAATCAGCTGGTTCATTACCTCCACAAAGTTAGACACAAGATGTCATCAAATTTATTCAAAATGGTGAGTATCCTAATAATATGAGTAGATCACAAAAGAGATATTTTAGATTGTAATATATTCCATTTTATCTTATGGATGGTGTGATTTTTAGGAGGGACATCAATGGTGTGTTATTGAGATGCATTGATAATGATCAATTTAGAGTGTTACTTGATAAGTTTCATGATGGGACAATAGGAGGTCATTTCTCTCCAAGAACCACAACTACCAAGATCATGAGGGCAAGATATTATTGGCCTAGCCTTTTCAAAGACTACCATGCTTGGATAAGAAGGTGTGTAAAATGTGCTTTCTTTATAGGAAAATAGAAGCTTGCAGCTCTTCCTTTAAAGCCAATCCAAGTTGATCAACCTTTCATGAAATGGGGTCTTGATTTAATTGGAATGATAAATTCACCATCAAGTGCTGGTCATAAATTAATACTCATAGAAATTGACTATTTTACAAGATGGTTTGAGGTAGTAGAATTGAAGAAAACTAATGAGAATTCTATCTTGGAATTCTATGAGAGCATTATAATATGGTTTGGCACTCCTACTATTATTTTAAATAATGTTCTTGATTTTATGGGTGCTAAGACAAATAATTGGGAAAATAATAATGGTATATTCTTGATCAATTCATCTAACTATTACCCTCAAGGTAATGGGTTGGTTGAATCTACTAACAATAATCTGATTAGAATCATCAAGATAACCTTGGAGCATAACCAAAGAGCTTGGCACACCAAATTGAAGACACCCTTATGGGATGATAGGATAACTTCCAAGAGGTTAACAAGGAATTCCCCTTTTGTTCTTGTCTATGGAATGGAAGCTAGGTTGTTTATCTCTCAAGATCTTCCTACCTTAGAGTTAGCACATCAACTAGAGTTACTTGGGAACACTCTAATGGAGGTAAGATTGATAGAATTAATGGATTTTCAAGACACTAGAGATAAAGCTCATCAAGCTATGGAGAATCAAAAAGTACTAATGAAGAGGAATTTTTACAAGAAGGTAACTCCAAGATTATTTTAGGAAGGTGACATAGTATTCAAATGGGATGAAGATAGAGCAAAACTAGGGAGACATACCAAATTTGATACCTTATAAAGCAGACCATAAGCCATCATTAAGTACAAGAAAAATAAATC
This sequence comes from Torreya grandis, assembly GCA_037957365.1. NCBI lineage: Eukaryota > Viridiplantae > Streptophyta > Pinopsida > Cupressales > Taxaceae > Torreya > Torreya grandis. Next base: position 2,423,242 of record JARHVA010002669.1, read on the forward strand.
TTTTTAGTTAGCAAGGATGAATGGAGAAGAGTTTCCTATCCCTATAAATGGGATACATTTAAAACCCTATTATTGATAATTTAAGGTCAGTTTTATAAATATTAGATTATGTGTATGTTTCCTTTCTTGTTGTGTTGTGTTCAATAAGTGTTCATGAAGCACATGTGTGTTTCTTGATTTGTGTTTTGTTCCTATTGTTTTTTTTTGTTTGGTGTGTTGTCAGGGTAGTTTATGTGTCAAACCTATATGCTCATGACTCCATATCCCAATGGATAGGATTAGGCAACTGGTCATGGCTAGAAAACATGCCACCCTTAGGAAATCACCAAAGATGTTGACTATTTTTACCTCAAATAAAAATGGGTCAACCCCCTATAGTAAAAATACTGTATAGGGGATTATTATATCATCATAGGGTGTTTCATAGTTCATTTGATGTCATTTCATATGCCATTCTAGCTTTGGTAATGGTCTAGTTTAGTCCTTGTGTCATTTGGTGTCTTAAGGGTCATTTTAGGGTCATATATGCAAGTGGCATGTTTTTATGGTGTCCAAGTAGTCAAGATCATGGAAAGAGTTTACATAGGACCCAAGAAGTTCATTTGAGATTTCAAAGATCAAGTAGTAGCTCAAGCACAAGCCTAAGTGAATCAAGCCATCACCAGGATGTCATGTAGAAATGAATGGATTAGTTCAGTTGGGTAGTTTATAAATATGATCAAAAATCCTCATGTGATCATCAAACCATGCATGATAAATTTCCTTATTGCCAAGATCATTCTCTACAAGTTTCATATCTTGATTAGTCTTTTATCTCATGATCTAAGCCTTCAAAGTATAACTTACCGAGTCTAAGGGGCCAGGCCATCCTACACATCACATGGAAACACACTAGTCAGATTGTTTGTGCATTTTATAAATACATCTCAGAAAGCCTCATGAGCCAAAGGATTGCAACACCTTGGATCTCTTTGTGCCTAGATCATATCCTAAAAGTTCCATGTTCGTGCGAGCTTTCTAGCCCAAGTTATGGAGTTTCAAAGTTGGACCTACAGAGTAGGACATTCACACAAGTGTCAAATTAAAGATTCATAAAGTAATTGTTTAGGTTCAAATGACTAGTGATAGGCACACAAAAATCATTTATAACATGCATATCAACTCACTTGAATACTTTATAAACACACTTAGAAAGCTCCTCGAGCCATCGTATCAAGTAGACACAATCCTTTTAGTATCAAGATCATCTCTTACAAATTTGGTGCCTTCATGACCTTTTTGATTTCAAATCCAAGCCTTCAAAGTTGGTTAAACAATAGGAGACATTCATGTAGATGTCAACTTTAAATTATGGCAAAAACCATCAAGGTATTAAATTTGATGGTTACATAGATGTCAATGATGGTTGTGTGAACATCAAATGATGGTCACGCAGATGTCAAATTTAGACCACAATAAATAACTATTTATTTTAAAATCTAAGAAAATTTGACAGTCTGTATTGCATCATACATATTGATTTGATGATTTGAGATGAGTCAAAAGGTCAAGGAGCTTGAGAGGTCACCATGTGGTGTAAGCACATAAAACAATAGGATCTTGAGATCAATGCATGATTAAATAGTGGTATGAGCACATTCTTCATGGTTGGAAATTAATGGATCACATTTGTTTATGAAAATAAATATATATAATGTGAAGGAGGTTAAAGAGTCAAAATATAATAGCAAGGATCTGTGGGACCAATAGGAATAAAGATAACTAAGAGCATTTTGATTTGCTCGAACAATATTTGATAGACAAGGTCGAACCAAAGGAGCAATTTTCAACAAAAGTAAATAGGTTTTGTGGGGTCATCATTTTGACATTAGAGCTTGATCAAACTCTAAGGAAAATACATAGTGATGCAACCAGGGTGATAGAGAACATAAAGGGACACCAATCAATCTTAATATGGACCTATGGTTTGATATTTTATAGTTTGTAGGGATTATTTTATGACTTTATTCGCTATTATTAAAGGGATATGTATATATGGTGAATCCTTAGTTTTTTAAATAACATAATGGGTCTATTTGGACCTATTTGGATCAAGAAAGGGGGCTATATAGTCCATAGGTCTGCATCAACATAATGACTATAGAAAAGCCAATAGTCTTAGATTGGTTTTCCATCTATAGTGGACCTATGAACATGAGGATGAGTTCAAGCATGATCCAGTTGAAACAAGAGATAGCATTTCAAATTATTCCTTGAATGCATACATGTACATTCTAATAATTTCATTACTAGAAACAATTGCATAAAACAGACCCTTCTCTCCACTTTTGCATGCCATGAAAAACAAGTTGGGAGTAGTTAAAAAAAGATGAAATCCTAATAGATGGATTTGATTGTGTTAACTGTATTTATGTTCAAACTTACCTTGAAATAACTTGACCCTGCCATTGTAACCATGAATAATCATCAGTGAAGGAATAATGTAACTGTGCAATGAACTGAAGTGACCTGGATGAATTAGGATGCTTGAATGAGCATAATTGTAGAAGCAATTGTAACTATAGTTTAAATGGATTTTAAATCATTTGATTCCCCTTTGGGTGCTAATTTTCCCCTTCTCTTACTTCCTTTCTTATATAAGTATAACCTTTGAGCTATTATTTGATATCCCTCAGGCTGTTATGACTAGACTCTGCCCAAAATTGTATTCTGCACCTCTTAAAGTAATAAATAGAGAATTTTGTATTTATTTTATAATATGTGCTTAGTGTTTTTTATTTGTTTGATATTAAAAAATGGTTTTCATCTTCCCTTTATAGGTCCAAGTTCAAGCTAAGTGCTAATAAAATTTTACTGTAGGTCATCTAGTGTGTCTTAAGGTTGATGTCTTAGGTATAAAGTGGATAGTTGACTGTAAGTGCTTTCAGTCAAGCCTTACCCTCATTGCCCTCAAACCCAATTCCATCAAATTGACCTCTAGGTGAAGCATTGTTGCTTAGAAACCTTTGTAGACATTGCATCAATTCTATTCATAGTCTATTAGTGTGCTAATGAGTTCAACATTGAGAGTGGATCTTTGAACATTCAATGCGTCACCTCATTTAGAGTAGGTTTAATTAATGCATTCTCTAATTATTTTCCCCATAAGTAACTAGTTGGTATAGATAATATCATTTCAAGATACATTTAGGGAGCTAGTCCTTAAATCAAGAGGCTCATTTCCAATATAGGTACACCCACATACCTAAAAATGTTCCCATGTTTCCCAAATCTAGAAGAAGATTGAATAACTTCTTCTAGGGTGAAATATTTGGTGACAAAACATACACCAAACTCTCTAGGTACGTCTTCCCTTATGAAAATTAGTTGAACACCCATGCTCTCAAATTCCTTTTCCTCAGGTATCACAATTAGGGGCTCACTACACTGAGCCTTTTTTTCCTGCATCACCCTCTAAAGAGCCCAAAGGTTGAGGCACAACTATTTGACCCTACCAAAATAATACATGATTGATCTGTTGACTTGATCAACTATCCTACTTTAAATTCCTATAATGGTAGACATCAACCTCTACAAACTATAATTTCATAAACCTATGTTTCCTCAATCACTCTTTCAACACTCTCCCTGTTCACTATAATTACTTCACTCTTCAATTCTGTAAATAGTCATAAACAATTGGTATACACTCATTTGGAGACTTAAAAGCATTTTTTTAACAACTTGATAACACTCCTTTGGCTTTATAAGTTTACGAGTTTGACAATAGTAAAATGTAAAATGATATGTGTTTAACCTTTTATAGCCTTGAGGGGGTAATCCATATTTACTTCCCCACTACCTCATCTATCACTTCACACAATTAGTGCTCTAATGGTATTTCCATGATTTATATTTGGCACACTTATCATTACAATTGCTTTTCTCATATTTAAAACATCTAACCCATCCCACATTTTTTCCAAAGTGCATGATAACTATAAAGAATTTTAAAATTTTCCATTACCAAGGTGTAAACCTCACTTATTTACCTTGAATCAACTTAGAAATTATGCACCACATCTTTTTTACCCATTTATCCTCATTCACTTTCACTACACACCCCTTTTCCCATGTGCATTCCCATTCACCATTTCCTTGGCACTCTATAGTTTTTACTTCTTTCACTCTTCTTACCCCACACTAAAAGTTGTCCATGGTCTTCCATGACATCAAAAATAAATATAAATAAAAAAATAAAGTGTGGACCTAAAAATAAT
>JARHVA010002670.1:0-230000 GCA_037957365.1 Torreya grandis
TTAAGCATGGAAATCATAGTTTTTGAATATATAATTTTGTAAAAGAGTAAATTATTGTCTTATAATTATTACTCAATTTTTACACAACATACCTTACTATGGATTATATACATATTGTTAAAAATAATTTTATAACTTTTTCACTATTAATAAAAATTGTATAAAAATCATAATTGAGCAATCTACACATCATTGGCTATGATTTATAAAAAATGTTGATTTTCATGAAGCTAATTGTCAAAAGGTTTGTGGTTCTACACTTGCAGTTCCAATTTTTACATATTGTTACAAATACTACTTTTATAACATTTTCACTGTTAATAATTTTTTTATAAAGAATCATACCTGACCCAAACTATGCATAATTGGCTATGATTTATAAAACAAATTTGATTTTTCATGAATTTAATGTCAAAAAAGTTGTGGTTGTACACTTTGCAGTTCCCAATTTTACAGCTATTTTGAGTTGTAAAATTATCTTTTAAAAAATATATTTAAAAATTTCTTGACTGATCTTTGTCATTTCATCTATACATAATATACAATTTCATACACCAATTCATCCGTTTACTAAAAAAATATTGTGTTCATACACATGCAGTCTCCATATCTTTTCACAAAAAAAGGGTCAAGCCATCGTCATAAAACGCATCTATTTCTCACACTTTTATCATCTGGGTATTGAAAAAAATTGTATAATTATAAACTGAATTTAAAATCACACAACTCATATTCTTATGTCATTGTCAAATTATTTTTCCAAGTATCTTTGACATTCTCTCCAAGATTAAATTACTATAATTTTTTTTTTTTAGAAGTGTCACTTTATACCACCCCTTTTATCCCCCAATTATTTTGCATCTATCCAGAAGCTAAAAGTACATCCATGATATTTATTTGCCAAGTGTATAATAATTGGCATGCTCTATAATTAATAAAATAGTATGTACAATATGCTAGATAATATGTATGTGTATCCAAATTATGTCATGATGACATACAAAATGCGCCTCATCGGCATAGCATAATATAGAAATATATATATATATATATATATATATATGATATATATATAATATATATATATCTTATATATATATATAATATATATATATATATATATATATATATATATAATTTAGTCCTTGTAGACATATAAATTGGGTAACATGAGCATTCTAAAGTGGACCATATTAAAATACAAAACTATCCATATCAGTAGACAAACTAGACTACAGCTAGCAAATTCCCCTAACACTATAATTAGCTCTCTTATTGCTAAGTGCCTCCGAATAAATTATTCCTTATCACCAAAGATGTAGAACCTAGGGTGCTAATGTCACATTATGGATACAAACTTTCCTCTTAGCTTATTAAGGATCAAATGTATATGACACAACCTCAAAAAAAATTGAACTGCACAACATAAAAATTATAAATAATGCATTAAAAATGGTGTATGGAAAATAATAGAGTTACCAAGAACATTTTTTTCAACAAGGTGATTATGGAATCACTACATGCCTCCTAAAGCGCGGTATCTAGGGATACATGACCTAAACTATACTAGTGATGTAAAAATACATATCGTGTTAGATACATGGACACAAATATAAATATGATGTCGAAGTATCATTACTTGAAGTTAAAAAATAAAAGTTTTACTATGTGTTATCACTAGTATCTATGTCTAAATCAGGAAGTGATGGGGTGATACTATATTTTTAGACACAACTCCAACATTAGTCATAGGTATCTGAGATCCAATTAGGTTACCCACATCATCCCTCATCATTTCGTAAAATTAAAAAATAAAAGAGGTAAATTCTGAATCAATTAAATTAAACCTACTTTAAAATAACTTTAAATTATTTATTCTATATAAAGAGAAAATAGATAATATCAAGGAGATGTAATGATAATTATAGTGTTATCATCAGTATTTTTAGTCTATACATGGTATTAATAGCGTGTGCCATAATCTATATGAATAAAAAAAATGGAATAGAAAAATTACATAGCCTATTTAATATAAATTAAAATTATTTCCTTCTACATAATGAGAAGGTGAAAGAGGGATAGAAAGAGAAATCAATAGTGGTCATAATATTGGTGTGTGTGTGTGTGTGTGTGTGTGTGTTCACATGCACATGTGAATTCATGCATGTACGCGTGCACTTGTGTGTGTGTGTGTGTTGTGTGTGTGTGTGTGTGTGTGTGTCGTGTGTGTGTGTGTGTGTGTGTGGTGTGTGTGTGTGTGCTGTGTGTGTGTGTGTGTCGTGTGTGTGTGTGTGTGTGTGTGTGTGTGTGTGTGTGAGAGAGAGAGAGATGAGAGAGAGAGAAGAGAGAGAGAGAGAGAGAGAGAGAGAGAGAGAGAGAGGGAGAGACGAGAGAGAGAGAGAGAGAGAGAGAGAGAGACGAGAGAGATGAGATGAGAGAGAGAGAGAGAGAGAGAGAGAGAGTTATATCACTTTATCTCATCTCTTACAAGAGGAGGGGCAAGAGTAGGCAAGAAAACACACTAAAATTACATGGTGTATACAAAATATTAAAATAATATAGAAACTTGACAATTTACTTTCACAACTTGAGTGTAGTGTACTTCAATGCTAATTGGAACCTCAACAACATAATTCAAATCTAGGTGGGGATACCTAAAAATATTAGTTATCATCTCTATAAACAAAAAATTAAATAAGTTATATATTAATCAATTAAATAAGCATACTAAAAGATAAACTTAGTATTAAATTACATACATAAATAAATTATAATTAATTATTCATGTGAATACATATGGTGAAGTAGATAAATCCTACATATCTATAGCTATGTCCTAATTTGAGTTGTTGAATTGACTAAAAAATAGCATATATTATTAAATACTACATTACCACATTATGTGCAATGATGTACAAGAGCTATATGATTCATTCTAGTTGTGTCATCATATGAAGCACCAATAATAAGGGGGACACTACTAGATGTGCTATCACCTATATCTTATGTAAAAAATTGTAAATGTATACATCCCATTATCAATTATGACCTATGTGAGACTGCTAACTACCTCAAGGGTTTCCATTTGTGTACTATGATGCCACGATTTTGGGGATGAAAATTTATGTTATTTTTCTTTTATTTCTCTATGGGTAGTTTTAATGAAGTACCTGCCTTTGCTATCTTGGGATGCCTTCATGTAGAATACATAATATTTGTTATATAAAAAATTCATGATTATTTTTTCTCCAAAAATACAATGGAACCTTATTGGTAATGCATGGAGGCTCATCCAACACCATATGCCATCTATTACAAAACGTTTTTTGATATATGCATTAACACACTAATCGATTCTAATGTATTTATGACTCATTGGTGTTGGCTCAATGGTTCTAAGTGTATGAAACAAAGCACATAATTATTATGTTTTATATCTTTACTTTTAATCTCCTCATATGAAAATTAATAGGAATAATCATGTTTCAATACCTTTCTTTGATGTAACATTGCATTGAGTTGGGAAGTGACATTTCCCACTTCATTATAAATAACTTCTAATGTATCAGTATGTGAATTATGTGCACTATTTTTTGAAGAGTCACACAAACTATTAAATATAATTTCCAAGTATTTTCACTTTGAATTATATTATTGATATAATTATGCTTCTTCTATGAAGTTAAAATGATGGGGTTTTCAACACAGTTTTATTAGAAGTTTTTTCAGGCATTGGTTCCATCAAATCAAGAATCTAAAATTATTAAAATAAATATTTATATTAGGTATTTAAATTATTTCATAAGATAAATTTAATTTTAATTTTGATGCCCCCTTTCCCTATGATTATTATAAAAAAATGCATCACAAAAAATATTATTAAAATCCCTAAGAATGCCCTAAGTGGAAAAAACAACATACCTAGGATGGTGATGCAAGTATGGAATCTTGGTGGATATGTATGAATAGAATAGAATGCACGCCATCTATCTTAGTGTCCTCAATTAAGATCAAACAATGTGAAATTAGAATAAAATGTGGGGTTTGGTCTTTTTATGTATTTTTTTTATTTTTGGTCTATAAAGGGTGTATGCACTTTAGGGTCATTACAAACATATTTATATATGGGTTGGTGTCTTTTTTTTTGAAGGGTGTTGTTTACTTTTAAAAAGGGCACTAACCTTTTATAAGAAATGAAAATATTTACTAGAAAATATCCCTTTTTGTCCACTAACTTTGTGCATTCACCCATGTCCTTTCTTAGAGATTTACATTGGTGGTTATGTTACACACATTTTATAAATATGAAAATGTTAATATTATATAGAATAGCTTTCACATGATTTATGTGTTAAGAATAGTTTTACCAAGTCATTATTGTGATTATTTCATCTATATTTTATTTATTAATAATTTTATATTTAACATATATCATTAAAATATGTAATTTTATATTTAATATATATCAATAAAATGTGTATGTTTTGTTATTCACACCCTAAGGTGGCCTTAAAAATGTAAAAATCTAATTTAATTTATGGTAACGAAAAAATACATGCTTATATAATACATAGTGAATTTTACAACTTTTTATAATTGATTTTATATTTTTTAGGTTTTATTTTATTTACAATTTCTAATTTCCACATGAATTATATATTCCAAAGTTTACAATGTACTACAATGTTTATATACTCACTTTAAGGAAGTTTATTCTCTAAATTTGGTATAGTATTTTTAAAATTATTTTTTTGGAATTATAACACTACACGTTCAGATAGAAATGTAAGATAAATAGAACTAATGTCAATAAATAAAGATTTAAAACTATGTACATAAACACTCCAAATTTATTATATGGAAATTTGTATTTCCTCAGTGGCTTCTTACACTAATACCTCCTTTTATAGGTTGATATAACTAGTATCTATTTTCCTTTGGAGAGGAATATGAAATGAACTCCCAACAAGGTCATTCACCTTGTCAAAACAAACCAATCACACTTTTTAATAAATATATATATAATGAAATTGATCTTCTCTAATAAAGTATATAAGTTGGACATTAAACTTTATCGAGGTGGGGAAGCTACTAGTAAATATTACCTTTGTTACACATGATGACTCATGAATAAAACTAAAAAAACAAATTTTTAAGCTTTAGGAGTGTGAGAAGAAAATTTTGCTTAAATGTTTTTCCCTATACCACTGATTCTATATATGTTTTGCATGACGGAAGATGGTAATAATCTAATCTCTCTCTTTGGTCCAAGGTAAAATGTGGATGCATGTATGTTTCACCCTTTTGAACCCTAATATTTTTTTATAGTACAAAAGGAAGCACAAGAGCATAAATTATAGAATTGTAACTAATTAAATGGAAAGTAACCAACAGAGAGCTTAACAATTCTAACATTTCTCTCACCCCAAATTCATTGTTCATCTCTACCTCATATAAATATAATATATTTATCTTTACTTTTAAAGATAGGAGGATTACTTCAACCCTGATAAATCTTTATGTAGATTAATTAGGAGTGTCAAGAAGATCATTGAAAGGATCTCAATTATGACTACATTGCAAGGTCATTGTAAGATCTAGATGATTCCACTAATATTTTGGGTTTGTAAACAAGGTCAGTGTAAGACTTTTAATTATATCTAGATGTCTCAATATATAATTTATTTTAATTGGTAGGTGAAATTTTCATGTGGATTAGGGATAATTGATTTAAATCCTAAACCTTGAAAGTTTATTATGTTTGTCACCACTGCCACTGCATGAATAAATAACATACGTCTGTCAACAAATTTAGTGTTATAATATTTATAACTAAGTTTAAATTCATTATATGGAAAATAGTTTACTTTACAGTTGCACTTTAATATATTTTTCAATTCTTAATGCTAATTATTTATATTTAAACCACTTCAAAATTTAAAAAAAACTACCACTTATTTAATTTTCTAGAATTAAGAATTATTTTGTAATGTGTCCCTAATCTTTGTATAATCACGCCCTACATAAAACAAATGAATGTAGAAAATGAGAAGGAAACAAACATGCCAATAGATAATTAGACCTAGTATAATAAGAGGATTAAAATCCAACTTGCGAAAAAATACAATGACAACATGGAGGACAAAGATAAACCAAAAAAAAGAGATGGAGGTTGAAGATCTCTCTATGTGACGTAATTTGTGAAACTTATAATGTGATTCCATAGAGAAAGACAAAGAGGAGTCGTTATAAAATTATTCTTAGGATAATGATATCTTTTTTAAGCACACAAATTGTGATGATGATGATGATGATGATGATGATGATGATGATGATGATGATGATGATGATGATGATGATGACGACGCATGTATGTATCACCCTTTTGAACCTTCATCTTTTTTAAAGTATAAAACCAAGCACAAAATCATAACTTATAGAACTATAACTAATTAATTGGAAAGTAACTGATAAAGAGCTTTACAATTGTAATATTTCTCTCTCACCCCATATTCATTGTTCTCCTCTACCTCCTATAAAAATAAGAGATTTAGCTTTACTTTTATAGATAGGTGGATTACTTCAAACCTCAGAAATATTTATGTAGATTAATAAGTAGTGTCGGCAAGATCATCAAAAGAAACTCAACTACATTACTACATCACAATGTCGTTAAAAGATCTAGTCGATTCCATTAATATATTGGGTTTGTAAATAAGGTCATTGTAAGAATCTTAATTATGGTTAGATGTCTCGATATATAATATATTTTAATTGGTAGGTGAAGTTTTCAATTGGATTAGGGCTAATTGATTTAAACCCTAAATCATGAATATTTCAAGTATATTATGTTTATCACCAATGACATTGTATGAATAAAGGATATGGGTCAGTCAATAAGCTTAGTTTTATAATAACTTCAATTAGGTTGAAAATCATGATATGCTAATCTTTTATATTTGAACCACTTCAAATTTAAAAACACTAGGTCACTTATTCCAATTTATAGAATTAGTAGTTATTTTATAAAGCATCCTTAATCTTTGTAGAATAATGCCCTACATAAAGCAAATGGATGTAGAAAATGAGAAGGAAAAAATAATGCTAACAGAGAACTAGACCTAGTATAATAAGAGGCTAATAAGCCAATTTGCGATAAATACAATGATGACATGGAGGACAAAGATTTAAAAAAAATAGACGTAGGATGGAGATCTCTCTATGTGACCTAACTTGTGTAACTTATCATGTGATTTCCTAGAGGAAGACAAGAAAGACTGCTAATAAAATCATTCTTAAGATGATGATATATTTTCAAGCACACAAATTATTATGATGATGATAATGATGATATCTTTTTTAAGCACACAAGTTGTAACTTGTTACATGACTATAATCATATTCTCTTTCATTAATTTTATTAACATTTTATTTATTTATTTTTAGTAATTTTTTTTACATTGTTTATTTTTTTATCAAATTAATTAAAATTTGTATTCTATAATTATTATTTTTATTTATGAAATAAAGTTAAAAAATATTGAATACCCATATAAACATAAAGACTTAATTTTTAAAGAGTTGAAAAATTAAAATTATATTAAATAATTTATTTCATATATATATATATATATATATAATATATATATATATATATATATATATATATATATATATATATATATATATATATATATATATTTGAAAATATTAAATACCTATATGAACATAAAGATTTAATTTGTAAAGATTCAAATAAATTACAATTATATTAAATAGTTTATTTAAAAAGAAGTTTTATAATAAATTATAAATATTTATTCTTCATTGACCTTTGTGTACGTCTCCACTTGATGTGCATGACAAACAAGTCAAGAAAATGACACTTGCATTTCCTCACCAAAAACCAAGATTTATCCTAATGTATGTATCTTTTAGTATGGAAAATGATACCCTCTACAACATAATGGTAACACAGCGAACAACTTGAAAAATTATACGTACCTTCCCTCACCAAAAAAAATTCATTGAGTAACCTGTACAACATAATCTCAACACGACAAACAACTAGAAAAATGATGCCTACCCTATTTCTAGTCTTCTTTATTCTTCCCCACCAAGGAAAATATTAGCATGTACAATTAATTACTATTAGTTGTTTTTTAAAAATTATCTTAGAAAAATGAACATTTATATGTTTATATATAGAAAATTCATTTGTGTTTATTTGGATTAAATACTGAAAATCAAACACACACACACACACACACAAATATATATCAATTTTACCTTGTCATTTAAAATATAAAGTAGAATGTATTTTTAATCATACATGAAACAAAAATTATAAATTCGAATGAGTGAATGTCATAAACTATCGATGGAATAAAGTATTTACAATTTTAAGAAATTTGAATGTAAGTTATCACTCAAAAGGATTGATACACACACACACACACACACACACACACACACACACACACACACACACACACACACACACACACACACACACACACACACACACACACACACACACACACACACACACACACACACATACATATATTTGTATATTTATATATCAAACATTTGAGGTTACAAGTTTTGTTAATAAACATCTTTGGTCAATTGGATGAAAAAACTAGTAATATATACATGAAATAAACTATGTAAAATTGATTCAAAATTATATGATCATGTGTGGATTATAACATGTTTTTAAATTATATATATTATGTGGTGTATTTAGTAACATCATATAAATATATGAAATATATGTATAAGATAACCTAGGTCCTCTTATACATGTATAGTCTATATATATAGAATATTTAGCATGCCTATATTTATAGTAGTGACTAATCAGATAAATCATGAAATCCTAAAGGATAGGGAACTATAACTATATGAACATAGCCTAAGTTCATAAATGGATGAATACAATAATGTTTATGAGTTTATTAAAAATCATTGTAGAAGTTACGATTGTTGGTTTGTATTGAGCAGAATGAGCTTTCTATTATGAAAATGATGATTTTATATTTTATCATTTAATTAAGGAAAGTAAATTCTATATAATGATTTATATTTACCCATTTGATAAATAAAATTATTTATCATGAATATTGTTTATGTGATGAATAATAAGAATGAGGTTCATTCATATGTTTCATAGACTAAATGTATGTATAGTACTTATTTTATAGATTAGCATGTGTTTGTACTTGATAGTATAAATAATTACAAGAACTTCTTGGTCATAATAATGTTAACCAAATCTATCATTGTTTTTTCTAACAAAGCAATGAGATGGACTTCACTAGCTTAGTTAGCATCACTAATGCTAGATGAAAGTAATCCTATCAAGTGGTGTGTATGAATTTGACTGATACTAGAGATCATTAGTTATTTAAAAACTTTGGTCAGCGTAATGTTAAATAGACATTGTCAATTCATATGTATGATTTACATGTTTGTGTGATATCATATTAGAACATATTTTTATTTATAGAACACACCATGTAGTATGAATCTTACAACACACAAGTACTATCATGTCTCTGTGGATTCCCACACCATCACTATCTACCCATATATTAAGGGAGGGACATTCCCTATTTGGAAGATTGTGTAGGGGATCAATTGTCTATGGTTTGTGTGGAAAAGTAATCAAATGATGCTCTCCCTCCACACTGCATTATTATACTTGGAGACTACGCTTCAAATTATCAAGGCTATAATAACTAGAGTGACTCAAGCTCCATGGAACATTGTATCCATCATTATATTTATATGGAAGCATCATGCCTATTGGAAATGTAATTGATTAATTATTGTACATTAACAATAGTGGCTATATTATTTTACTATTTATGGCTAGATTTTAATATGATTACTTCCCTTATGTAATTATGTTATGTTACATATGATACTAGTGATCAATAACTATTATTGTTACTTGTTTACTTATGTTTAATATGTTAAGGTCACTAATTATATTCTCATGGTGTAATCTAATGAAATAATAATTGTTGTGTAAATATATATATTTTTAAAATACTACATTATTTTGGTAAATACCTATGGGGATGTTACAAATTTGTTGTGAAATTATTCATTCAAGGTCCATTAGGCCTTACTAGGATACTACTAACAAAAGGCTAGTTTTGAATAATTTGGTCTTCTAAGATAAATTTAAGAAAAATATTCATTGGTTCAATTCATTCAAGCTATATGGAACTTCTCCAAATGATATAAAAGTTTAACTTGATTATTATCTCATGAAAACTCAAGAAGAGCTTTGTAGCGCTTAAAGGCCCACTAGCCTTGTCAAGTCAAGGTATAGATTGAATGAAATAATATGTTTGTAAACTATTTGAAATCTTGTTTTAATTTTTATATGGTGTTACTAAACCTTTAAAATGTTATGCATGATCAAATTGAAGTCAGATTCTTGAAAGAGTACATGGTTCAAGAAAAAGTCTAGATAAGGTGACATTGTTGAAGAGTAGCTATTGAAAAAGTTGAGTCAATTGACATAGTAACTTATCCATAAATTGATATAACCTTATAAATAATTTTATGAGTTCATTAAAAATCAATTTTAAATATTTTGAGGTTAGTATTTGCTAATTTTTGAAAAATCCTATAAGAAACCTTGTAATGGAGATTTGTTGAAGGAGTTATAAGCTAAATGTAGATTGATGGTGATAGGTGTATTGCATATCTAATAAATGAAACACATATCTAATAAAATTTTAACGGGTGTTTTAAATCTATAATGACCATTATCTAGTCTTTGTCAGGCCTCGAGAGTGAATGTTGTACTTGATCAAATGTATCCCTTAAGAGAATCTTAGCATCCCTAAGTGTGAAAACTAAGTGAACTTAAGACACACATTTTATGAGAACCATGAGAGATAGATATGAGCCATAATATCATAAAATTTCAAGGATGTGTCCTCTAAGAAACCCCAAGAGGATTCTCTTTAACTCAACATGAGCAAGATGTGGCAACAAGTTTTCTTTTGCTCTCTTAAAGTATCAAAAGTTAGTCAAAGAGGGGCATATATTCTAACTCATTAGCCTAATAGATGAATTATATATGTAGTTACATTTATATAGGTGTTTTAATGATATAATTACTATTATTCAATCTTTGTCAAACCCTAGGAGCAAGTTTTATAGTTGATCAGGTGCATCCCTTAAGATAATCTTAGCATCTCTAAGTGTGAAAATTGTATGAAATTCAATCATGCATCATAGGATAATCATGAGGGATAGAGATTATATGTCAAATCTTAAACTTGAATGGATGAGTCCTCCATAAAACCACATGAGGATTCTCTCTACCTTGATGTGAGTAAGATGTGACAATGAGTTTTCTCTTGCAGCCAAATCTCTCTTAAAAGTCTAAAAATTAGTCAATGGGGGTATATATTCTGAATCGTTATCCCAATCAATGAATGATCTACATGATCAAATATATATGGGTGTTTTAAGGCTAAAATGGTCATTTTTCAGTCTCCATTGGGCCGTAGGATTGAAAGTTACACTTGATAATATGTATCTCTTATAAGAATCGTAGCATCCTTGAGTGTGTAATATGAGAAAACATCAGTAACACATTGAATAACCAAGATGGAAAGTGAAAATCCATCAGTTCCTACACTTGCATGAATAAGTCCTCTAAAAAACTCCAGGAGGATATTATCTAATGGGACATGAGAAATACATGGCAACAAGTTTTATTTCAGAACTAAATCTCTCTTAAAGAGCTAAAATTTGGTTAGTGCAAGGTGTATATTATAGATTATTATCCTAATAGATCAATTATCTATGAGGTCGCATCTATATGTGTGTTTTTAGGCTATAATTTCCATTTTTTATCTCCATCAGTCCCTAAGAGTGAGATTTGCATTTGATTGGATACATGCCTTAAATGGATCTTAGTATCCCTAAGTGTAAAAACTGAGTGAAATTTGATTGTATGTTATAAGAGGACCATGAGAGATAGAGATAAGTTGTTAAATAATAAACTTAAATGGATCAGTTCTCTAAAAATCCCAAGAGGATTTTCTTTAATGTAATGCCAATGATACATGAAAAATGAGTTTCCTCTCATAGCCAAATCTCTCTTAAATCACCAAAATTTGGTCAATGATGTTATATTTTCTAAATCATCAGCCCAATTAGTGAACCATATTTTCCAAAATGTTCATAAGGGTGTTTTAAGTCTATATCATCCATTGTCCAATCTTGGTCAGGGCTGAGGAATGAAAGTTGCAGTTGATTGAATGCATCCTTTAAGAGAATCTTAGCATCCTTGAGTGTGAAAATTGAGCCAACTTCCATCGTTCATTGTAAGATAAACACGATGGATAGAGATGAGCCATCAAATCCCAAACGTTCATGGATGAGTCCTCTAAGCAACCCTAGGAGGATTCTATCTAAATCAACATGAGTGAGATGTGGTAATTAGTTTTCTCTCATAGTCAAATCTCTCTTAAAGGGCCAAAAGTTGGTCAATGGAGGGGGTATATTCTAACTCATTAGAAAAACATATTAATAATACTTATTGAAAAATATAAATGGAACTTTTTATGAGAGAAAAACTATTATCCAATATCCTTCAGGGCCTGATAGAAAAAGTTGCAGTTGACTAGACACATTCATTAAGAGAATGTCCTCATCATTGATTGTGCAAACTGAGCCAAATCATATCATGTATTATAAGAGAAGTATGATTTATAGTTATGATACGTCATCTACCACACTTTCATGTATGATTCCTTTAATCAACACTAGTAGGATTTTCTCTAACTTGATTTGAGTATGACACGGTAATGAGTTTTATCTTTCAACTAATTATCTCAAAATAGACCAAAATTTGGTCAATGGAGGGCATAAATTTTGAATCATTAGAAAAATTTATGAATTTTATTAATCAACACATTTGGATTGGAATTTTAAGGCTATAATGGTTGTTATCTAGTCTCTGTCAGGCCCTGGGAGTGAAAGTTGCTGATGACCATATCCATCCCTTATGAGAATCTCCTCATCCTTGAGTGTGAAAATTGAGCCAACTTCCATCATTAATTGAAAAATAACCATGAGGGATAGAGAAAATTTGTCAGTTACCACACATGTATGGGTGAGTCCTCTATGCAACCGTAGGATTATTCTCTCTAACTTGACGTGAGTGAGACATGATAATATGTTTCTCTCATAGCCAGTTCTCTTATTATTTAGGAGTATTTTTCATCTTTGTTGAAACATTTGATCAATTAAATTTTATTATTTAAAAAAATATTATATGGGTTGGTAGAGGGGAAATCATAGTTTTTGAATATATAATTTTGTTAACATTAAATTATTTTTTATAATTTTTACTCTATTTGTATAAAACATACCTTATTATGGACTATATACATATTGTTAGAAATAATTTTATAAAATTTTCACTATTAATCAAAAAAATTATAAAACTCATACCTGACCAATCTATGCATCGTTGGCTATGATTTATAAAAAAAAGTTGATTTTGGTGAAGTTAATGTCAAAAAGTTATGGTTGTACACTTGCAGTTATAATTTTACATATTGTTACAAATACTTTTATAAAATTTTCACTATTAATAAATATTTTATAAAACTCATACCTGACCAATCTATGCATCTTCAGCTAAGATTTACAAAAAAAAAGTTGATTTTCATAAAGTTAATGTCAAAAAGTTGTGTGTGTACACTTGCAGTTCCAATATTACAGCGATCTTGAATTGTAAAATTATCTTAAAAAATATATTTATTTAAAAAATAATTAAAAAATATCTTTAATAATATTTGTCATTTCATCTATACATATATAAAATTTCATACACCAATTCATTCATTTACTAAAAAGAAGTGTGTTCATACACATGCATTCTCCATATATTTTCACAAGCAAGGGTTAAGCCATTATCATAAATGCATCTATTTCTCACACTTTTATCATCTGGGTATTGAAAAAAACTATATAATTATAAACTAAATTCAAAATCACACAACTATTCCTATGTCATTATCAAATTAGTTTTCCAAGTATCTCTGACATTCTCTCCAAATTCAATTACTATAATTTAAAAATAAAAGTGTCGCTTTATATCCCCCTTTTATCCCCCATTATTTTGCATCTATCCAGAAGCTAAAGGTACATCCATGATATTTATTTTCTAAGTGTATAATATTGATGTGCTCTATAATGAATAAATAGTTTCTACAATATGTTAGATAATATGTATGTGTATCCAAATTATGTCATAATGACATACAAAATGGGCCACATTGACATACAAAATGGGCCACATTGACATACAATATAGAAAATATAGATATACAATTTGGGCCATATAGACATATAAATTGGGTGACATGAGAATTCAAAGTGGACCATATAAACATACAAAAGTATCCATATCATTATACAAACTAGACTACACCTACGAATTCCCCTAACACTAAAATTAGCTCTCTTATTGCTCAGTGCCTCCAAATAAATTGCTCCTCATCACCATAGATGTATAAAATGGGGTGCTAATGTCACATTATGGATATAAACTCTCCTCTTAGATTATTAAGGATCAAATGTCTATGGCACAACCACCAAAAAAAAATTTGACTGCAAAACATAAAAATTATAAATAATGCATTAAAATGGTGTATGGAAAATAATAGAGTTACCAAGAACATTTTTTTCAATAAGGTGATTATGGAATCACTACATGCCTCCTAAAGGGGTACCTAGGGATACATGACCTAAAATATACTAGTGATGTAAAATATTATGTAAAATACATATACTATTAGAGATATGGACACAAATATAAATATGGTGTGGAGTATCATTATTTGAAGTTAAAAAATATAATTTGACTGTGTTATCACTAGTATCTATGTCTAAATCAGGTGGTGATGGGTAGATACTATATTTTTGGACATAACTCCAACATCAGTCATAGGTATCTGAGATCCAATTAGGGTGCCCACAACATCCCTCATCATTTGTAAATTTGAAAAATGAAAGAGGTAAATTATGAATCAATTAAAATTAAAACTATTTTAAGATAACTTTAAATTATTTCTTCTACATAAAGAGAAATAGATAATATCAAGGAGATGTAATGATAATTATAGTGCAATCATCAATATTTTTACTCTATACATGGTATTAGTAGTGTGTGCCATCATCTATATGAATACAAAATGAAATAGAAAAATTACATAGCCTATTTAATATAAATTAAAATTATTCCTCCCACATAAAGAGAAGGTGAAAGATGGGTATAAAGAGAAGAAAATAGTGGTCATAATATTGGTGTGTGGATGTGTGTGTGCTCGCATGCATGTGTGCATGCACGCATGTGTGTGTGTGTGTGTGTGTGTGTGTGTGTGTGTGTGTGTGTGTGAGAGAGAGAGAGAGAGAGAGAGAGAGAGAGAGAGAGAGAGAGAGAGAGAGAGAGAGAGAGAGAGAGAGAGAGAGAGAGAGAGAGAGAGAGAGAGAGAGAGAGAGAGAGAGATTTTCTATCACTTTCTCTCATCTCTTCCTATGTCTCTATCTCTTATAAGAGGAGGGCAAGGCTAGGCAAGAAAACACACTAAAATTACATGGTGTATACAAAATACTAAAAAAATATAGAAACTTGACAATTTACTTTCACAACTTGAGTGTAGTGTACTTTAGTGCTAATTGGAACCTCAACAAAATAATCCAAACAAGGTGGGATACCCAAAATATCAGTTATAATCTCTATAAATGAAAAACAAAAGAAGTTAAATATTAATTAATTAAGTAAATATACTAAAAGATAAACTTAGTATTAAATTACATACATAAATAAATTATAGTTAATTACTCATGTGAATACATATGGTGAAGCAATTAAATCGTGTGTGTGTGTGTGTGTGTGTGTGTGTGTGTGTGTGTGTGTGTGTGTGTGTGTGTGTGTGTGTGTGTGTGTGTGTGTGTGTGTGTGTGTGTGTGTGTGTGTGTGTGTTAAATAAACTATAGATGACATATACTATTGTGTATTGGTATCCTATATAGATTTATGTATAGCCTCTAAGAGTGTGCCCCTTGGATTTTTAGATGTAACTCTTGTATGTCTAAGCTAAACAGATGGTCTAGTACACTTACTACCACATTATGTGCATTGATCTACAAGAACCATATGATTCCTTCTAGTTGTGCCACCATATGAAGCACCAATAATAAGAGGGACACTATAAGATGTGATATCACCTATATCTTGTGTAAAAATTGTAAATGTATACATCCCATTATTAATTATGACCTATGTGAGACTGCTAAATGCCTCAAGGGTTTCCATTTGTGTACTATGATCCAAGATTTTAGGGATGAAAATTTAGGTTATTTTTTAAATTTCTCTATGGGTAGTTTTAATAGAGTACCTGCCTCTGCTATCTTAGGATGCCTTCATGTATAATAAATAGTATTTGTTATAGAACAAATTCACAATAATTTTTTCTTAAAAAATACAATGAAACCTTATTGGTAATGCATGGAGGCGCATCTAACACCATCTGCTATCTATTACAATTTTTATTTTATATACGCATGAACACACTAATCGATCATAATGTATTTATGACTCGTTGTTGTTGGATCAATGATTCTAAGCATATGAAACAAAGCACATAATTATTATTTTTTATATTTTTATTTTTAATATCCTCATATGAAAAGTAATAGGAATAGTCATGTTTCAATACCTTTCTTTGATGTAACATTGCATTGAGTTGGGAAGTAACATTTCCAACTTCATTATAAACAACATCTGATGTATCAATATGTGACTTATGTGCACTATTTTTTGAAGATTCACATAAACTATTAAATATAATTTCTAACTACTGTCACTTTGAATTATATTATTGATATAATTATGCTTCTTCTATGAAGTTAAAATGAAGGGGTTTTCAACAAGGTTTTATTAAAAGGTTTTTTAGAGATTGGCTCCATTAAATCAAGAATCTAAAATTATTAAAATAAATATTTATATTAGGTATTTAAATTATTTCATAAGAGAAATTTAATTTAAATTTTGATGCCCCCTTTCCCTATGATTATTATAAAAAAATGCATCACAAAAATATTATTAAAACCCCTAAGCATGCCCTAAGTGGAAAAAACAACATACCTGGGATGGTGATGCAAGTATGGAATCTTGGTGGATATATTTGAATAGAATATAATGTACGCCCTCTATCTTACTCTCCTCAATTAAGAGAAAACAATGTGAAATTAGAATAAAATGTAGGGTTTGGTCTTTTTATGTATTTTTTTTGGGTCTATAAAGGGTGTATGCCCTTTAGGGTCATTACAAACCTATTTATATTACATGGGTTGGGGTTATTTTTTTAAAGGTGCATGTTTACTTTTAAAAAGGGAACTAGTCCTTTATAAAAAATGAAAACATTTACTAGAAAATAGCCCTTTTTGTTCACTAATTTTGTGCATTCACCCATGTCCTTTCTTAGAGATTTATGATTGGTGGTTATGTTACACACATTTTGTAAATATGAAAACATTAATATTACATAGGATAGTTTTCACATGATTTATGTGTTAAGAATAACTGTACCAAGTCATTATTGTGATTTTTTCATCTATATTTTGTTTATTAATAATTTTATGTTTAATATATATCATTAAAATGTGTAATTCTATATTTAATACACATCAACAAAATGTGCATGTTTTGTTATACACACCTTAAGATGGCTTTAAAAATGTAAAAATCTAATTTAATATTTGGTAATGAAAATAGACATGTTTATATAATACATAGTGAATTTTACAACTTTTTATAATTGATTTTATATTTCTTAGGTTTTATTTTATTTACATTTTCTAATATCCGCATGAATTATATTTTCCAAAATTTAAAATGTACTACAATGTTCATATACTCACTTTAAGGAAGTTTATTCTCTAAATTTGGTATAGTATTATTAAAATTAATTTTTTGGAATTATAACACTACACGTTCAGATAGAAATGTAAGATAAATAGAACCAATGTCGATAAATAAAGATTTAAAACTATGTATGCAAACACTTCAAATTTATTATACGGAAATTTTTATTTCCATAGTGGCAACTTACACTAATACCTCCTTTTATAGGTTAATATAACAAGTCTATATTTTCCTTTGGAAAGGAATATGAAATGAACTCCCAACAAGGTCATTCACCTTGTCAAAAACCACCAAACACACTTTTTCAAAAATATATATAATGAAATTGATCCTCTCTAATAAAGTATATAAGTTGGACATTAAACTTTATCAAGGTGGGAATGCTACTAGTAAATATTCCCTTTTTTACACATGATGACTCATGTATAAAACTAAAACAACAAGTTTTTAAGCTTTAGGAGTGTGAGAAGAAAATTTTGCTTAAATGTTTTTCCCTATGCCACTGATTCTATATATTTTTTGCATAACGAAAGATGCTAATAATCTAATCTTTCTCTTTGGTCCAAGGTAAAATGTGGATGCATGTATGTTTCACCCTTTTTAACCCTACTCTTTTTTTGTAGTACAAAAGGAAGCACAAGAGCATAAATTATAGAATTGTAACTAATTAAATCAAAAGTAACCAATAGAGATCTTAACAATTGTAATACTTCTCTCTCACCCCAAATTCATTGTTCTCCTCTACCTCATATAAATATAATAAATTTAGCTTTAATTTTATAGATAAGAGAATTACTTAAACCCTCATTAAACTTTATGTAGATTAATTAGGAGTGTCAAGAAGATCATTGCAAGGTCATTACAAGATCTAGTTGATTCCACTAATATTTTGGGTCTGTAAAGAAGGTCAGTGTAAGACTTTTAATTATATCTAGATGTCTCAATGTTTAATATATTTTAATTGGTAGGTGAAATTTTCATGTGGATTAGGGATAATTGATTTAAATCCTAAATCTTGAAAGTATATTATGTTTGTCACCACTAACACTGCATGAATAAAGAATATACATTGGTCAACAAATTTAGTGTTATAAGATTTACAATTAATTTTAAAATCATTATATGGAAAATATTTTACTTTACAGGTGAACTTTAATATATTTTTCAAGTCTTAATTGTAATTTTTTTATATTTAATCCACTTCAAAATTAAAAAAACTAGCACTTATTTCAATTTCTAGAATTAATAATTATTTTATAATGTGTCCCTAATCTTTGTATAATCACACCTTACATTAAAAAAATTAATGTAGAAAATGAGAAGGAAATAAACATGCCAATAGAGAATTAGACCTAATATTATAAGAGGATGAAAAGCCAACTTGCGACAATATAATGACAACATGGAGGACAAAGATTACAAAAAAAATAGATGGAGGTTAAATATCTCTCTATGTGATGTAATTTGTGCAACTTATCATGTGATTCCCTAGAGAAAGAAAAAGAGGAGTCATTATAAAATTATTCTTAGGATAATGATATCTTTTTTAATCACACAAATTATGACAACGACGACGATGACGAGGAGGATGATGATGATGATGATGATGATGATGATGATGATGATGATGATGATGATGATGATGATG
The DNA here is from genome assembly GCA_037957365.1 of Torreya grandis. Classification (NCBI taxonomy): domain Eukaryota; kingdom Viridiplantae; phylum Streptophyta; class Pinopsida; order Cupressales; family Taxaceae; genus Torreya; species Torreya grandis. Next base: position 19,629 of record JARHVA010002670.1, read on the forward strand.
ATGATGATGATGATGATGATGATGATGATGATGATGATGATGATGATGATGATGATGCTGATGCTGATGATGATGATGATGATGATGATGATGATGATGACGATGACGATGACGATGACGATGACGATGACGATGACGATGATGATGATGATGATGATGATGATGATGATGATGATGATGACAATGAGGATGACGATGATGATGATGATGATGATGATGATGATGATGATGATGATGATGATGATGATGATGATGATGATGACGATGACGATGACGATGACGATGATGATGATGATGATGATGATGATGATGATGATGATGATGATGCATGTATGTATCACTCTTTTGAACCTTCATCTTTTTTTAGTATAAAACCAAGCACAAAATCATAACTTATAGAACTGTAACTAATTAATTGGAGAGTAACTAATATAGAGCTTTACAATTGTAATATTTCTCTCACCCCAAATTCATTGTTCTCCTCTACCTCCTATAAATATAAGAGATTTATCTTTACTTTTATAGATAGGTGGATTACTTCAACCCTCACAAATCTTTATGTAGATTAATAAGTAGTGTCAGCAAGATCATCAAAAGAATATCAACTACATGACTACATCACAATGTCATTGAAAGATCTAGTTGATTCCATTAATATATTGGGTTTGTAAATAAGTTCATTGTAATAATCTTAAGTATGGTTAGATGTCTCGATATATAATCTATTTTAATTGGTAGGTGAACTTTTCAATTGGATTAGGTTTAATTGATTTAAACCCTAAATTATGAATCTTGCAAGTATATTATGGTTATCACCAATGACACTGTATGAATAAAGAATATGGGTCAATCAAGAAGCTTAGTGTTATAATAATTTCAATTGGGTTGAAAATAATGACATGGAAAATATTTTACTCTATAGGTGCACTTCAATACAGTTTTTCAAGTCTCAATGCCAATCTTTTATATTTGAACCACTTCAAAGTTAAAAACACTAGGTCACTTATTTCAATTTATAGAATTAGTAGTTATTTTGTAAAGCATCCTTAATCTTTGTAGAATAATGCCTTGCATAAAGCAAATGGTTGTAGAAAATGAGAAGGAAAAAAGAACATGCCAACAGAGAATTAGACCTACTATAATAAGAGGCTAAAAAGCCAACTTGCAATAAATACAATGATAACATGGAGGACAGAGATAACAAAAAATAGATGGAGGATGAAGATCTCTCTATGTGACTTAACTTGTGTAACTTATCATGTGACTCTCTAGAGGAAGACAAAAAAGATTGCTGATAAAATCATTCTTAAGATGATGATATATTTTTTAAGTACACAAATTGTGACGTTGATGATAATGATGATATCTTTTTTAAGCACACAAGTTCTAACTTGTTACATGACTATAATCATATTCTCTTTCATTAATTTTATTAACATTTTATTTATTTATTTTTATTAATTTTATTTACATCTTTTATTTTATATCAAATTAATTAAAATGTGTATTGTATAATTATTATTATTATTTTTATTTCATTTATAAAATAAATTTATAAATATTAAATACTCATATAAACATAAAGACTTAATTTTTAAAGAGTCGAAAAATTATAATTATATTAAATAATTTATTCATATATATATATATATATATATATATATCTTTTCAAATTAAATCCTTTTATATATATATATATATATATATATATATATATATATATATATATATATATATAATATTTGAAAATATTAAATATTTATATAAACAAAGGATTTAATTTGTAAAGATTTTACAATTATATTAAATAATTTATTTAAAAAAAAGTTTTATAATAAATTATAAATATTTATTCATCACCGACCTTTGTGTACGTCTCCACTGGATGTGCATGACAAACAAGTCAAGAAAATGATACTTGCATTTCTTCACCAAAAACCAAGACTTATCGGAATGTATCTTTTAGCTTAGGAAAATGATACCCTCTACAACATAATGGTAAGACGGCGAACAACTTGAAAAATGATACGTACCTTCCCTCACCAAAAAAAATTCGTTGAGCAACCTGTACAACATGATCTCAACACGGCAAACAACTAGAAAAATGATGCCTACCCTGTTTCTAGTCTTCCTTATTCTCCCCCACCAAGGAAAATATTAGCCTGTGCAACGGAATTTCTTTGGTTTTGTCTTTTGTCTTGCCACTGTGTTAAGTCGGTGCGGGTCACTGAGGTTCTGCCAATGCCGTATGTTTTAAAACTTTGCGAGTCATTGGATGCTTTGAGGTCAAAGTCTTTTCCTTTAGGATTTCAGATTATGCGCCATGAAAGACGGACGACTTTTTCTGTAGAAAATAGAGTGCAGACAAGTAGAATCCTGACAATTAAACGGGAGGTGTAATGATGTCGACAACAACATATCCATCATACCATTTTTCAACACCGAAAATGATACCTACCATTTTTCTAATCTTTGTTATTCTCCTTCACGAAGAAAAATATCAGGGAAGGAACCTGTACTTTATTACAACGTAATTTCTTTGGTTTTGTATTTTATCTTGTGATTGTGTTCAGTGAGTGCGGGCCAGTGAGATACGTTAAAGAGACAGAGAGAGGTTCTGTCAAAATTCTAATAGGAGTATGGGCCTACTTTGTAGGTTTTAATATAAAGTTTTGTTTTGATTTAAAATTAAGGGATGGGTGCAAAATTGTGTGTAAATCTTTGTAAGATTTGATTTTCCTTTTTAGAATGCTAACAATTTAACATAGATTAATAGAAATCATGCATGATAGATAATATTTGATACAAATAATTATGGACAAGGTTTTAATTACCATTATATTACGTAATATTGCATTTCAAGTGAGTAATATAAAGCCAAATTTTGTTGTTTTTAATTGATTTATTAAAAGTTAAAAGTGATAAAATAGAGATAGAAGTATTTTGGGATAATATAGTTCTGGATAAGAACTGTAAATTTTTTGGCATGATCAACATAGTTCTAGGTTAGATTAAAAAAATACATATGAAAATTATTAGTACTGAACAATACTTCTAGGGAAAATGACAAATACTATTAAAACATAATTATATTGCTAAAACATACAAATTTTCAATGAAAATACTTGATTTTTATCTTGAATAACTATGACACATGCTTCCATACACATGAAGGAGTTCTAACATTGACAAGAATTCTAGAGCATACAAAAACTAGGGTTAGAGGAAGCAAACTAGGTGCATTTGGATGTAGTCTACTTAGCCCATGTTGCATGCCTACCTACAATGTGATATGACTTAGTTGTGTTGACCACATTAGTAGAGTGGTGAAACAAAAATACATTTACTTTCTAGCTACTAACTAGTGAGATGACAATCACATTAAAGGATGTCTCAAGGATATTGAAGATCCCTGTTAGATCAATGCAAGTCAAATTAGATGGACTCATGTAATTGGACAAGTATAGATGCCACATGTTGGTTGGGGCCACAAGGGGAAAGGATGTTGAAAGGGGGTCCTGTAGGGATATATTATGAAGAGAAATGCACTGTGACTACATAAATATGATCATGTTGGTGATCGACTTTATCGATGTGGACATATGAGGCATATCATGCACCTATGGCCTTTAAGAAGAGATAGAAATCATGGATATGGAAACAAAAATATAACACTTATACAAAGATACACACACACACACACACACACACACACACACACACACACACACACACACACACACACACACACATATACATGTGTGTGTGTGTGTGTGTGTGTGTGTGTGTGTGTGTGTGTGTGTGTGTGTCTATATATATATAATATATATATATATATATATATATATATATATATATATATATATATATATATATGTATGTATGTATGTATGTATGTATGTATGTATGTATGTATGTATGTAAGTTCACCAATGAAACATGAGAGAATAGACTTGTGACCAACACACTCTTATAGGTCTAGTCATATGATCACCTAGCAGTGCTATGTGTGTGTGTGTGTGTGTGTGTGTGTGTGTGTGTGTGTGTGTGTGTGTGTGTGTGTGTAGGTTCACCAATGAAACATGAGAGAATAGACTTGTGACCAACACACTCTTATAGGTCTAGTCATATGATCACCTAGCAGTGCTTAGGCCTAACAGCATATTTTTTTCCATAAATAATAGAGAGATACCATATGAATGGAGACAAGTAATATTATGATCCATAACTTAGAAGCTTTGGTTGAAAGGTAATTCAAGAAACAAAAAAAACACAATTGTAATAATTCTATCTCTGAGAAGAGATGTTTTATTGATCAAATTTGCAGATCCAAACATATGCCTATCTCCGAGAAGATATGTCTAATTTCTTTTTCAGGTTAAATCTTCATTTATACACATTTTAATGGTAGGAAGAGGATGTGGAAGGTCACCAATATTTAGGGAGATTAAGTGGTTCGACTTCCATGATTCATGATATTACAAAATTCAAAGAATTACTATTTTTAGAAACTTATTATTTTTAGACTGCACTACAAAAATTTAAAATTGGGGCACTTCCATTTGATTTTTGAGAGTCAAAACTCATCGAGTGGAGCTCTTACCATCTCAAGATGTTCCCCTCATTCTTAGCTTTCTAACAGTTCAAATGGAGAATCAAACAAAGATATGGTGCAAAAGTTATGGCTCCCAAAAGTTTTGCCACCAATTGCGGTAGAACCATCACCCGAATTATCACTTGAAATATTTTTTGGATCATTCCTCCCTCCTTGAGAAGAAATGATCCCCATTTCTCAAGATTTATCATCAAGTGTGGCAGTTTTGTTTTGATTTGATTCTTGATGCATACTTGGAATGGACTGTGCTTTGTAAAGTTGTGTTGGGCTTGATGGTTCACCATTTCTATTAGACCATTAGTTTGTGGATAGAAGGCCATGAAATTTCTCAACATGGCATCTATTTACTTATGTTGTTGTGTTGTTTGTGTAGTCAGGGCTGCAACATCGGCCCTTTTGGATATTTGTGGCTTGACCACCATGAGAATAAATTTATTGGCACTAATAAGGGAAACAAATGTATAAGTTGGTACCTATGGTACCTTATAACACCATGTTCTAAGAGTGAGGGTGATCCTTTAAGTTCTTGATTAATAGATGCCATGTCGATCATACATGAATGGCTGACCAAGGAGTATATCGCAAACATCTAGATTGACCACGTCACATAAGACCTCATCTTGGAAAGGTTTTATTGCATATGAGAGAAGACATTGGTGGGTGACATGGAGGTTTCTCTTTGGACTCAACCATCCAATACTATATGGATTTGGGTGAGGCTTGATGGAAAGATTTAAGCTTTTCACAACATTAGAAGAGATTAAATTCTTTTGACTCCCATTATCAATAATCAAATGCAAATGCTTACCTTTCACCTATAACTTAGTGTGAAACAACCTTTCCTTGTCATCTGGTCTCTCCTCATGGGTCTATTATGAAGCAACGAAATCATCCCAAGTAGATTACACTTCAAGGCCAATATCATCCATACTAAATCACTTCTTGTACACTTCCCACCAATTTTTGATAGGCAATGATGTTTTTAAAAGAACAAAAGTGATATTGTCTTTATCGGTGACTTTATTTACAAAAAAATAAGATGTCAATTAATCAAACCAACTTTATACTGCATCAACATTTATTTTTCCTTCAAATGTAGGGATATCAAAATTCACCTGAACCTTGAAGGGTGTTGGGACACTAAAAAGATGTGGGTTTACAGATGAGGAGCTAGAATTTTTTTATCAATATTTGTTGAAGAATTTGGGTGAATTTTTGTAGCATTTTCACTTGCTACTGCTAGAGGGATACATTCACCATTTCCTTAAAAGGATCATATGTCTCAGTGTTGTCCACCATTTGAGGTCATTTAGAGCAAATCAGTGGATAGTCTGTTGGTTCTATTTTCCACCCAAGCTTCTTATAATCTGACCTCATCCTCATGATAATACACTCTAAAGACAAATCATTCTGATACCACTGATCCAAAACTTAGAATCTTTGGTTGAAATTTAATTCAATAAAAAAAAAACACAATTGTAATAATGATATCTCTGAGAAGAGATTTTTTATTGATCAAATTTTCAGATCCAAACATATGCCTATCTCTGAGAAAAGATGTTTGATTTCCTTTTCAGGTTACATATTCATTTATACACATTTTGAAGGTAGGATGAGGATGTGGAAGGTCATTAATATTGAGTAATATTAAGTGGTTTGACTTTTATGATTCACAATAATACAAAATTTAAAGAATTACTATTTTTAGAAACTTATTATTTTTAGAATACGCTATTAAAATTGAAAATTGGGGCACTTCCATTTCATTTTTGGGGGTCAAAACCCACTGAGAAAAGCTTGTGCCATCTCACGATGTTCCCCTCATTCTTATCTTTCAAATGGAGCTATGGTGCAAATGTTATGGCTCCCAAAAGTTCTGCCACTAATTGGGGTAGAACCATCACCTAAATTATCACTTGAAATGTTGGTCGGATCATATTAACACCAAAGAGAGAGAAGGAGGAGGACACCGCTCACTAGATCAGATAAATATATGTCATCCCAGAGAGATACATCACCTAGAAACCATACATAGGCCATACAAGTTAAGTGAATGATGTCATGCAAATGTAGTAGACTAGGATGAGGAGAATGTACTAGGGACAATATGGATGTACCATATATAGGTTCCAATATGTTATAATAAAAAGGTGGTACAATAGAGTATAGTACACCCCCCACCCCCCCCCTCAACAGGTATTATCTAGAGGAGGTGATATATATGCCTTCATAGGGATGGATACATGAAACCACCTCATCAATGCGAGATTGAGCACACATTGATGTGGAGAAGCATATTCACCTATGGGTTGATGATTTATGCAAAGGGATGACACACATGGTGGGTTAGGATTCATTTGAAGCCATTATTTTCACTAGGAATTATGATGTAGGAAATAAATGATGAACAAGGAAGGCATGAGGGCCATGATCTCAAGGAGGGAAACTATGAAAGGGAACACTACATGAATGGATATTAGGATGCTCAGGAGATGGAGAAGTAAACACTAATGATTACTAGACTCTAGGAGTCTAGGGACACTAATTAACAACATATAGATCTATGTAACAAAGTCAAATGTTTTATTTTTATATTTTATTAATATTTAAGGAAGTTCTATTGATTAATATTTCTTAATTTTAAATAGTGATCATTGATGATGATACCACTATAATTGATTCCATGCATAAGAGAATGACTCAAAACATTCTAGAGGATATCCTTGGGATGCTCGAGTGGGATGATTTCAAAGAAAGAAAATGTGCCTACATTCTTGATCTAGTAGATAGGGCCAAGAAGCATACTAGACATTATAGAAATCATACAAGATGTGAGTAAATGGAACATAGGCACCTGTATAACACATAAAAAAAGCCTCATGTATCTCATTCAAAGTCTGAACTAGGATCATAAGAAAAAAGAGAAAAGTAGGGAATGGGAGTATCGATGCCACCCCAACACCACATACTGCCACACAAACTATCTTTTCTCAGTATGTATAGCTAGAAAATAAGTATTGTGAGGTAGTGGTAAACAATGTAAGGATATAAGAGTGGGATAGAATGTGGTACAATAAAGAGGGGGAACACATATCATGATAACTATGTCCACCACATCAATGATCCCATAGATCTAAAAATTTATGCGATGAGATTAATCTCCTTCACCTAAGCCATGATTTATATTGGTCATGTATCCCCTAGTGTGCATATTTAACATGTGACCTATTTAATATATTTTATCTTTGATATTTTAGATGTTTTTTCATCTCTATTTATGTTAACAAAATAATCATAGAGTAAAAAATAAATAAGAACATATAATAATGGATAAAAATATCATATTTAACAAATGATAAAAATGAGCAAGCATATATAAGACTAAAATAACTAATATAATACATACAAGAAAAGAAAATTTGGTTTATAAAGCAAGAGGTTAGTTTATAAAAGCTAACCAATAACACCAATAGGGCTTCATATGTCAATATAAGATATAATAAATTAATTTTAATTACTAAAATTGGCATGTGCAAGGAACTATGAGTGTAAAGATAAAATGCCATCATCAACAAAACTATGTGTACTATGAGTCAATATGTAACAAATGTCTTGCACACACTATTTATCAATATGATTTTGATTATGTCGTAGAGATCTACGATGTGATTATCTCACCCTTATTATAATTGATTTGTTTCACTATAGATTATGCCTCATTTCTTTATGTATATCTTGTAATGGTTTATATATATATATATATATATATATATATATATATATATATATACATATATATATATATATATATATATATATAACACTTCATCTCCATATCATAAAATGTTTTTCTTGAATGACTATAGATACATCAAATAAAATCAATACCATCTATAATACACCAATGTTTAAAATTTAGACATCAAGATGAAATAGTTTAAAATAGAGGAGTTATAAAATTTACAAACAAACCAAAAAAAGATGAAGTGTTATATATATATATATATATATATATATATATATATATATATAACACACTTCATCTTTTTTTGGTTTGTTTGTAAATTTTATAACTCCTCTATTTTAAAATATTTCATCTTGATGTCTAAATTTTAAACATTGGTGTATTATAGATGGTATTGATTTTATTTGATGTATCTATAGTCATTCAAGAAAAACATTTTATGATATGGTAGTCGACACCACATTTTAATTGTCTTTACTCCAACTTAAAGAGGTAAAATAACCTAACCAAGGGGTTATTTTCCAATACCTTCATATGTTTAAATAAATATATAAGTATAGGGTAATTCATCCAAGCTAGGCCAAGGATAGAGATAAATTGCTTAGTGCACAGGTTAAAGATTCATCCAAATTCAATCATTATTCCATATTTCATTTCTCCTTCCATAAATGTTTGTATAAAGACTAGTCCTATATATGAATTATCATGTGGCATATATTCTTCAATGAACACAATTTGAAAATGTGTTTCTTTCTTTTTTATTGAATTGGTCAATCCAAAAAATCCATCAAGTGAATGTTTTATTAAATCCATAGGCATTATGTTGTACTTTGGTTCCTCTACCATATGGGTATTTCTAGTATTTGTTGATTCCTCCTTATGAGTAGGTGTTTTAGAACTGTCACTTTTATATTTATATTTGTATCAATTTAATCTTTAGTTATGTAGGTTAAAAATTTATAGCATGCCCTTGAAGTCTATCACAATCATATTATGCGTTGGAATAGGTAGAATTGTCCCTTGATTTCCTCATCAGGACATGCTAAACATGTGGTATTTTAGGTTGTGACGAGACTCTAAATATGATAAGTTAATTACATGAATCATATAAATAACATTTAAATTATCATATAATAAATTGTTGATTTTTTTTTTAATATTGTAAAATCATTCACAAAAGACTATAGATCCAAAGATGGGAACATCAAAAAGAAACCAGACTACAACAACTAGTCACCAATAAAAACCAAGGTTCATAATACTAGTACGATGTTACAACATAAAAAAGCCACACAAGAATGGAAATAACAAGAGAAGCAAAACACAAAAAAGAAAAAAAAAAAGGCCATCAAACCTATTTAGAAGATCCAATATCCATTAAGCTTATTGTAGATGAACCTTCATCATCCTCAAGATCCTTATGTCCCATAGGTCCCTTATATAACATAGGTCCTTATTGAGGAAAACACACTAGAGGAAGGAACCTTTCAACCTTGTCAAAGAGCATGCAAATTTTGGAAGCCTTGACATAGTTTCTCAACTCCTCAACATCAACCACTTTACTAGATTTAATCACCTTTTCAAGTTGAGCTATGATTTTACTAATATAGTCCTTCACTTGAATACCATAGTCAATTGACATCAAATGATCACTACCACCTTGTCCAATACCAATAATTGTATCAACATTAGCAGAATCAGGAGCCCAAAATAAAGGATCCACTAGTTTAACACTAGTATATGGGGAGCTAATACCACTATATTGTAAAGCATCCATCACCTCCTTCTGAGCTAGAAACCAAGTATTAGTATTAACCTTATCAAAATATGAATATCTAACCCACTCAGGAAATATCCTCTCATCAGCTTGTTAAAAAAAGGAATCCTTCATCAATTCCCATTCATACTCAATCAAATAAACTTCAGTAGTAGCATCCTGAGTAGCTCTCCAATATGGTGGGTTAGACCATTTAGTAAAACCACTAATGTCCAACAAGAAGCGAGATGAAATATTCAACAATCTAGTATGTAGAAATTTTTTCAATTGCTCATGAGGAATATTGAGCTATAGGAAAATATACAAGGAGAAATGTCTAGAGATAACTTCAATGTTGAAATTAGTAAGCAACCTTGCCTTAAATTGAAAAACATCCAAGTTTCTTTGTTTCCAAAAGAACTAAAGAAATTTGGTAGAAAACACCAACCAAAATTTTTGAAAGAATAAATGATGTTTTTTTAGGAGAACACACATAACCAAATGCAATATTATACAAATAAATTTCATAACCAAACAAATAGGACCAACTTTAAAGATATTGTTTCCAAATATTAGTAGAATAAGGACAATAAAAAAATACATGATCAATGGTTTTTGAATCCCCATAGAACAAATAGTAAGGTTGGAAAATTCCATATTTCAAAATGGCAAACCCAACAACTAGCTTATTAAATAATATCAACCATCAAAAACATGATTTCTTGGGTTGTAAATAAGAAGCCAAAATGACATCAAATCTATACTTCCATCTAAATAAGGGGTCACACACATGCCACAAGTAGTTGAGAGTTAGGAAAGGACATTTGGTAAATGTAAGATTATCATACATCATCTTAGTGGAATATTATTATAAGGGCAGGTTGTTTAACCATTCAATATTATCATATATATCACTCTCCTCATCAAAAATAATAGCATTGTGAATAGAGTTAAGAGCCTTAGAAAGAAGGCTTAAGGTCCTTTTATGAGAAGAAAGAATGTGAAACTTATTGTAAATCTCAACCTAGGAAGCCCAACCATCGTGTAAAAATATATCCTTGATATTCTTAAGGCCCTTTGAGTACCAAACATAGGTAGAGCATCCCCTAATCAAACTTAGAGTCCATCTATTAATAGAAATATTCCACCAGATTGACCCATACCACTAACACCAAACACTCAAGCAATTGAATATATAATGTACTGACACAAGGTGCTTAACTGATTCCCACTATTTCCATATAGAATTAAAAATAGGAGACCTTTCCACCTTGAGAGAAAAAGAACCAACCAACAAATTAGACATGTGCAACCCTTTCTAATTTAGTTTACCTTGAGGGAAACCTCTCGCAATGGTATTTATAATCAACACTTTCCACAGATCATCTCCATTCAGAGATATAAAAATCCATTAAAAAACCAAAGTAATACCTTGAATATGAAGATATTTGAACACTAAACCACCAATATTCTGAGGGACATAACAAAATTTCTAGGTCATCACATGTATTTTTCTAATACCTCTACCATCAGACCACCTAAAATTCCTTACAATTTTATGGAGCATGTTAATACCAAATTTACTAAACATATAATAAGAGGCATAATAAATACTATAAAAAGAAAGAAATTTTTGGCACACTTGAATATGCCCTGGTAGAGACAAGATATGTCCATGACATTTAGAAATATTCTTATTGATCTTTTCATACAACCAATCCACATCTTCATAAAGGAAGGAACAAGAGTAATTGGGATACCCAAATATCTAATAAAGTGGTTAGGTCCTTTCCACACCCAACCAAACCCAATAAATCATTTTAGGGGCTTCTCATTCTAACCAATCAAATAATACACATGAAGGGAAAATTTAGAACCTAAGGTAGAGCAATAAAAATCAAGCCTAGACTGAACTTGTATCAAATTATACTTTATAAGTTTAACAAATAAGGAAGTTTCATCCATAAATAAAACATCAATAAGTTCAGAGTTGTCTAGAAAAGAGAGGATTTTATCCTAGGGCCCAATCATAAAACATCTTAGAAGATAATGCAACGCCTCAATAACAAGGACAAACAAGGAAGTTGCCAAAGGAAAACCTTGTCTATGTTAGGTGTGAAGTCACTATTCATTACCACTATTCATGGTGATATGGCATGTTGGTGATGTGGATTGTTAGTGATGTGATTGAATAGTGATGTGATATGGGTCCATGGAGGGTCCCAAGTGTGATCAAAATGATTTGATTAGTGTGGAGCGTAACACTCCACTAGAGGACATGCATTTTGTCCTGAGTCACATGGGTTTGCCTTGGTGTGCAAAAGATAAAGGGTCATGTATGGGTCAAATTTATAAGGGGGCTAAGGATTCATGTGTCTAGTTAGAATTAAAAGATGATTGTAACACCTTTTTTATTCTTGTGTTCACATGTGAAGATGAAGACAAGAATTTACTACTACAGATTGACCTCACCTATCTGAGTGGGGTGCAATTTTTAGATTCACATGGGGTGGATTCAATCTTATCTAAATTGGATCATCCACTTTATTGACCCTTGGTGATGAATACAAGAAGAACACTATTGAGTGTTTGGACTCACTTGTGGAAGTGGGGCATAGGTTTTGGATCCACATGGTGGTGGCACATGTTCTTGTCTAATGGAGGATGAAATTTGATGACTTTTTCACATAGATATAAACACATTTGAGGATCACATGACACCCCACTCAAGTGTGGCCAATTTTTGGGTTCACATGTTGTTACACACACACTCTCTCTCTTCTTTCTTTCATTGTAAATGTTATTAATATCATGATTTCTATTTATATTTGTCATCCAATTAGTGGATCCATGCAAGTTTGTGCTTGCATGATTTGAGGTTGGATCTTGAAGTCTATGTTATACCTGGTTTACAACCTCAATTCTTCAGGTGTAAGTATTCAGTGCTTATATTTAAGCACTATAAGGAATTTCCTGAGGATCTATTATAGAGGAGAGAAATTGTTAAAGTAATGAAGTCTAGAAGCTAGCATTTCCCCATGGTTTTTTCCTTGCACATTGCAATGTTTTACATGTAATCTCTTGTGTAATGTGTTCCCTTTTATATCATGATTTTGTAACTTGTTTTTCTAAATTATTACTTTCATGGTAGGATATAACTTATTGATCCTAACATGTAGTATCAGAGATTTTATTCCTAGTAATCAGTATCAAAGATTTGGTTTAGAAGCTGACATGTTAGTACTAGGAGCCATGCTTAGATCATAATAATTGGTATCATAACCTTGGTGAAATCCTCCATTTGTGAGTGTTTTCTGTTTTTGGCTAGTTTTTGCAAGTGGAAGCTAATATGACAAGAGGAGAGACCAATTTGATGTTGAGAAAAAACATTTTATGGTAGGTATCTCTCTATGTATCAAGGTGGAGGATCTCTTGGTTAAGATCTTATTCACTTCATGTTAATGAGGAGAATCCTATAGATGAGTGGAGGAGAAAGATAAAAAAAATTACTTTACTAGACAAGTTAGTAGCCTATATAGTGTTCCTATTGTTGAATAAGCAATTGTACAGCTTGAAGAGCAAGCTAGCCTCTTTTGGAGGAGGTTGACAACAAGGCATGATCTTGTTGTGGTTTTTGGAAACAAATATGAAGGGATGTGTGATGTGGTATCTTATTGACCATGTGTTTTTATCCAAGATGTTATAGATAATAAAATCCATGCCAAGATGTTATCCTTTATTATTGTTATCCCATCCTTAGATGGATCACTTTTGGATAATGGTAGAAGGTTAGAGCTTGTAAGGCATGGAAGCTTAGCTCACCTAGATGTTTGGGTTGTAATCATAATTCATGCTTAGATAGCTATATCTTGTAAGGCTTAGATGAGAGCATGGCTCACCTAGTTTGTATGTAATCATGGAGATCCTTGAGGTTAGAGGTTAGAGCCTCAATTGTTATGTTAGCTTGGCTCACTTGGTTGGAGCTTGGAGGCTTGTTAACCCATCTCATGGATATGGAGGTTTATGCTTTGCATATCATCTTGGATGCTATGGATGTTAGCATTGTAAGAGTTGTGCATTGAATCTTGGAGGTTAGAACATGGAAGGCTTGGTTTTAATCTTTATTCACCTGAGTGATTAGATGTTATCATTGAAAGGATTTTCTGAGTGAAGTTATTATTGTAGAAGAGATTTGATGATGAATATGAAGTTTGGATGTTGCCTTTGCCCTATGATTTTTCCCGTGCTGGTTTAACAAGGTTTTCCACGTAATCTCTTGTGTAATGTGTCCCCTTTTGTCTATTGATTTTGTTTTTTTTCCATTATTTAATAAAATTTTAGGATATATATTATTGATCCTAACATGTAGTATCATATATATTTTAATTCCTAACAATTGGTATTCAATCCTTGGTGAAAAACTCCATTTATGAGTGTTTTCTACTTTTGGCTAGTTTGTGTAAGTGGAAGCTACTATGATAGGAGGAGAGACCAAGTTGAATATGAAAAAAAATGTTTTATGGTAAGTATATTTCTTTGGAGCAAGGTGGAGGATCTCTTAGTGAAGATCTTTTTCTCTTCATGTTGCTAAGGAGAATCCCATAGATGAATGGAGGAGAAAGCTAAAAAAACTTTTGCCAAATGAGTCAACATCCTACTTAGCATTATTATTGTTGAGGGGGAATTGGCCTCCTGCCAACCCAAGCCTCAACCTTCGTCTTCGACAGGCGAAGATACAAGTTTTAATTGAAACCCCCAAAAATATAAAACTGTCTAAAAACTTTAATACTCAGTCAAATTCACTAATTTTTGTTTTAACAGATCAATTTTAACTAATAAAAATGAAGCAAAGATAGTTTTGAAGGATTGCAAGTGTCCAAGGGGTGCCACATAGGATGCCAAGTAGGAAGGGGCGTCCAAAACCAAATAGTCCAAAATTTTGACTCAGAAAAGACAAAAAACTAAATGCAGACCTGCTATTTGGCACTGTACAGTGGAAGGCTTGGCTGGAACTATTGTTGGATAGAAGATTTCACTAAAAATGAGGCACAATGTTGGAGCTGGACAGCAAACAAAGCAAGTGGCATCCAAAAAGGGCGTAGTTCTGATTTTTTTTGCAAAAAACAAAAAAAACCAGCCTGGGCACCGTACAAATGAATGCTTGTTTCTTAGCACCTTGCTGGAGCTAAAGTTGGCGTGTGGCCACCTGAAGGAGTGTTGAAGCTAGGCGCAGACGCTGATTTTGTTGAAGGACAGAATTTGTTGACTAGAAGAGCTAACTATGAGGAGTGCTAACTACTGCTCCTCCCTCTGCTGCTCCACACAACAATGGCGTCCAAGAACACAAGCAAAACCAGCACCTGAAGACAGCGAAGGCACCCCAATGCAAGGATCCCAAGGAAACTAACTAGAATTGATTTTGAAAGATTTTTTTTTAATTTTAGACCAAATCTAGAATAAAAAAAAAATAAAGAGAACTCCACTCGTCTTGATTCCAAAATAAGCTAAAAGCATAATCACACACAAGATTACCAGTTTTGCTCTGATACCATATCGAAGTTGTTCCCAGAATCTGAATAACGCAAGTGCAATAGAGATGTGATCACACAAGATGAACAAGTGCACACCACAAGATGCTAAAGCAATTTGAAAATAAGAAGATAAATTGCACAAGACAAAATGGAGAAAACTAAAATCTGATTAACATGAAATGGCCAAAATGAAAAATACATATAGGAGAGCTAGTAAGTAACTCCTCCACAAATGGTGGTCAAAGCACCCCAAGAATAGACTCCTCCACAAAAGGTGGTCAAAGCACCCCAAGAATAGACTCCTCCAAAAAAGGTGGTGACAAGGTGCCAAGAATAGAGAAGTAACTCCCATACCCGGAATAGCCGGTCAAAGGAGTCACTTATGACATTCTTATGACACCTTCTGACACCTTATGACACACAATCTCCACATAAGCTAGCCTATCCCACGAATGTAGGAAAATTCCATGTATGCACAAATATATAATATTCCCTAATTAATAAATAGGGAAAAATAAAAACCTACACTAATAGTTATAAATTAAGAGCTTTACATGTATGATATTTAGTATAAAATACTAAATAAGGAAAAGTTTTATATAATAAAAACATATGGTTATTTACTTCATAGGGTGAATTATACATAAATCCCATAAAACCCCAATCCATATATAAAAATATATAGATGAGAGTTATGGTATATGTGGGATTATATCAGTGAGCTATTAATTTAAGGATGTATGGCCTTATATAGAAGCCTCAAAAATTGACTAAGCATGAGTGTTGGATTTTAAAACATAGTTAATCCTTTTGATATCTAAGCTGTTGAAAATCTCATTTGGAGAATATTTATAACCATAGGTGTTATGTGAGGCTATATATTGAGAACCTTTTGAGAGTTTGATGTGGCATGGGAAGGATAGAAAACTCAATACAATTTTCATCATGATAGATATGGGTTACATATATAAAATATTTTTGAGTAAAAAACATGTGGTGTAAAAGTAATATTAAAATAAGTTATGATTTGTTTAATGTGAAAACATAGGCATTAATGTACATAATAGCATATATATGAACATAAGGGTGTATTAGTAAAGTTATAGTTACATGGGAGGAGTATGAACTACAATAAATAATTAAATATAATTAAGTTATTGAATGCGTGTATTCAAACCCCTTAAATGTAAGTAAATGCTAGTTTGGATTACACTATGTTTCATATGAACTGAGTTTTGTTTTGATATATCTAGTTATTTTATATGAGTTCATGTTTATTTGGTTTTATGACTACTATATTAACCCGGTTGCTTTACTTAGTAGTTATGTTTATAAACACTGGACTATGTTAATATGGGTTATCATGGGGTGTATTATAGTTGGAAACAAATTATGTTATTTGAATCTACAGTTAATTATGTATTTACCTATGTGGTATAAACTGTAGTCATTATTTTTAGTATGAAATAGAAAAAAATGTAATAATTATTCATATGTTTGATGGAATAAATGTATGCTTTGGTTACTCCTATGTTTAGCATGTTATATGATATATTTCCTAGTAGGATGTAAATTATATGAATCTAGTGGTTGAATTGTATTTGACCAATATGTATTGGTGATATTGAGTAAGGTGTGAGATGGATTTCACTGGCTTACTAGCATCATAATGATAGATGAATATAATCTGATCAAGTGATGTGTAAGAATTTGATTGATCTATAAATCACTTTTTTATTACTATTCTTATAACATTGGCCAAAGTATGTTTAGTGAGACATTATCATCTCATGAGTATGGTTTACATGTTTGTGTGATATCTTGTAATACAAAAAAATTGTATGATACATTGCATGTTTAAATTTAGAAATCATATAACACACAGGGAATTTATTGTCTCTCTAGATTCCCATACCATCACTATCTACTCATCTTTGAAGGGATGACCATTACCTGATGGGATTAGTGTGGGGGATCATTAGTCTATGTTTGGTGTGTAAAATCACTTAGATGATGCTGACCCTCCCCATAACAATACTGCTTATCAATATGACACTTGAGAATTCCACATATACTTGAGTTCGAGAACTATGCTTCGAGGGAGATATGTATCTTATATGTACATTGTATTATATTGTATTTATTATTAAATATTATCATGAATAATTGTAGTTACTTATTATTATATGTTGACAATAGTAGTTTTAGACTTGTATCAACCATGGCCGAGTTGGTGTAATTACCTTTCTATAGTTGTCTTATGTAGTGTTCTCATGACATTAAAGATCTGTGATATAGATGTAAAATGTATTTATTATTACCACACTTGAGTATATATATGAACTCTATTTATATTATCATGGATTAATCTATTTTTTATTTGTGTTTAATTAAAAAAATCATGTATTTTTAGTTAAATCCCAGTGGGGGTGTTATAACAAAGACCATTAACTAACACTTCCAATCAACCTACCTATGCCAATGATCCTTGACATGTGACCACAACCAAGCCTAACAACAAATAAAATTAGGAGCTCCTAAGCCATTGAGGTCCTAATTTCCATTTTGTATTAGATCCATTCTAATAGTCATTTGATATTCGAATCTTTGTGAGATCCTTACATCGTATTCTTGTTATTTTCTATGGGTTTGATTTTCAAGGATTTGGTGGGTTTTTTTGAAAATTCATGCAAATTTTTATAGTTGAAGTCTCTAGATAAAAAACAAGCAGTGCCATCAGATTCAAAGGGTGCCAAAACTCTAGGATTGGTTGTAAACATGACCTAGTTTCATGACATCTATCTTCAAAAATTCTTAGAGGGTTTTAGGTAGTTTTCTTGGTTTTCACATATTTTTGTACCACTAGAATATTCAATCTAAAAACTATTCTAGTTTCTTTTGGGTTTTTTAGATTACAAAGTGGGTCTTTTATTGTTTTATAGAAGGTTAGATCAATTTTTGTAGATTTAAATTTTTACAAGTTTTTTTAGCTGATTTTGGTGACTTTTTTTTAGAATTCTAACTTAGAATATTTTTAGGCTCTTTCTAGGCCCTCTTCTATGTAGTGATGTATCCCCACCATAAACATGGGTGCATTTTTTTTACTTCATGAGACTGAAGGCCCATCAACCTGACCCATGCCAATATGGACATAGAACTCCGCACCCTCACACCTTGTACCTTTGTGGGACCTAAGGCCAGTTGGCCCAAACCTTGATTACATGGCTACAATACATGCACTCATGGATTTCTAGGATGAACGATCTGTTGGCTCAGACATCACTTACATAGCAACATGATGAAGCCAAAGTTATGCATTCTTGTGCATCATACAATCATAGATCCCAAGGTTCTACGACCCAAACTTCAACCTCACGATGACACAGATGGACCTTCCACACACTCACACACATAACCTATAGAGGTGTAGGACTCTCCTAAAATGTAGTGATAGTCCATCAATACATCAATTTTAAGGCCTAGAAATCCTTGCAATGTGTGCAACCATCAACTTTAAGAAAAGGATTTGTGACATTATTCATTGGCAAAAAGAAGACATTTTGGGAGTGACATTACTCATTAATTCATATCATAGTGTCTAGTGGCATCGTTAAGGAGGGGAGCCCTCATCCTACCCCTTATCCTCCTGGTCATATGGTCTGGTCACATGAGGTAAGCGCCCAACTTAGCCCTTATCCCTTGGTCATATGGAAAATTATCCCTTGGTCACACCTAACCAATGGGGGATTAAATTTTCCTTATAAAAGTTCTCACAATTACTTGCTCACCAAAGTTTTCTCAAATTTGTGCATATTATTTTTTTCCAACACTATTGCCACCAAATTTTTCATGAGAGATGATTTTCAAACATGCATAACTTTTGACCAGTAGCTCAAATTTGAATGTCATCTTATTCAAAAATATTTATTTTTTCATTATCTATGTATTGGTGGTATTTTTTTAACCTTTTACAATCAAGTAAATTTTCCACATATTGTACCACTTAGACATATTATTGGTAGATCCTGACATACCTAAAGTTTATCATACTTACATACTTATTCCTCAAGATGTATTCTAAGTTATGCTTGATGTATATAAAAGCATGCTTATATTTACAAAATTATGGAGGGGGGGTGGGGTATTATGTGGTGTTGTGCATTTTTTAGTGTTTCTACTACATATTCTCATTTCTTACATTATATTTATTCTTGCACTTACTGCTCATTTGGACACATTCTCAGTTGTGTCCATCATCTTATTCATGAGCATACATTATTATTATAACTAGGGGTCATTACAGTTGTTTTTTGTAGTTGTACACTTCTTTGGTGTCTTCTCTTAGTCATGTTGACTTCACTTGAGAGACACTCATAAGCGAAAGTTGATTTTACACCAGTGGTTCTTCTTAGAAAGACCAACTATGCTTATTGGCATGCTTATATAGAACACTTTCTCACAAGAAAGAATCACACTCCATTCCTATATGGATAGATTCCTACACTTTATGATTCAGGCTAATTCAATAAGTGGGATAACATTTGTGACATGATTTTTGGCACCTTACTATTTCATGTTTCCATTGACCTTAATTACCATGTGGAACATAAAGTGTGTCATTACACTATTTGGAAAATCCTACAATCTCTTTTTAGATAACCTACTAAGATTTACGTCACACCTCCTCATCAGCATCATATTGTCTCTTTTGAAACTATTATACTTTCACTTCTTACTCCTATTTATTGTGACAACACATCTGCAATGATAGTGTTCTTCCTTCTATCGAGCCACCACTACATGATGAGGTTCTATTAGGCCTTAGCTATATCATTATAGATTCTACTTCTATTCTTGTGCATGATGTTATTCTTCCAAATCCATCATAGATTGGTATTTCAGAGGACAATACTATTAATAGTGAGAGTACACCTTATCGTAACATCAATGACTCTTCTCTTCCTATGGATATTTAGTCTGTAGATCTATATGATTCATCTGCAATCTCTTATTCAGCTTTGAGGGTTTCTGATTCTTAGTCTCCACTTCACATGGACATTCCTTTAGTGAATATTCCATGTTATTCTTATTCATCAAATCCACCTATACTTGAAGATACTTTTGAGCATGATCACATTTATGAGTACTCTTGTTTTGACATAGATGACTAAAGTAATGATATGGACATACCTTTACTATATCCTTGTCACATTTCAGATATTGAGGAGTTATTTCATGATCAACCTACCTATAGTCTACTTATGACATTATAGGGTGTAGGTATACTAATTCAAGACTCGTCAGATATTGCGTAGTCTATTCCTTAGGTAAAGGGAATTTTATAGTTCATTATATCCTCTACTTCCATTTCACCATCATTGCATAGAGAAGTTGGCCCTCCTACCTTGTATGAAGAGAATAGTTCCTTCGTTGGAGTTCTATCAGGCATTTAGTGTATCCATTCACTATTTTAGGGTGATCCACTCTTAATTTCACCTACCTCAATAGGTTCATTCAATGGCATTACACTTAGGTATTATGCATGATCTTATCAGACATATGCCACACTTCTATTTTGGATCCTACTCAGAGTGTTTTATATTGTTGCCTCCTTCATCTTCTAGAATGGAATGGGTAGACTTCTCATATGCCACTCATGTTATTATTTTGGCAAAGGGAAGAAACATTGTTCACTGCAGATATAGTTATTTTAGTCTTCAAACATAGGATCTCATTAATGACAATCATCATTTTGTGAGCTCTACTATAGGCATCTTCAACATCTTCTATAGGGACTTCTCAATTCTCCTCTTCTATGTGCTTTATTTTTTCTTACTTATGGATGCATTATTGCTTATGCCTGACATCTTTAGAGAATGCAATATTTATCACTTTTTTTTATTTTAGGGAGGAGTTTTGTTCCTATGGGTTTTCTCCTTTTCCTTGTTGCATTGTGCTTGGGTACCTCATCAAGCCCATTGTTAGGACTCAATTATTCCACCCACCTAATCTACGCTTAAGGGGGTGGTGGTGTAGACTTTTGTCCTAGTGGATTTTGTCTACATGGTCTAGTCAAGCTTGTTTAGGTTTAATAAAGGTCCTTAATAGAAAATAATCCCACATGCATAAAGACGTTGGGACATGTATATTTTCCACCTATATAAGGAACCTTCCTATGTAATTTTTGGCTAATACTTTTTTTGGTACTTAAATACTTAATGAGATAATGCTCTTTTCCATGACTTTCCTTGTGTGATATTTTTTATTTCAAGTTATGAGATTTCACTCTACAGGTTCTTCATGCATGATTAATTATTAAGTTGATCATGGTGTATTGTATGAGATAAAAAAATCCTTAGAAACTTATTTCCCAAATTTTAATCAATGAATAAGGACATGCATTTGGTCACCATGAGCTTGGTAAGCCTCTTTAGGCTTGACGTTGTGCTTCCACTTAGAAGTATCATTGAAAGGGAAAAGATCCAACTCCTTTAGGGAATGATTTAACTCATATTATGATGCCTCATAGGCATTTTATCAAAAAATTGCTACTTATTTACCATAAAATTGGAGGAATACAACAATCTATGAAATGGATTCCCCTCCCACATGAAGAAATCAAACCTAAATCCATAGAAGGATGTGAACAAAGGTTCCAAATTCATTTGATATGAAAATGTGTCCATTCATGGCTAAGATGAGTTTTGTAAAGGTAGAATTTAAACTTAACCTTTTCTAATTGAGGTATCAGTTACTCAATACCAAACTTAATAGAGAGATGGTCAGATATGTTCACAATTCCCAAAACAATGTGAAGGGCTGATTGAGATTATTTTCATAAGTGAAAATGTTTTATTTTTTAAATAAGGCTCTATCTAATATTTTTGCAATTGTATCAGGTTGGAGTAGGTAAACCATGGTGTAGTGGTGAAGTGATGCTAGTGGTGGTTGGGATTAGACACCATAAGTTTATTGTACATATTAAATCATGCCTCTCTTTCATTGATGCACTACTACATCTGGAGGATCCCCTCTTTATTTTCCATAAATCTAATCATGATGAAATCACGACACATAATCAATTTGTATTTTTGGAGTGTGTTTACAAATCACCACAAAAATATTTCCCTTTCAATATCATTAGAGGCATAAATGTTGGCCAGGCCAAGGGAATGGTCATAAAAATTGAAAAGTGTCCACATAACCTGATGAGTAGGGTCAAAACCCCAATTAATGACATGAGGAGCCAAGTCTAGAAAAACAAGTGTTACCACTCCCTCATGTCTGAAATCATGATTTGACACATGGAACAAAAATCCAAACCAAATAGATGTATCCATGAATGAAATAAAAATCATAAAATTTTAACTTATTGTAGACACAATAATTTTGTATTATAAAAAATGGCAAGTTTCCCTAATTATAAACTTATGGGATGAGTTAATAAGGCAACACATATTTTAAGATTATACTATCATTAGTAAACATCAAGAATCGTGTTGGTCCCATCATCCAAATCATCTAAAGCCAAAAAATTTATAGATAGGTATGTTTGTTGATTGACACATATATTATCACCAAGTTGGAAAGGATCCCATTTTTCTTGAATATACTCTTCATTCTTGGGAGGAGGAGATTGGTTGGAAGAGTAGCGCATAACTATTTTACATTAAAAAATACCATAATATTAGTTGAGCCCAATTTTTTCACCTCCAAAAGGTGTTGTGATGTTTAAGAATTATAAAATTGGCTTTGGGGACAATATAAAACCATCACCACCTATGAGGTTCATAAAAGGAGTGACAATAACTAATTTTTTTACTATAGTACTACCACTTATGGGTTTATACACTTTAGTCAATGTTTTTCTCACTCCACAACCCTAAAAGTTGGCCTTTTTTGGCGACTAAAGTCCACTCATTTATCAAAGTATCAACATTTATATTCACCTCATGATAATTTTTTTGGAAACACAATGATTGAGAGGGGGTTGAATCAGTTTTTAAAAAAATCAATGTTACCTTGTCATTCATGAGCTATCAAAATAATATAGTAAACTAACAACACATTAAGAATCATGAGCATGAGAGAATATCATAAAATAAAAAACACTTATTTGAGTGAAAAACCCTCAAGGGGAAAAAATACCATTGATGATGCAAATGTAATATTGTCCTATATGTCAAACATTAAGGTTTAGTGAAGCACCAACTTCACTTGGAACACCAACCCTTAGATGATTTAGCACCAACTCAACCACCTAAAACCCTTGATTACCTTCAGAACACTTTATTTATCATACACTAGATGATGATATAATTCTTCACCTCTTCATACACTCCTATCTTTCTCAAACTTTTCTCTAGCCTTCTTCACTAAATTAACCCTCTTCTTGACTTGGTTAGGTCATATGACCTTGATGATAATCTATAGTACCTATATCAGATCTTCATGATGGATTATTTATGCCCTCATGATGGTTTATAAGACCTCCTTCATCTCTTCAAATCTCTATCTCATTTGTTTCAATACACACACTCTAACTGGTCAATAAGGCCTATTAGGCCTTGTTCTTATACTAGTCTCTTGCTCTCAGCCACCTTGGTTGGTCATACAGACTTGAATACTTGAATTACCTTTAAAATAGGTCTTATAACACATTTCATACATGAATCAACCAATATAATAGGTGAGTCATAACATATAGGACCAAAAACTCTTTTAGGCCTTAAGGAGACCTAATCCCATTAGGCCTTCATTAGCACACATTACCCTTTGAACACCTTACAACACTCTCAGGATTCTCAAATGGAAGGAAAATATAACATTTTACTTGAATATACTCCTAGAAATTTCATCCTGGGTCCATGAAATTTTTTAGCTCCAATCACCACTTGAAGCATGCCATTAGCATTGTTCACAATTAGCCCTGTGCATACTCAAAAAGTATGTCTTGAACAACCAAACTAAAAACACAATCTTGTTAAAAAATCATGAAAAAAAATATATACATTGAACCTTCAGTACCTCCATAGATTTACCAAGTTTATTAATCTTCATTACATAGGACAAAAGGACTCAAATCCTTCTCTGCAGGTAGCCCACTCAAAACTATCAACTTGCTTCAAAACACAGTCAAGGAAACATGAATCTCTGATATAGGAAATGGCATACTTAAGAACATACAATGCATGAATATGATTTTAAAATAACCTCAAAACAACATACAATAAATAGATAATAAGCTCTAATTGTAATATTGGTCTTACAAACCAATTTCATGACCTTAGTCATACGCAGACCTTATTGAGTTTGACAAGTCAGCTTGAGAGCAACTTATTTCTATACATAACCATTTCCAAATATTATATTAAAACTGAATATGTACTATAGGTCTTGAAAAACATCCTCATGAATTTAGATTTATCCCTAATCCATGATAACCCATCCCTAAATAACTTCTAAGTTTTGCCTAGTTTTCTCACTGTGTGCACCACTAGGTCTATTAGCGACTAGTCAAATTGTATAACTGGTTTAGCACCCTTAAGGGATAGAACATGCTCAAAAAACACCATGAACATAAGATACAAGTCTCAAGCTTCAACCTCAAACCATTTAGTAACTTTGAATTGATCAACTCTACCTACTACATCAAATTTGTAAGAAACAAGGCCTTTCATGTAGGGTCCATTCACTTTCATGACAAACTAATGCCACTTATAGATACCTGAGAGAGTCAAATACATGTTCCAATCATCAAAATAGGTCATCCAATCCATTCTAAGCCATTTCCATCAAGATATTTCTCATCAGGTCAATGTTAGGTTTTTAGAGAGGGTTAACACTATTTATGGTGTTAACGATTGTTCATAAATCTTATTCCCTCATTACAAATAAATAATACCTAGAATTTTTAGTTAGGAACCTTCCTCATATACCATGAATAGATCAATTTCTCATGCAAAGGTTGCACGTACCAATGAACACTTGAAACCTCTTCTCTGGTTGAGAACCCTTCATTTTGTGTACACAAAAGACCTCAAAATATTTTGATTGCATTTTCTTACAAATTCTGACCTAATACTCAGTCAAAATCCCTGAGATAATCTATCACACTACTAGTAATTCTCACATGCTCATTCTCATATTGAAATCTGAAACTCATACCTCATTTGGCCATGTTCTCTCTAAACTCTCTAGGTCTTGACCTACAAGTCTCATTAGGTCTTGAAAATGACCTTCTAACCAGTGTTCAAGTTGTCAACACCTCATAAACATGTCATATAACCTTTTACCATTCTCAAATAATGATTTACATCCTTTATTGGCCTTGACAACACCTCATGACACCTCATTAGGTCAGGCAGGGTTTAGAAGTAGTCTAGTTACAAACTTACGCTTAAGGTCTTACCCCTGTAGGCTTAGCTTGAAACTCTCTTGAGTGTTTCAACACTTCAAATGCATGTTCAAGAAACCCTATACAATCTCTTATGCCTCTGTGCATCCATCTCACCAAGCCACCATGCTCATACCTCCTCATTAGGACTTTTACATACCATGAATAGTCTTAGGCTTACTCAAGTACTTGGCCTTTATGCCTCTTTTCATGTTCACAACACCTCATTGTCCTCTTCAACATCTCACTCTAATGCCATATAAGTTTTTTAATCAATGTCATACCTCTCAATAATATAATCAAACAAGACATTGTTCAATGACCTCAAGAATAACCTTTGACATCAATGATAACTTCAACAAAAGAACTAACGCTCAATAATTTTTTGGGTCACATAGTTTAATGGTGCTACGCCCTTAACCTATAATGCATCTAGGGGTATGTGTGGTCGACTTGTGGCTTACACAAATTCATATTATCTTGTTGCATTTCTTAATATTCTTAGTATGGTCAACCTATAGAATAACCATGGCTATATGTATGTATGTATGTATGTATGTATGTATGTATGTATGTATATATATATATATATATATATATATATATATATATATATATATATATATATATATATATATGTATGTATGTATATATATATGAGGTAGTGGTTAGTCTTTTATCATCATATTATGAATTTGTTCTTATTATTTTGTTGTGGAGGTTTCCCCTTTTAAGTGGCTTAGTCATAATATTCAGGATTTTTTTTTTTTCACCTATTGTTGTTGTGGATCTATTTATTCTTTTCTTAATTATGTGATATATAATTCTATTATTATGAATCATCTAAATAATTTCATTATAGACGTGAGTTACACATGAGAGGGCATTCACAAATCTTTTGGTCCATGGCCTAACATCAAATGTAAGTGTTAGGCATATTGATATACAAAACACATTGCAATATCTGGGCATTAAGGGATTTTATTTTTTCTTTTAAATAATTTTTTAAAATACCCTTTATTATTATTAATTAAGCCGGTACACTTACTTGTTTTAAGCGGCCATTCGCACAAACTAAGGGAAACGACCAATGTTTTGGGAAGAGGCCCAAAAACTAAGCATGTAGTTAAAGTACGGAATGAGAATTGTTATATAATTCAGTTTTTATCTTTGACGAAATGTTCGGGAACGCTCTCTCCAAGAAAAAGTGTAGAACCAAGTGGGAAGTTTCTTTCAAACATAAAAATTACAAAAACTTTATTTGTAATTTTGGCCTCGAAAAGAAGAGGAAAATTGATAAAATAGAAAGTCTTCTCCATTATTTTCCACTTCCCGATAAAATTGGTATTCGAAAATTAATTTTTTTTGGTTAACTACATTTAATAGAGATAAGATGGAAGGGAATTTCGTTGCGTTTCTCATAATCTTTTGTTAACTATAAATATCGTCGCATCGATGGGCAACGCCACACTTCCATTCAGGCATTTGTTTTATCTTTAACAAAATTTCAAGAGAGGAAAAGAGAAGCGTATATGGAATTCAAGCAAGCTATGCAGTTATTTTGCAAAATTAAAATTGCAACAATAACTGTATTGTTCTTGTTTTCTCTGAGCTCTACTGCGGTTGTTGCAAATGCATGCCCGCTACATGAAAGAAATTACCTCCTCCATTTCAAGTCAGCTGTCGCACACGAGTATCACGACTTACATTCTTGGCAAGGATTCAATTGCTGCACGTGGGATGGTATTGGTTGTGACTTCCGCACAGGCCATGTTACTCTACTGGATTTGAGCGGATACGATCTGAAAGTTAACATATCTTCGTCGTTGCTCGAGCTTGCACAGTTGAAGAGACTTACTTTTCTCGACATGTCATTCAATGATTTGTCTTCAATGAAGGCGGAGGAGTGGGGCGAAGCAGTTGGCCGTCTATCCGGTCTAAGAGAACTCTCCATGTCTTGGTGTGGGCTTGGAGGACCAATTCCCTATTCCCTTCTTAACCTCACCTCTCTCCTCCATCTCCGCCTCTCGACCAATTTTTTGTCAGCACAAATACCGACTTGGTTTGCAAATCTCACTTCCCACTTGCTTTCACTTGACCTCTCCAAAAATGACTTGTTTGGTCCCGTCCCTTCAAATCTGTTGCTCTCTGCACATCGACTGCAACAACTTGACCTCTCAGGGAATCAGAATCTTAGAGGAGATCTTTCTTTCATTGAACAACAAAGTTCCCCCTCACTAACCAGCGTTGATCTTTCAGACATAAGTTTACAGTGCGAAATTCCATCTGCTATAGGGAATATGTCACGCTTGGAGCGTATTCATCTCTATAATGCCAACATTGAAGGTCTAATTCCTCCCTCTATCGGCAATCTTTCTAAGCTTGACTTCTTGGATCTGGCCGGGAACAAGTTGTCAGGTGTAATTCCACCCTCATTTTCCGAACTCGTTAGGCTGAATATCCTTTACCTCCACTCCAACAGTTTAAACGACTCCATTTCCCTTTCTCTATTCCATGGTCTCTCCAAACTTCAAGAGGTGTATCTTTCTAACAACCACTTAATGGTGAGCGTTAATTCGACCTGGATTCCACAGTTTGAGAACCTCCGGTTTTTAGGGCTGGCTTCATGTAATTTAGCTGGAATCCCGCCATTTCTTGTGACTCAATATTACTTAGAGCATGTGGATCTATCGGGTAACAGTATTACAGGAAATATTCCATCTTGGATATGGAATTTACCTAATCTTCGGTATCTGATTCTTGGAAGCAACCGATTCACGGGTTCGTTGCCGTCAACGCTGACACCACAGACTCTTCGGGTTGTGGATTTGCACAATAACAGCTTAGAAGGCGCTCTTCCTCTTTCTGCTTCTGATGTGTTCTTTGTAGATCTGTCAATGAATTATCTTAGCGGGTCCATTCCAGAGTCTTTGTGTATTTCCAGAATGATTGCTTTGGACTTGTCAAGGAACATGATAAGCAATCAAATTCCTCCTAATTCCATAGGGAATGATTCGTTTCTCGAAGTTTTGAATTTAGCTGAAAATCGTCTTCAAGGCGAGATTCCCAAAGAATTGGGAACCCTGAAAAACCTTGGGATATTGAATCTGAATGGAAATCAGTTACGAGGAGCCATTCCACCATCCATTGCAAAATGCTACTCATTGCAAGTACTTGATTTGGGTAATAATAATTTGGCGGGAACCATTCCTCATTGGATGGGAAACCTATCCCAACTGCAGATCCTGAGGTTGAGATCCAATAATTTTCAAGGTACCATTCCACCAGAGATAATTGGCCTCCGAAATCTTCAAATCCTAGACCTTTCCCACAACAAGCTTTCAGGATCCATTCCAGGCAATCTTACACACTTGTTTGCAATGGTGAATGCAACACAGAGTAATTCAAAGTATATTGAGAAATACACTACAGCTTGGCTATCTACAATTGAGTTGACAATTTCCATGAAAGGTAGGGATCTTGACTATGAAACAAATAAGATGATAGTTGCTGCCAAACCTGGAGTTTTTTATATATCTTATATTTCAAATGAAAATCTTAAATGTATTGATCTATCAAACAACAATTTATCTGGTGGCATTCCTCTAGAGATGGGATCCCTTAAAGGTTTGATAGCTCTTAATCTTTCTAGAAATCATTTCATTGGTCAAATTCCGAAAACACTGGGAGGTATCAATCAACTAGAGTCTTTGGATCTTTCAATAAACAAATTGAACGGTACCATTCCCTTGGAGCTACAATCTCTCAATTATTTAGAATTCTTGAATCTGTCTTTCAACATGCTTGAAGGAAAAGTACCCCTTGGAGGACAGTTTCTAACTTTTGAGGAGTCGTCCTACTTTGGAAATGCCGATCTAAGTGGTATTCCCTTCACCAATAAAACCTGCAATAGCTCCTTATGTCATGAACAAGGTGATGGCCGAAATAAAAGTGATGAAGCAGAGGATGATCCAGATAGTGAAATGGAATGGTGGGCAGTGGGATTGGGATTGAGTTATGGGTTGGGGTTCTCTATTGTAATTGGAGTGCTGACTTTCAATAACAAGGTGAGAAAGGAAGCCTTCAATCTATACGATAGGATTATATTTTGGCTGTTTAACAGGGGATAGATGATTGTTGTGCAAAGCTTTTAGAGTTTTTAGAAAGCTGCTGTGTATTAATTTTAATAAGTGATTGCTGTAATTGTGAACGCCTGATATTGTGATTTTACCTTTGCGGTGCTTTTAGACGAGTTGGCTTTAAACTTAACGGCCTACTATGGAGGCCGAGCATTACAATTTTCATCTCCTGCCTTTTAATATAATTTTATTACACACAAATATATTTTATTGTTTTGGGCATCCACATAAACTTGTCTTACCTCAAGAAGGTAACTTTCCAATTCTCCAATTAATTGAAGCGTAAATTTATATATTTTTGTGAATTTTAGATTATTTTAATTTTCTTTAATAAATATTAAAAAATAGGATAAAATATCATTTCAAGATAATAATTTATGGCATTTTAATTTGTAATGTATTTTCATACATAAATTATAATTACCAAAAATACTTACAAACTCCTGAAAACGTCTTTTAATTTATGAAATATGAATATACCTAAGCTTCATGAATATATGCACGCTTCATTTACTTATACTTTATATGTTTATTTCATCTTTGGAGAGATTTAATTATTTTTTTGTAGAGCCTCATTTAGTGTTTAAAAACTCATATGTGTTGTTTGCATTTATAAATGTCAACTCTAGTATGGTAAAAGAGATACAAAATCTCCAAAATCTCATCTTTTGTCACTTCGATTTGGTCACTGGGATTAAAGACAAGTATTTTTAAATGACAATTTTTTTCTATACCTTAATAAGACTTTAAAGTTTAAGTAAAGGATAATAATGGACAAAGCATGCATCTCACACAAAAATTTAAAAAACATTTACTTTTATATATTTCAGAACTTTGATTAATATTTTCCATAGGATAGTTTCAAAAAACATAGAAAACAAAGATAAATGACTTTAAATTATAAAGGATACATTTGAAAAATAAGGGCATTGAGTATTAAGTCTTTGCAGGAAGTTTGAAGTGGAGTATGAAAAGTAGAATTTGAACTTGAAGACTTGTTTCAATAGAGATGAAGATGAATCCCATAAATATTTTAACTTGAAATCTTGTTTGAATAGAGATGAAGATGAATCCCACAAATCCTATATACAAAAAATAAGTGATTAATCCTTCCACACACATTTTGTTAATGAACCAAGGATGACTTAGTCCTTCTCTTAATCCAAATCTAATAAACTAAAGGGTCATTATTTAAATGGAATTGTGAGATTGAAAATTCCGATATGGTGCATTGTTAAATAAAGGAAACATTGTCAAAGATAGAATTTTGTTACAATGCAGACAAAAAATTCAAAACACTAACATAAAATAAGAAGAAGGCAATATATGGAAGGATCTCAACCTGGGACAACCTAAGAATGTCAGAGGCAAAGCTAAACACCCTGTTAGTTCCCAGTTGTACACCTCTAGGATTCAACCTTACACATTTAAGAATATGGCAAACATAGATGATAAACCCGGATTATGTCATTATAACTGAGGAGGGGTTTAGCATCTAGATAGACTAAACACAGATAATGACTAGAAGACACCAACATAGGGTATGGTTAGTTCCTTGCTACTTCTGGCTCTGCTTGAACTAAGGTGAGAG
Organism: Torreya grandis; assembly: GCA_037957365.1. NCBI lineage: Eukaryota > Viridiplantae > Streptophyta > Pinopsida > Cupressales > Taxaceae > Torreya > Torreya grandis. Next base: position 51,402 of record JARHVA010002670.1, read on the forward strand.
GACCTACATGGTAGGTTGCTCATATGGAGGGATACAACAGTTCAATATCTAGGAGATTATTAGCACACACACAAATATGACCAGGGCATAACTAAGCTTGCACAATCCACTTAGGAAGAGTTGTCACATAGACTGGGCAAATGTTTCTAAATTCGACACAAGCTACTCAAGACAGATAGGAGGGTGACTACAATCTTCATTTCTAAAGAATATGTTGACAACTAGGAGCCAAATGGAAGATTACAATGCTAGTATTTAAAGACCAAATACAAACACATTTTAGAATTTCAATATTCATGCATATGTAGGAAAATAACACTTAGAATAATCAATGACATGTATTATTTATAGGGATAGGACATACATGATGAGTTAGATATATATAAGAAAGTGGTGGTGAATTTCAACATAGGGAACTCCTTCAACAACCATGTTATCATTCATTTCAAAATGTCAAAGACTAGTAAACAAGTTAGAGAAAACTATCAGGAATGGATTACATTAATTGATGCCAATCAAATGCAAACCTTCAAATGACCCCTAAAATATCTAAAGCATACACTACAAGTAAAGAATCAATCACTTTCTCCTATCAACTCCATAAGTCCATGTATCTTAAAAGCACTATCAATAAAACACTCCCAAATGACAATGCAAAAAATAATTTATAACCTAGATTCATGCCCAAAATGACTACTATTAATAGACATAAAAATAAATACCCAATCAACAATGTATGAAAAATGTATCAGTGCACTTCATTGACAAGATATAGCATAAATCACAAATGTTTTAATTAACTTGAATGTCGATCAATGTACACTATGTTTAGAATGCATAACAATAGTGAAAAGCATGGTGTATTTGCTTTGAAATAGGGGAGACATATACATTACATTATCATAATTTGTTAATGACTGTATAGTTGTAATTACCTTAGCAAGAGAGATAAAACACACAACAAGAATTAAAAAATCAAACAAGCCTCTGTAAAGAGGAAATTTCTAAAAGTTGAAAGTGCCTAAAACCTAAGGAAGTCAACAACCTAACAACAACCTTTGTAAAAAGGACAAGTCCTCTTTATTTATACAACTCTCTCACCCAAAATATTCCTCCAAGATGCTCCATATGGAAGATACCTTTGATCATGCCTGGAAACTCATGATCTGCAAGGAAATCATTCTAGTAGGCAGTTGTTCTTTTCCTAATGAAGATTTCAAATGAACTTTGATCTACTTCGCTGGAAGTTTGTTGCACTTGTGTTTGAGGGAGAATATTCCTTTTAGAGAAAATCAAACTTTGTCTTCATGTGTAACTAATTTGCCTTGCTCTCCAAATAATCATTTTCCCAACTAAAAGTTTGTGGATGGCTTCCCTCCTCCTTGTGCAAGCCAAAGAATGCCTTTAGCCTTATCATGATAACATCAAATTCCTCCAGCTATAATTCAGGGAATGTGGGATCCATGGTCGTTTGAGTCAAAAAATATTTCCAATGACCCACTTTTGCCTCAAAACCCTTACATCAATTTTCTTCATCCACACAACTCTTTTGACATAGTTCAAATATCGTAACGATACTTAGCATATTATTTTTACCTTTTTAACTTTAACTTTATCCATTCATTGTTTCTTTTCCTCTTTTTCTGCCAAACTTAATAATGGCATGTGCATATTTTACCTAAATTTGCCTTGTCGGGTTTTCTAACCCTGGGTGTAACTTTACACTTTTTGGCCTTGACGGAATTTCAGGGTTCAACTGTTACTTTACATGCTATGGGTTTCAAGCCTTTCATAATAATTTACAAATTGTAATTCAAACTTGTAATGTAAATTTGTATCTCCGCCAAGAATGTCCGCTTTGTTTCTATCTTGGCATGTATGCGGCAGGTCTGGGAACTTGGAATGCACATTGTAATTTGCACTTGCAAATGAATGTTGCATCTCTGCTAAAAACTTCCACTATGGACCTTTTGACATTCCTTATTGTATTGACCAGTGGGTGGTGGACATTTGATTATAATTTGCAAATTACACATTTGCCTATCAAAGTTGTATTCTCCTTACAGATCTCTGTAGACTTCAGACCTCCATTTGTAATTCTCAAATTGCAAACTTAAAAAATGCAAATACAATATTGCGTTCCCATTGAGAATATCTGCTTTCCTTGAGCCTTTAAAAACTCTCACGAACTTGGCATCTAGGTGAAGGACTGGTGTCCAGCTTTGACATCAAACAACTGAAGAAATAAGACATGGAAAGGGCAAAACTGTTACTACATCTCAACTCAGCACTCAATACCTCTGCAAAAACTGCAAGCTGCGCAATAAATGAAAGCTTTGACTTTTCTTCTTTTCTGTTAAAGTTGAAAACTGGCTTTGCAAATTAACCATTCTCTCTTCAGCCATGCAAGCAGTTTTGTACACTTTTTTGAACAAGGAATTTGTAGATAATTACTCTAGTTCAAGTTCTTTGTTTCTCGAAATCTGTGACATCAAATCTCCATGCATGTCCTCTTTTTCTTCTTTGATGTCATAGAACTCATTCGCTTGTTTCGTAGCATCCTCTTTGACCGACCTTAACTCAGCAATAACTGCATCATATATTGACGTTTCTGCTGCCAACTCTGTGTGTAGTTCTGATACCTAATCCTCTAAGACTAACTATGTCAATCTATGTCTCTTTGAAAACCTGCTTTGACTTATTGAATTTCCGCGTGGACTTTTGATTATTAGGTATAACATGGGGTTTTGGACATTTCTGTTCCACTTTACTATAAATTAAGCTTGCATTTTCAGGTTGCTTTTCCACTTCATATCTCTGCCGCAGACTTCGGACATTGGTTTGCATATTGTAATTTGCAACTGTAAAACAAACTTGCATCTCCACCATGGATCTCTAACATAGACTTCATAGTTTTTTTTTTAATTTGTAATTTGCAAAAATGCAAAGTTGCGTTTTCTTTGAAACTTTCTGCTGACCTTTGCATGGACCTCCACATGTAAATCAAACATTGGCGTGAGGTTCTAAAGTATTTGCAGGTGGCATAACTCAGAGTGCATAATACAATTTGCACAAAAAAATTGTGATTGCAAAGGTTTAAACTCCCTCCCTTGCTCCACAACCATGTAATGTGTCCTCTAACTCAACGCCTTTTGAGACTTTGTTGCTGCAATTTGACTGTGGACCTTGGGGTTTTATTAACGATTTGTAAATTGCTAGTTAAATCTTATTTTTCCCTTGATGCTTTATGCTTCTCCCTTTAACCATGGACTCTACAACCAAAACGTATCAAAAACATGAAATCATTAAATGTTAGTCGAAACTAGGTTTTTCGGGTTTACACAACATAAGTGCAAGAGTAGGGTTTTTTTGATTCAGATGACCATTTCTGAGCATTTCCTTTGAGGATATAATAGTTCGAACATTCAGGTACTCTTTTTTTAGGAAATAGGGCACAAATAGTTTAGTTCATATTTGGGCACTAACACTGGCTCTCGTCTGGGGATGGACACCCCTTGTGGGTGTGCAAAGAACCCTAGAAAATAAGACAAGGTGCAAATCCCTTGGGTCACGAAGTTAAAATTTTATCAATTTGTTGATAAATACCCATGAAAACTCAACAAAATAAGGGTAGACCAACAAAAATATATTAGGAGGATCTGAGAATGAACACATAAGGAAAAACACCAAAAGAATTATACAAACAAAGCCCAATGCAGAGGGGTAACAAAATAATAGAACTACACATTGTACATTACTTTACACAAGAATGGACCTAGTTAAGGAAGCATTTCAGATGTTTGTCATTAACTCACAGTTCTAGAATCTCACCATCTAGGTCTTTCAAGAAAAAAGTGTGTTCCCCAATTTGACAGTCAATGAAATAAGGGCCCATCCACAAGGCATCAAATTTTCCATGTTTGTCTTTCTCCTCGTGTCTATTGTCCCAAAGTAAAACCAAATCTCCTACTTGGAAAGTTCTTGGAGTGACCTTTCTGTCGAATATTCTTTTGAGTTTTTCTTTGAACTTGAGGTGTCTTTCATGAGCTTGTCTTCTAGTTTCATCAAGTTCATTCTACTTTCGTAGTGGTTAATTTCATCATCTTATTATAGCTGTTACATGAATTGATAGGTTGAAAACTATAGATTCATAGGAAAAATAGCTTGAGCTTCATAAACAAGCTCAAAAGGGATTTTACCTATAGCTCTCTTAGGTGTGATCATATCAACCCACAAGTCAAACTTCAGCGATTCACCTCACTTCTTGTTAGCTTATAAAGTTCTAATTCTTTTGAGCAATTTTGACTACTGGATTCTATTTGCCCATTCCCCTGAGGGTTGTCATTGGAAGAGTAAGTTAATGTCATCCCATATTCCTTGCACAATCCCACCAAAGGTTTAGATTTGAAGCTTGTGGCATTATGAATAATTACCTTGACAAGCACACCAAATTTAAAAATAATGTGATCTAATAGAAAGTACATTATCACCTAGTGTGGGGCCTTCTTTGTAGGAACTGCCTCAACCCATTTCGTGAAGTAGTCAATTGCAACCAATATCCACCAATGCCTAGCACTTCGTGAATCAATGATCTCCCCAAAAAAATACATTCCCCATTATCTAAATGGGCCTTCAATCATTAAAGGTTGAAAGGGAAGAGAACCAGAAGCTTTCAACCTTCTAGCAAAGCACTGACACTTCTCACATTTTATAACTTTCTATGCAACATCCTTGAATAGTGAAGACCACCAGTAACTAGCTCTCATAATCTTATGAGCTATGATTTTAGGTGCAAAGTAACCACCACATACCCTGCTATGAAAGTCTTTAATTAAATTGGTAGTTTCTTATTCACTAGGCATCTTAAGAGAACCCCATCTGGATTCTTCCATTCCATTCCATTTTTAGTCAAGAGATACTTTTAGGATATAGGATTAAGATTTCTCCTTTGGTTCTTATCTAAGTCAGAGGGACAATTCAAACCTTGCAAGTAGTAAACAATGTCCCTATACCACGTAGATATGTTAATTTGACTAAAAGAGTTATCAATATTAAAAATAGTATTATTTACCTCTAAAACTTGTAAATTGGTCTCAACTATGATCTTGGCTAAGCCCATCCCTCTCACCAAATTTATGGCCCAGATCTCGATGTCATACTCTTACAAATTTTCGACCCACCTGCACCTCTTGTTTGATGCTTCAATCGGAGTCAAGATGTCCTTAACCATTATATGTGGGATGTATGCAACAATATTTGAACTTAAAATATAAGGTCTAAATGATTTAACAACGTTTAAGAGGGAAAAGGCTTGCTTTTCCATGATGGTATAGTTAAGTTCAAATCCTTTCATAGCTTTATTAAAGAAAGATATAGGTTGTTCATGACCATCATCAATATTTTATAATATGTAATGACCCTTACTAATAGGATCACTAAAAACATAGATTTTGTACTTATGAAATTTCGTCAAACAGTTGTCTTGCAAACTGCTCTTGACTGGAAATTGTTGTTTTGTTTTGTTTCTCCCCATGGGAGTGAGGATACCACTTAACTAAATATCATAGATGACTGAAAATTAAGGCTTGGTAATTTTCTGACTTTCCAAAAACTATATGAAGTCTGAAAATGAATTGTAATTGAACTAATGTGCATCTACAGCCAATAGTAATTTTAACAAACATTTGTCTTGCCAAGTCTAAACTCCATTATAACTGAAGATGATAGTAATTAGCAATTATAGCTAAGAGACATTATGACAAACAGTTGTCATGCAACCCCGAACTCCAATATATTGCACGAATACAATGCTCAGAATGAGCTTACAACAGTTCAGATTTTTAATATTGTTCTTTATAACCCGGTTACAACAGCATTAATGATTCATAAGCAACAAACACTAACATGATCTGTAAGTGGTGCCCTTACTGCTATCCGTATACTGTCCAGCAAGCTGTTCGTACGCTGTCCGTACCCTGCTGACTAAAACCCTTGAAAAAAATGACCAACTTCCTTGCTAAAATGCTGAGAAAAAATAGACTGCACATGCCAGTTAAAGGATTGCAAACTATATGCAGTATTTTGTGATTTTTTTGACTTGCTACTGTTGAAAATCTCGTCCGTACGGAAATCCATATGGCCATACGGATTTGTAAAAAACCTTCAAAAATCTCTTCAAAAATCCTCCCAAATGCTACCAAAAATTATTAAAAATTGCTTTCTCCAAGGGTTCAATTTTTCTATGCCAAAATTATGCTTCTCCTTGCCCAAAATTACTGAAATACTAAGGATTTCTTACCTGAGAATAAACCACTAAAATTCTCCAATTTAGCACACTTGAATTGGCTGAATACCAATTCCTCCAAGCAACCCTTCAGAGGATCTTTCACCTCCTCAGTTATGCAATCACTTGAGAGGTATCATTAACAAGGATTAGACTGAAAATTTGCAGACCATTAGGTTCTACAAATGCCCAAGAAGCCAAAATGAGAAAATAAACTTGGATGCCAAATGAGAGACCCATGGGGTCTATTTATGCACTTTTTTGGAAACTTTTAGAAGTTTCCGTAATACATCTTGTAAAACCTCATTGTACTTTTCTAAGAAGTTACTAAGAACTTCTAGAAGCATCCATTATAAAATCTCATTATAATGCACTTTATAATAAAATAACTTTATGAAATAAAAAGTGCAATCTCAACTTAAAATTATAACATGTAGGCCTGAAAATCACATAATACTAAAAGTAGGCTCAACAACATCTCTCTAACGAGCAAATACGACTGACTAATCTCCAAATAATCAACAAGATGACTCTCTCACCAAAACCATCTGCCTATGAGAGTCCATGATAGGCAAATTCGGCACGCTAAATGATGTCAGCCAAAATGGGGATATGACAGTCTGCCCTTCCTAAAATTGCTTATCCCCAAGCAATCGTTGAACAATAAACCAATCAATCCACCTAGATCCCAAATGTAGTCATGATTTATACTGCTATCAATCAATGCAAGCTCCTACAATATCCTTTGAAATATAATCAAGAGGAGTCCATAATCAAACTGGCAAATACAACTCAACCAAACTCCAAAATCACAACTGCCATAGTCAGGTACCCATGAGAAACAAACTCTCAAAATATCAGAACCCAAGTAGAGTGAACATCCCAAACTGCCAACACCGTAAATACCATCAATGCATCCCACTAGCCTATGCGGAATGTACAATCTAACTCTGCAACAATGGTGAACACTCTCGAATGAAATTGTACCAAGTATGGAGAATCCGCACATTGTACAACTCTTGTAGTCAACACAACTTTGCAGATCACCGGCCACTGTCTCATAACCATAACTCCTATGCATCGCTGATAATGAAGAGACATCACATGCTAGATAGCAATAACACAAACCAAATCTGCTTGCCATCAACTTCTACTCTAAGTCATGCACCAACAAGCTATCAACCCCAACACCTATCACCATGCCATGTCTATCACAACTCTCATCCCATGGCGTCAAACCATCCCATAACTGATAACAAGCACTTATAGTGTAATGTCGATAAAATGTGCCACTCTCAATTAGTGGCTTAGACTGCAATCCAGAAGAAACTAACTGCAACTGATCACTAACCAAGGCCGAACCAACTACTACCTTCGAAGACACCTCCAAAGGAATAGTATCACAAACAGGAACCAAACCAACTGCTGGCTCACCAACATCACAACTGATCCTTGATACAACCTCACTAGTCCCCGTGCCATCAGTAGTAGAGACCATCACCATATCAGGCTGACTACCATGCTCAACTTCAACACCCAACTCAATTGAATCTAACTTCAATGGAAATGAACCAGATAAGCCAATACTATCATTGAGGATAGATATATGCTCATCTCCACTGTCTCTAATGATCTCGACTATGGACATCCTCAGGTCACCAGATACCACACCCTGTGACTGTACAGACTCTGGTAAAGACTGAAGTCGCTCTAACTCCATGGTCACCTCAGCCAAATGAAACTATGACTCCTCGAAAGCCAACTGTGTACTCTCAAGAATCTCAGATGTCGCCTTGAGTTGCTGAGTAAGCTCACTCACCTTATCTTCCTTGACCAATAATGCATCATATGCTGTACTGCCCCACTCCCTAAGATAATCTATGTCAGCTACCAACCGCATATAATCCTATCTCAGAATCTGGATAGCCTCCCATAAAGAGTGGATCTCTGTCAAGGAAAAATAACTACCTCCTTGCTCATCACTAGTAGGAGAACCCCACCCATAAACTGCTAACAACTGACGAGCAACATTGAAATGCTCACAAGCGATAGCAATGTCTCGCTTACTAACTCTCAGCTGACTAGACACATGATTGTGCTGGCTGGTCGAACTCCTATACTCTACCCCTGGCACACTGTCCAAAGGAGTAACCTCAGAATAGTTATCATCTGTAATACTACCATCCAAATTTGGCAGACCAACTGTTGAACTCGTATCATCAAACGGAGTGACTAAAACATCCACATAAACCTCCGTATCAAGGGAACCTGCTGAAGAGACTAAGTCCTCAACACTGTCCACAACATCCTCTTGGATGTCATCTATAATAATTGGATCTTGGGATTCTTCTATAGACTCTGCCATATCTGAGAGATCATCAACCCATTCCAACATGAATGGTTCACTAGATACTTGAACAATGCCCAACACAGGTGTATAAAAACTAATTCTAGCATCAGACAAGCTGCTGGCATGGATGAGAACTACACCTGGTAAACTACTAATCAAGTCCATGATAGTGCAACAGATACTACTACCAAAGAATGATAGATATCTCTGGTCAAAACAATCCCAAGTACCAAGATAAGGATCCCAACATCCAATCCATGAACGAAAATCAACTGGAAATTCAAGTAAACTCCTCCCCTGAGTAATGTGAACAATACCAATTGACTTCATGCACCTGTCTCCTATACCCACTATAATTTCTGAATCCGAAGTGTGAATGCCAGACATACTCATATCATCATCAACATGTGACCTGACTGTAAAAGAACGTTGAGTTCCTGCCACATGCGCTAACTCCTGAACTGAACTCACCTCAAGACAAAGCTCATCCACATGTCTCTCAGAATCCTAGAGAGCCAAGTGAGTACACACCAAGGAATTCTGAGTATCCTCCAGCTCATGAGAAAGTTGGTCAACCTCCTCTGCCTTCTTCTTTAATGCATCTAAATAGATTCTCACAAGATTAAGGAGATGATCACGATATGAAAGTAGGTGTATGTAACTTACCTTCATTGCCTCCATGCCCTCCTTGATCTGGTGTAAGTCATCACTAGAAGAACTTGTTGTGACTCCTTTCTGTCTCTCTTACAGTTGAATCATCCAAATGTGATTCTCGATCAATCCATGCATTCTATCATGATGAGATAAAGCCGCGACAATATCCTTTCCCCTCGTCTTTAGCTGGCTCGCCAAACCATGGGAAAAACTACTAGCCTCTATCTCATGTGAAAAAGCATCCAACTATGCCTGATACTCATTTTTTACAAAGTCCTAAATGCTCACTTTCTGATCAACTGTACTATCCTCAAACATGACAGTATCCTCAACTGTTGTAGCTTCATCCAGACCAACTATAATGGAATGACTATCTGTGTCAATCATGCAATTTGATGTGCCTATGATATAACCTTCTGATGCAACTGTCTCAACCTGCACAACATCTTTAACCGCTTCTGCCTGTGAAGATGATGCAAATAAATCATTACATGAAGATGTGTTAATGTCTCCCTGTACTGGATCAGCATGTCTGTCAAACTCATCATTCAAGTTTCTGCCTGTCATAGGGAGAGTACTACGATCCTTAGGCCTATCAATAAAACTCTTTAACCACATACATTCCATAGGTGACAAATTCCTCTCTTTTGTCCAAACATACCATAAATCTTCTGCCACTAATTTAGAAATTTCATCCTCTTCCTCAAAAAAGATTGTGAACATGATAGAGTGCATAGATGATAATACATCGCTGGAATGAAACTCATCCATAACATTCCAAAATGTGTTAAACATCCTACGAATGTCACCAATACAACCTAATGACAGCATAATGTTTTCAAATCTACACCTTGCAAATACTTCAAGTAATCTTGCCCTCTTTGTGAAATGAGGGTCCCTAATGTCATCCAATTTTTTGAAGCTTTTCACCATGGCATGAAGTACCTCTCTCATAATCTGATCATCATAAGAATTAAACCCAACTATTATCTTCATGATTTCACTAATGCAAGAGAGAGCTGCAAGTCTTACCACCTCATCATGATGTCTCAATAATCGGGGATTCACCAAAGAACCAAATGCTGGAGATAAAGCTATTTGCATAGCATAGGAATCTGACTGATCAACCTTGCCTAAATAAGTTTCCAACTCCTCCAAAGTTCTTAGGAGGTCCTCTGTTCGCTGAAATGGATGATCTAATTTCTTCTTTGCATTGTTCATTCTTTCTTCCAAATCCTTGTCTCCTGTTAAAGCCATATTGATAATCGAATTCAATCTAAAATAACGCAATCAGGCTGGTAGGAAACCACTCTGATACCACTGTAATGACCCTTATTAATAAGATCACTAAAAACACTGATTTTGTACTTATGAAATTTCGTCAAACAGTTGTCTTGCAAACTACTCTTGACTGGAAATTGTTGTTTTGTTTTGTTTCTCCCTCTGGGAGTGAGGATACCACTTAACTAAATATCATAGATGACTGCAAATTAAGGCTTGGTAATTTTCTGACTTTCCAAAAACTATATGAGGTCTGAAAATGAATTGTAATTGAACTAATGTGCATCTACAGCCAATAGTAATTTTAACAAACATTTGTCTTGCCAAGTCTAAACTCCATTATAACTGAAGATGATAGTAATTAGCAATTACAGCTAAGAGACATTATGACAAATAGTTGTCATGCAACCCCGAACTCCAATATATTGCACGAATACAATGCTCAGAATGAGCTTACAACAGTTCAGATTTTTAATATTGTTCTTTATAACTCGGTTACAACAACATTAATGATTTTATAAGCAACAAACAATAAACTGATCTGTAAGTGGTGCCCTTACTGCTGTCTGTATACTGTCTAGCAAGCTGTCCGCACGCTGTCCATACCCTGCTGACTAAAACCCTTGAAAAAAATGACCAACTTCCTTGCTAAAATGCTGAGAAAAAATAGACTGCACATGCCAAGTAAAGGATTGCAAACTGTATGTAGTATTTTGTGATTTTTTTGACTTACTGCTGCTAAAAATCCCATCCGTACAGAAATCCGTATGGCCGTACGGATTTGTGAAAAACCTTCAAAAATCCTCCCAAATGCTACCAAAAATTATTAAAAATTACTTTCTCCAAGGGTTTGATTTTTCTATGCCAAAATTATGCTTCTCCTTGCCCAAAATTACTGAAATACTGAGGATTTCTTAGCTGAGAATAAACCACTAAAATTCTCCAATTTAGCACACTTGAATTGGCTGAATACCAATTCCTCCAAGCAACCCTTCAGAGGATCTTTCACCTCCTCAGTTATGCAATCACTTGAGAGGTATCGTTCTCAAGGATTAGACTAAAAATTTGCAGAGCATCAGGTTCTACAAATGCCCAAGAAGCCAAAATGAGAAAATAAACTTGGATGCCAAATGAGAGACCCATGGGGTCTATTTATGCACTTTTTTGGAAACTTTTAGGAGTTTCCGTAATACATCTTGTAAAACCTCATTGTACTTTTCTAAGAAGTTACTAAGAACTTCTAGAAGCATCCGTTATAAAATCTCATTATAATGCAATTTATAATAAAATAACTTTATAATATAAAAAGTGCAATCTCAACTTAAAATTATAACATGTAGGCCCAAAAATCACATAATACTAAAAGTAGGCTCAATAACATCTCTCCAACGAGCAAATACGATCGACTAATCTCCAAATAATCAACAAGATGACTCTCTCACCAAAACCATCTGCCTATGAGAGTCCATGATAGGCAAATTTGACACGCTAAACGATGTCAGCTAGAATGGGGATATGACATAATAGAACAATAGCTACAGTACTTTGTGATTCAAAAGTAGGGTTCATTTTATGAGTCCATGCTATAAAATCTCTTAGGTTTATTTAGGTGAATCATATTTTTAGCCTTGGTAAATTTGACTTTATGTAAAAAAAATTACTTTACTAGTTTTTCATACAATTGCTTGGTAGCATTATGCTAGGCAACAACATATACCTGCATGATACCATGTTGTCATGTAGCACCATGGAACCACCCAGTGCTACATTGTCGCATGGCACATACTGTGAGCTTGTACTATTTTATTGCCCAAGTCCATACCACCTAGGTGACAGAGATTTACTAATTGTCAGCACTACGCTATCAGGTGGCAACCTGCTATCTCATGATAATAATATGCTACTATTCAACACTATGTTATTGGGTGATAATATGGTCTAGGGTGACAAGGATATGCTACCACTCATAACTATGCTTCTGGGTGATAGCTTGCTACCGAGCTTCAATGATATTATGCCGCTCAATACTATGTTACCAAGCGATAACATTATTTTAAGTGGAAACGATATGCTGTCGATCGACACTATACAACTAGGTAGAAGCATGCAACTAGACAACTTTATGTTTTCATCTGACTATATGGTATCAGGTTGTGCCATCGAGCAACATGTTTCTATCATTTAGTTATATTTTTTCAAGTGGTAGCATGCTGACACCCCACACCATGTCTTCATTTTTGGGTGATGGTATGTCGAAACATAATCGACTCTTGCTGGTCATGTAAACTAATTTCTTTTATTTCCCTTGTAACTTATAAATACCCACCATGGCTCTCATTTTCACACTTTATTCTCAGGGTTTTCTTCTCTTATTCTCTTTTCTTCAAACTTTGATAACCAACAATTCTTAATCGAAGTATAAATAGCTTCAAAATCCACATAAATAGGGGCAATCTAAAATATCATTTTCAAAAATTTATTATGTCTAAACTTCCTTAGGTTGGTGGAGCAGTTGAAAGCATATGTGGATTAGATTGATGCATTTGAACTCTAAGGCCTAGTGAACATGCCTCAATATAACACCACCATCAACAATAACCTACTCTGATCTTTGGTTTCTTATTACAACCATACTGAGACTCAATTCCATGTGTGGTTTAACACTAAATCGATATCCTTTGACACCTCTCCATTATATATCCATAATTTAACAGGGCTTCCACGTTGCAACATAAACCTTGTTAATAGTAAAGTTCTATTATTTGATGAAGATAAAAAGTATTTGGAGTATCTACGACTTGGCCATAAACCCAATTGGTAATTACTAATTTAATTATTGATATTAACATTTTTTTATTATTCATAAATCATTATTATTACTTTGATGTCCTAATTGCATGTTTTTTTCTTTTATTATAGATTGTCGACTCAAAAGGGGAATCAAAGTTGAAAAAATATCCAATCCATTTCTAAAAGATATTTTTCATTTGTTCCAAGCCATAGTTGTTTTACAAGGAAGACCAATGGAAATTCTATATTGGGCTATTTACTACATTATTCATTCTCTATCAGGGGCGACAAATGACTAGTGCATGGATATATCCATGCAGGATTAGGGTTGAGTTGAATCATGATTTTTCAAAGGAGACTTCCACCATTTCTTCCTCTAATTATATTCTATCCTTATATTATGATGCCTTATATGATATATAAAATACAAGAATTCCCACTGCCCTCCATACAAAAATGATAGTTAATTTTTTATCTATTGATGACCAGGGGGTAAGTTTAGATTTAAAAATAATCATCTTTGTTGCTTTATACATATTTAAATTATAAAATTTACTGAATTTTTAGTTGTTAAAGGTAAGAATGCATGTATATGGCATAATAAAATAGGTGACATCAAAAGGTTAGCATGCTCCTGAGGGCTCTGGCAATACCTAGTCCATGGAGTCTTCATTTAATTCATTTCAAATTTTTAAATGCCTCAGACCTAATTCTGTATCATCTCTACTTGTAGGTTCTCTATTGGAGTAAAGCATGTAAGCTTATTTTGAGAGTTTGTTTATTGTTGAAGATGCTATTATTATTTGTGCACGTATTTATTGACTGCATAATAATAATAAAAACTCTAAATCTATGGTTATTCATGTAAAATATTTGGTTGCACAAAACAACCTACCTTGCCTATTTAAAAGGCACTCCCATCTATTTTTGAATTGATCAGTTATGATGACCCACATGGAGATTATGAATATAATTCAGAGAGTTATTTGTGCAAATTCTTATTTCTATCAATGTTTGTTTCTCATATGCTATGGTAATGGTTTTTAGGAGAGATCTTGTTGGTTATGAATTATAATATGGTATCAAAGCCTATTATTTCAACTATTGCTCATTTTCTTGGTATCTCTATTCATTTTATAGGTCATATAAATTTCTTGGTCTGGAGACTTGTACTAGATGGAATACATTTATTTAGTCATGGTCTTTGTTTATTTGAATTTTTATGGATTGAAGCCTTTCGTTGCCAAGTCTGAGGAAAAATAAGTTTGCACACTATTTTTTGCTTTCTTAGAAATATTGTTACAAAATAGAAAAATGGGAAATATGTGGAGATGTTAGATCTGGGCATGAGAATTGTTGTAAGGTTTCAGTCTCATTGCCCTGAGACTGCTTGCCTGTATCATCATCTTCCCAGTCACAACAACTATTCCAACCCCAAACCTAAGGCTTCCATTTTTGTCCAAGTGTTGACTGCATCTACGAAACCATTTGAGATGGTGTATATCTGTGTTTACAATATTCATTAAAAATTGTAGCGTTTTACAAGTTTTTTATTTGGGCATACAAAAAGTGTACAAAGGGTTTCTAGTTTATTTGGCACTTGTCCATTTGTATTTAAATGATTGTGTTGAAATATAATTTGCATAGAATCTTAATTTGGATCATGTTTATGTATGAGAGGATCCTCCTGCAACAATTTAAAAATGCACAAAGAACAAAAATTAATATCTCAAATTAATTCTGAAAGAAAACATGAAAAGACTGAAATGATCACAAAGCACTTCGAGGAGGCAAGCTCCTTTGATCAAGGTCAATACAATAATCTCGTGGATGCCTTCAATAGCCTCAACACTAGTTTATATATGAATCCTAATCTAAGAAACTACTACTTCTTATGAATGTGGGATAAAACAAAAAGCTCACAGGATGACTTCTAAAGCATATGTGTCCATAAAAACTACTAATCTAAGTAAAGAGAAGAGATATCATGGGTTTATAACATCCCCTCCCTCTTAGAAAAAGCTTTGTCCTCAAAGATTCAGATGTATGAATTTGTGTTGAATATGAAAGAGTGGTTCCCATGTTGCATCCTCTGGTGGCATTCTATACCACTATATTAAAAACTTGGTGATGGAATAGGAGTGAAGTTGGCATGTGTGCCTATCCAAGATTGCCTCTGGCTCAAGAATAATGGATCCTTCATTATCAAGTTTAGATAAAATAGTTTTCCCCTTGATGTTTGTGCCAAGAACTTTCTTTAGACAAGAGACATGGAATAATAGGTGAACTCGGGAAGAAGGTGGGAGCTCTAACTTATAAGTAACCGAACCAATCTTTTGAAGAACCTTATAAGGCCCATAGAACTTAGGAGCTAGCTTATGATGCCCTTTGAGTTTTAAGGAGGATTGCTTGTAGTGCTCTATGTAAAGAAAAACCATATCACCTACTTGAAAAGTACACTCAAAATAGTGTTGATCTACATGTTATTTCATTCAATTTTATGCCATATGAAGATTTTCCTATAGGGTATTGAGGATCTGATCCCAAGTTCAAAGAATCATGTTGACTGCTTAAACTAATAAACTAGTAGGGTTGTATGAAAGGAGCACTAGTGGTGCTTGACCATAGACTGCTTCATATGAAGTCATTTTCATTGAAGTGTGGTAGGAGGTATTGTAATACCATTTAGTGATAGGGAGCCACTTTTCCCATTGATGTTGTTGTTCTAAGGTGAAGTAATGAAGGAAATTTTCTAAGCATTTGCTGACAATTTCAGTCTGGCCATCTATTTGTGGATGATACCCAGAACTCATCTTTAGTTGAGTGGCAGTATGTTGAAAGATCTCTATCCAAAAATGGCTAGTAAAGGTGGCATCATGATCTGAGACAATTGATGAAGGAATGCCATGAAGATAGAAAATCTAGTCCAAGAAAATTTGTGCAACTATGGAGGCGGTATAAGGATGGCTGAGGCTACAAAAATGACTATATTTGGAGAGGCAATCAACCACAACCGAGATCACTATTTCCTACAATATTTAGGGAGCCCCTCAATGAAGTCCATAGAAATATCTATCCAAATCTTGGTAGGGATAGGCAAGGGTTCGTGCAACCTAAGAATGAGTGTTGTTTCACCCTTGTTGCATTGATAGGTATCACATTTAACCACCATCTGTTGAATTTATTTTTTCATTCCCTTCTAAAAGAATTTATGACTTGCTTGCTCATAAGTTTTGATAAACCCTGAGTTTCCTATAGATGGAGATGCATGGAGTTCATAAAATATAGCTTGCTACAAATCTATGCTCTGAGGAAGTACCAAACGACCCTTGTATCATAGAGAAGTACCATCCCATGAATAATGTGGTATAACTAAAGGGTTAGTGGCCAATTGTTGAATGATTTGAAATAAGGAGTCATGGATATACCCTTACTGTATAGTGTCCAACCAATTTGGAATAGGCATGGAAATAGATGAAAGAGAAGCTTGATCCACAAATGTGTGAGACAAAACATCAGCCCTAATATTCTCTTTACCCTTCTTGTAAGTTATCTCATAATCATACCCCATGAGTTTGCTAACCTATTTTGTTGTGATGGGGTGGAGACCCATTGTTCCAGGAAATATTTCAAACTCTAGTGATTAGTTTTGATGCAAAAATGATTACCCAATAGGTATGGTCACCACTTCTGTACTACATGTAAAATGGCCATCATTTCCTTCTCATAAGTAGAGAGCATTAAATTCTTGCCAAAAAGGGATTTTTTGGTGAATGCAATGGGGTGTCCTTTTTGGAGGAGAACACCTAATCTAGTGCCATAAGAATCACTATCAATAATGAAGGTCTTGGTAAAATCTAGCATAGCTAGAAGTGTAGTACACATATCTTGTTTCAATGCTTCAAATGCACACTCAGTAGCTTGTGTCCAAGTAAAATCATATTTTTTCAACATAGCTATCAATGGAGCTACAATCTTTCCATAATCCTTGACAAAATTGTGATAATATCTAGTTAGCTCCAAAAAAACCATGGAGGCTCTTGAGTGTCTGAGGATGTAGTGAATTTGTCATAGCATCTATTTTTTTGGGATCCACCTAAACCCCTTGGGATAAAACAATATACCCAAGATACTCCACTTCATCCTACCCAAAAGTATTTTGGACTACTTTGCACAAAGATGATGGTCAGACAGGAGTTGTTGTGTGAGCTCTAGATGTTGGAGATGCTCAGACTATGTTTTACTATAGATGAGGATATAATTAAAGAAGATCAGAATGAATTTATTTTGGTGGGGTTGAAATATTTTAATCATCAATGCCTAAAATGTTGAAGGAGGATTTGTGAGTCCAAATGGCATGACCAAGAACTCATAGTGGCCATCATGCATGTGAAAAGATGTCTTAGGGATATCATCCTCATGAAGCTAGATCTGGTGATATCTAAAGTGAAGATCCAACTTGGAGAAAAAGTGAGCACCATGAAGCTCATCAATAATAGGGATTGGGAACTTATCTTTGATTGTGAGGTGATTAAGTTCATGAAAATTAATACAAAGGCACCATGACCCATATTTTTTTTGGATGAGGAGAATTGGGGAAGAATATGGGCTAGTACTGGGGTGAATAATGCCTTGCTACAATAATTCTCAAATGAGCATCTCAATAGCGGTCTTTTGATGAAATGGGTAGTGATAAGTCTGGATGTTGGGAGGAACACTTCATGGAAGGAGTTGAATATGGTGGTTAACTGTTTGTGAAGGTGGTAATCCCAATGGTTTGGCAAAGACACGTGCATACCATTGTAAAATGGTTTGGAGGTTAAAAGGAGTAGTGGAGACCATTGAGGGTTGCATTTGATTGGAATAGAGTTGGGCAATGACACCATGTGAATTCTTCTTAAGAATATTTTCCATGCGACGTGAACTTATGATGCTGAGAGATATTGCAAAAAAATGAAAAAAAATTACTTTTTTTTCTATTTTTTGCTTCTATTTTTAGTTACTATTTTTGTTTTTGGTTAATGTGTTTTTTAAAACATGTCTCTGAGAATATGGTCAAATAAGTCTATAGATATGATATGGCAATTTTTTGATACTTTGTTGGTATTTTTGATACTAATTTGGTGACTCTACTGGTATTTCTAAAATTGATAGAAATGGACCCAAAGTTTTAATGGTTACCTAAAGGTTTAAATATATCACTCTGGCCACCAATGTTGTCTAAGTGAGTACTGCTCTCCAGAAATTTTCTAGCGATAGATTTATCTCTTAGTGAAAATTCTTGGTTTTCCTCATAGATGGGAACTACACAATCAAGAAGGGGTCATTGCCCATTTCACTGGTAGGTCCTCTTAATGGGCCAACTACTTTGGGGTTTCTGTGGTACTCTTAACAATGATTTTTAGGGATTTCACCCAAGCACTTCCCATAGTTATGTGCTCAGGTTTTACCCTGCTTTGAAAAAGATTATTTTGATGCAGAACTAAGTTATATAGTAGAATAGAGTTAGGAATTTTTGAAAAAAATACTGTAAATAAATTATGAAGTAGAATAGAGTTTAATATTTCTAAAAAAAAATTACGGCCTTAGAAATCACTCTAATACTAGATGAAAGGATCCTCCTGCAGCAATTTCAAAACATAGAAATAATAGAAATTAACATCTCAAATTAAACCTGAAAGAACAATTGAAAAGACTGAATTGATCACAGACCACTTCGAGGGGGCAACCTCCCTTGAGCAAGATCAATACAATAATTTCATGGATGCCTTCAATGGCCTCAAAACTTACTTATATATGAATCCTAATCTAAGAAACTAATACATCTTATTAATGTGGGATACAACAAAATGCTCTCAGGATGACTTACAAAACATATGCATCCATAGCAATTACTAAACTAACAAAGTAAAGAGAAGAGATATCATGGGTTTATAACAATATATCGATGGCTCAAATTGCATAGTCACACTTTCTCTTCCTTTTTCATTGGATTGTGTGGAGCTTCTCCCATGCACAAATTTTGACATTATATTTGTTTGTATTAGCATCAAATTTAAATCTTTTGAAGTACATTATGTTTGGTTTAGCCTATTATTGACTGAGTTTTACCAACCTTAGAACACTTATGATATGGACCTGAGAGTCCAACTAGAGGGCCAAGATGTATTTTGTGATATAATTCTTTAGCTACCATGATTCATTGCCAGTGAATCATACCAGTCTGACATGGAGGGTGATGAAGGTGTCATTGGTGTCCTGTGGATCAACCTTGCAACCTGTAGAAATGGTTATGTCAAGGCCATATATAGATATTAAATTTTGTTTTGCCTAAATCAAAGAACTAGGCATTTGGAATACATTGTTCTTATTTGATTAAAATGATGGATTGGTGGGTTTTGAATTCATCTCCTTTAAATCAGTGGTCACAATTATAACTAAACACTTTCTATTGCCACTTATATTTCCATAACATTCTCAGCATTGATTCACATCGTTAGTTGACTTCTCCTATCCAAGATTTGTACCCCAAAAGTTTTATACACAATAATCCCTCAATCTATGTGTATTTTTGGATTGTTTATAGTCACTACCATCTGTATAAAAAATCTCAAGCATGGAGGTGGCATCATTATTTGGAGACCAGGATAATGGTGTTAGAAATATCATTATGTACCAGACCTATGTTTTTTTATCCTTTCATCATGATGTGGAGTGATACCATTCTCTAAGAGATATAGCTAGCAAAAATACTGATAGCAATGGTAGAAAGGGTGGACTAACGTAGTTGATGGTATTCAATTTGGGTAATACCATATCTGTGTTGGGTAATAAGATGGCTAGCTTGCTGGAAATTGAGTCACTAACACTTATCCTTCATTCTCCACCTCTACCTAGGCCTGGCCTGCAGTCTTCCTTGCCATTCTCATCACCTTGAGCTATCCTCCCCTTCATATTGCCTCTATTTGAAGCCACTACCTTAAAACAAACCATGTTTTTCTCTTAACAGTTTGATTTTATTTTTGTCATTTCATTGACATTAAATAATTGTTACAAACTTTTTATAAAGTTCTATGTGAGTTTTTTAACCATAATAGGAAACATTCAACTTTTGTGGGAAGTCTTTATTGAGTGGGAAAACATAATTATGAGGTGGGCTATTTTAGTGGCAGTCATATTCTTAGTGGGGGAGATAATTTTTTGGCAATGATATATATTTACGTGGAGGGGATTTTTGTGTTCTCACATGGTGTGTGGGCATGTTTTTTTTATGGTTTTTTTAATTTAAAACAATATTATGTAAAGGAACTAGTTTAATTGGTTTTTATTTTACCCCCTTCTCTCGCTAGTCAAATATGGAGGATGAGGCCTGGGTTGGTAGGAAGCCAATTCCCCCTCACAAACAAAACCATTGAATTTCTAGTTTCATGCTGATTCCAATGAGTGGTTGAAAGGCTAGGTTCCCCTTAGTTGTGGTATTTTTTAACCTTTTAGTGCAATTTTTTTAAATAGGCTTAATTGATGAGAAATTGATTGTTTAATAACTTTTGATTGATAGCTCGAAATTGAGCATCATATTTTTCAAAAGATCATGTTTTTAAATTTTCCATGTATTCGACCTATTTACATTGTAGAACACACTAATTTATAAAGAGTCACATTTTGGGAGGGTCTCTTCGTATTGGTTATGCTACCATTGCTATAGTTTGTGGTGACATATTTTTTTATTTTGTGAGCATTTTTTGAGGGAATATTTATTTTTTACACATATTTTATCTCTTTCATTTGTTAGAGATTGGAGGGTGAGGTCCAGTCTGGTAGGAGGTTAGACCCCCTCATAGGCAACATAAACTTCCTTCTTACTTCTTCTTTGCACTTGTCATCACACTCTACATTCACTCACGGATGCATTTTTGACAGAGTTCAATACCCTATTTTTTGAGTGTGCATTATATTTTTGTGCCACTTTTTTACTCACAGATGCATTTTCGGTAGATCCTGATATCCTACATTCTTGAACACAGTTCTGCATGACATGCTATTCTTTTTTTTAAGAATAACTCTCTTATTCTGGATGGCATATTTTATAGATTGATCACATTTTGGGTTTTATGCATCATCTGATGTTTTCTGTTGTATAAAATATTTATTTGTGATCACAATGAGAGTCATGGAGTATTGTTATGTAGGTTTGTATGCTTCATGTTGAGCACTTACTCTTCAGTTATTGACTATCCCATCACCACCAGGGCCATTTTATTGAGAGATATTTGTTCTGTATCTTCAACATTTTTTTTATAGTTGACAGTCTCCTTCAAATTTGTTGTGGAGCTTGATATCCTTTTAAAGAGTAGCTATTTTGGTGAATACAGTGTTAGTATGTCAATATTTAAGTAGTGGATTCAGTCTACTCATATAGAATTTTTATGCAACACTCCACCCAATCAATAGTATAGGGGGGTATGGTGCAGATCCTACTTCTTCAATTATCATGTTCCTTTCCAACCCTTGGTGCACTAAATCTTTTGATAGTAGATCAAATTTAGTTTGTGAACCCTTTTGCACTATCGACACCTATGATAGTATTTTTTTGTAAGAGATATTCTGGGAAATTCTAGTGTCAATTGTTTTTATGTGATCAAGGAGTGGATCCAAACCACTCGTTCAAATTTGAGTTCCATTGAGACTTTCAAGTCCACTAAGTGAATTTGTATTTTATGGCCTTCATTCCATCTAGTGCAACTCTTCAACATTATGTTCAAGTATTGAGTCGTTTGCTTTCTTGGGACACCTTGCAGCATATGTTTTTTGCTCTCTCAACTTTAGCTATTATTACTAGTTTTTGGACACCTTGCGGTGATATATTTAATCCTTGGTTACTCTTTTTCCCAATGTTTTGATATCATTGTTTTTTACAAAGTTAGCCTCGTATAGAGTATCAGTTCCTATTTTGACTTGGTGGTTACAACGATTTGTCATCCATGTAGTTTGATAAGATGGATTAATTACCATAGGGACACTTTGTATTTCACTATGATTTATACATGGGTACCTGATCAGAGCTATTTACCAAGACCGATCAGTGTCTTTGATTTCTCTTTTTTCACTCCCTATCATGTGCTTAAGAGAGGGTGTTGGAGTAAAACATGTAAGCTTGTTTTTTAGGAGTTTTTTTAATGATTGAACATGCTATTATTATGTGTGCATGTATTTTTTGAGTGCATAATAATAATAATAATAATAATAGAAACTCCAAATTTATGTTATTCATGGAATAATATTTGTTTTCAAAAAACAACCTACCTTGCCTATTTAATAGGCACTCCCATGTATTCATAAATTGGTTCTGAAGACCTACACAAAGATTGTGAATACAATTTAGAGACATATTTGTGCAAATTCTTATTCTCTACAATGTCTGTGTCTCTTATACTATGATAATGGTTTATAGGAGAGATCTTGTTGGTTATGAATTCATTATAAATTCCAATATTCTCCTCCTAAATTTCCATGATTATTTATTTCTTGTATTATTTGATGGAAAAAATATTTTTCATATTAATTAATTTATTTATTTTTTGCAGTGGACTCTCGAACCATCGCCATTGAGTATTCTTTCCAATAATGCATTCAATGTTTGCCACCTTACATATTTTTGTTTGAATTGAAGTTTCTTATAATTGGATAGTTTTTTAACTAGATAATTTACTCTTTTTGTAGTTAAAACCACCAATGTCACTCTGACCAGGACAGTCAGAATGGAAGAGGTAATCTCCCTGACTACACATAATAACTATTTCACTTTAAATTTGCATTAACTTATGTTTTTAAATTTACCATTTTTAAATATTTTTTTGTTTTGTAGGTCAGCCTACATTTGTGAGGATAAGTATTCTACCACCCCCACCACCCATCCAAAATCAGAGAAGAGAGAAGATTATCTCCTTCCCTACACAGAGTATAGAAACCCTACAAATTTTAGTGTCTAAATTCCCAAATTTATCTATTGGTGGTGTTTCTAGTGCACAGGGTCTTACATGTTTGCCACATATTAATCTTGATGAAGAGTATCTTGGGATCAAAAGTGGGGCCCTGGCTGGTGTTGGATTAAATACACATGATTTTATTCAAGTTTCTAATGTGCCTATAGTAGAAGTGTCTTTTACCTCTTCCCCGTCTATCCTACCCACCACTGATAATTTGAATGTGTCTTATGATTCTAGAACTAATTTCCATTGGATATTTTAGTTTCAAAAAATATTCTTGATAATATAAAGGAGGGTGTTATTGATAAGTTTAATGCTTTAAAATAATGGGAGATAAGGGTAAAAACATTGATCAAATAAATCAATGCCCATTATCACAATCACTCCCAAAGAGTTAATTTGTTTTCGCTTGTTCAAAATGAACCCTCAAAGATTGACACTTTATTCCATCAATCTCAATCTTTGTTAATTTAATAATGTTTACAATGATAATTTTTTACGAATTATAATAAATAGGTTCAAAATTTTAAATTTAGAAGCCTAAGCCTATTTCAATAAATGGGTTAGAGATATAGACCTTGTTA
This sequence comes from Torreya grandis, assembly GCA_037957365.1. Taxonomy (NCBI): domain Eukaryota; kingdom Viridiplantae; phylum Streptophyta; class Pinopsida; order Cupressales; family Taxaceae; genus Torreya; species Torreya grandis. The sequence continues at coordinate 75,330 of JARHVA010002670.1, forward strand.
CCGTAATGCAAGTAAATAAAGAAAAAGATATGGTAAGTTTTCATTATTTCTAACATGTATTCTTATTATATTTTTTATGTAGTTAAGTCTTATATATTACTTGTTAATTGTAGTCAAAATATGAAAATTTGAAGGAATAAGCATAGCTTCTTAATGTGCATTTGAAAAATGCCCACAAAAGTATAACCTCAATGATTGTGTTCAAGGAAAAAGTTGTTTTATTAAATAAATAGAACAACACTTTGAATAAAATTATTAAAGAGCATGGGATGTATCCACATTTTATTGAAGAAAAAAATAGATGCAGATCCAAGAATTCTTTCAACAAGTGATGCAACAAATGAGGAGAGAGAAAATATTGAAAATATTAATTTTTCCATAGAGGATATTCTTAAGGAATGAGTTATCACGAAAGGCATATAGGTAGGTCAAGTGAGTAGGGTTTCAATAGAAGGCAATGACAAGTAGCTAGTGGGTGGAGAGTATGTTACATAAAAATGTTGTTTTGTTTTAAAAAGTTTATAATGCTCAAAATGACAATGACTTGTATTATGTTTGTTTCAAAAACACTTTATTATATTTGAAAAACAATTATTTTATTCAATACATTTTACATGTCAATGATATCTACTAACCATTTTATTATGTTTGAAATACTCTTGGTTTATAATTTTAATATTTTAAATGTACTGTGGTCAAGCTTAAATATTCTATGGAGATATAATAGCTTCGTATATAATAATTACTTTAGTGATTATTAATTTTTTGAACTAAATGAAATTATGTTTAAATGTATTGTGGTCTGGATTGTAAATGTTTTATAGTATTTAATTAATATTTTGGTATTTAATTAATTAATACTTTGGAACACTCTTGATTTTAATTTAATGTTTTTAAATGTGTTATGGTTCAACGTAGTCAGCCTTAAATATTTAATGATTATACTATTTGTACTATTTGAAAAATTCTTGGTTAAATGTACTGTTTAAATATTCTTCACTCCTAACTATTGTGGAGGCAAAGTTCAAAATGACTGATAACTATTAAACACTTATGTTTAAATGTATTGTGATCTAGATTGTAAATGTGTTGTATTATTTAATTAATTAATAATTATGATTTTTGATTTACTGTTTAAACAACTATTAATCTATAGGGGCGGAGATATAATATTTGTTACACTATGTTTGAAATACTCTTGGTTTATAATTTTATGATTATAAATGTGTTGTGGTCACCATCAAGTGTAGAGGCTATCCCTAAATATTCAATGGTTATAGAAGTTGTACTATTTGAAATACATATAAATTGTAATAGGATAAATAAAGTTCTTAATTTCAATATATTGAAGAAGTATTGCTACATTTATGACTGTCAAAATTTTATAATTTTTAATGTGAAAATGAAGACATCAATTCTAATTGACTCTCAAGTAATCCATAGAGTTTAATAAGCTTGCAATTAGTTTACATGCATAAAATAGATTACACCATTGAAACTATTTGAACATGAAAAAATATGAAATATTTTATAAAATAGTAATTTCTATACTTATCAAACTAACACTCATGGAGCTGAAATAATCCTCGAGAAACCTTCTCATCGTAAGTGTGATTTGCATCTACCATATCAGTGCCATATTAATTCTTGGTATTCACATCCTCTATATTGTTTGATGTATTACTAATACCTCTTATTACAGCTAGATAAATCCATATTTTTAGTGCTCTATCATTAGGAAACTTGTGCATAGAATAACACAAAACATAGAGTCTCAAGCAAGTCTAGATTTTTATACAATCTATTTCTAAGTTTTTACTTCATGAAAAATAATGCACTAAACACTCATTCATCTTACATAGAATCCAAAATCATTATTTGAACAAGTTCATAAAATCAAAAATATTCACTAATACTTTCTTGTAAGATGCTACTAGGATAAAGTTTTCTCCATGGCCATGTAATTGCACCATTTTTAGTTGGGTCACTTAAACACTAAAACTGATCCATCATTGTAATTTCAAATTATGTTGACTTAGACATTAGAATTATTTATTTAAAATACCATTAATATCAACTCTATTCACCCCTATATATTTATATAAATTCTTAACAATTGAACCCATGTATTTGTGAAATAAACTGCTAATCTATTTTTGACTGTTAAGATTATTCCAAAAAATAGGATTCACAACTCCCATGCCCTCCAATAACTCATCCCTTTAAAAATGTTCTCTGATTTCAAAAGATAAAATTTGTGAGATTTGTATTAATTTAATTTTACTTTTAGAAAAAATAGTATCATATAGTAGATGTGTTACAAGTACATCTTCAAGTTTATCTCCTACAATTTCAAGTCTTCTATAACAAGTGTGCATTGGGATCTCATTGTCATTTACTATGACATAAAGATGATCATTGATATTGAATTTCAAATAACTCTAACAATTATTTGTCAAAATTTTCTAGGTTCTAAAAATAGGTGTGTGAAAGCTTTCATTTGATGTGTATAATATATCTAAAGATTGACATACACTTTTTCTTAAATGTATGAAGTTAATAATATAGATAGATCTCTCCTAGGCATATTTCATTAAATAGTTGATTCCCTTCAACATTGACATAATAATGTATAATGTTTGTAATGTTTCAAAATTCATTAAGCTACACAACAAATATTTTGCTTTGTCAAAATTTCTATAATATTTATACATAAAACCTATTAAAGATGGATATTCATCAAAAATTCTACATGTCAGTTCATACATGGAAATCCATATTATTTCAACATCTTTTAGTATTTTTTTACCATCTGTCACCTCAATATATTTTTTTGTGAACTCCAAAAATCTTTTTGGGATGCTTGATATATAAGCATGTAAGTCGCGAATGGGCTCTTCCTCTTTTGTGACATTACCAAATGTGCTAATATTGTAAAAAATTCATCCTATGAGCCATGCAATGAATTGGAATCATAAATAGAGAAATTATTGTTTGAAGATGAATGCAAAGATCACTTCTATTCCCCTACATCACTGATGCACCATTTGCACGAACACACACCATATTTGTAGCTATGGCACAATCATCCATCCCAACTTTGTCTCTAAATTGGATACAACCAATTTTTTTAAGGTTTTACGCATTGCAATTTTATACCATTTTATAGAAGCTAATAGATGAGATTGCCTTGAATAGTTTTCAAAAGTATACACATACATACAAACCCATGATGTGTTATCAACTATAGTGACATCATCGATGGATAATGAGATAAGCAGTGATCTCTTAACACTTTATTTTAAATCTTTGTTCTCAACTATTGCTAGACATTTTGCCATTTCCCAAGCACTACTATCTAATCAATGTGATTGTAGAATATCAGGAAACCCATTATGTTGAAAAAAAATCTTACAATCTAAAAAATCAGAAATGGGTCTATCCTTTTTTAAAATGTAGAAAATAGTAGAGAATTGTACATATTTTGCCTTTAGATTGGACTACATAACTTTTTCAAATTGAACATAGATTTATTCTACAAGGTCTAATTTTTTCATTCACATATTTAACCACGTTTTGATGATTTTGTTTAGGTATCTAATTATGATCTCTAATCCTTATCCTATAGTAGGTTACATATATATCTATCTAAGTCTTGGGTGTCCTTACAAAGTTAGTTCCTCCCTAAATGTCGTCATTTGATTTTATTGTGTGGACTCAAAATCATGATTCATGTATTATTTGTTTCTGAGTTCTAATATTATCTCATTTATTTTGGTATGTAGTTCATTATTTGCAAACTCTTTGATAATAATATTATCAATAAGTTTTATTAAGGTTAAGGAGTGGATGGCATGCAACACACAAACTTGAGTTGGATTGGTTTAGTTGGGTTGTGTTCTTGGCAAGTTTGTGAGGGTTAAAGCCACCTTATTGCTAGTAGGCTATGGATTTACCATACTAATATGATTAAGTGGAAGGTATTTATAAAAATTTCATTCCATATCATTTAAATTTGTGTAATGTCTTGAATTGCATTCCACTATTATGAATGTGTGAATTTTCCCATTCCTCTATTAAAGAGGTCTCAACACATAAATAATGAAGTGATTCTTTGTGAGTTTGGTTTCTATTGTTTCACTAATCTAAACTCTATTTTTTTTATTTAATGAAAATGACCAAAATTGGAGCAATTATTTATTTTCTTTGTGAATTATATTTCTATTATTTCACTAATCCAAAAAATACTTCATACAGATTGAAGTAACTATACCATGCATTTCTTTATGTCATGGACTTTGTAGGTTTACAAAGCTATTGACAATTTTACAAATAATGATGAATTATTAGACCATTTATTCGTTGGTTTGAGAATCTGTCATCATTACACCTAGGAGGATAAGAGTGACTTGATGTCAATGATGATCCTTGTGGAGAGAATGGATGGAATTGGTAGGTCAGTCAACCTATGAAAGGCATCAAAATATGGAACAAAAAATCTTCATTTTCCCACTTTAATGAGAGATTCTATTGAGTATTTATGCATACTTATTTTTTATAATTTGATATTACTTTATGTTTCATCGTAGGCTTGCATAAAGATGTTTATGCCTATGTCTAGTAAACCAGAGAGTAGCATGTTTCTACCTTTTACATTTGACCTTGATTTGTATAAAAAAGATTGTATGAAATACTTTGGTGTGGAGCCAATACCTTATTGGATAACAACTCAATTTGGTGGTCATGTAAGTTTGGTCCTAACACTTTACTTAGAGTAATATATCTTGTTATCAAGAAGATATTAACCAAATTAATGTCAGTTAGATGGACTGACCTTTAGTTATTTTGAATATATAGGAAGTGTAGAGTTTTCATCAGTCTTGTTTCCATTTTTATCTGAATTTAATGATCTACAATAACAACAATATCACCTTGTCTTCTCTTTAGAAATAGGAGTTTTGTGCATGATCTATTTATTGTTCAATACATTATACTTTTTAGTCAATGAGTTTTAGATTAGTTGAAAATTTTAAAGGAGTGTAGGGTCCTTTTTGATTCTTAGATCATGTGTTACACTTTTATTTAGATTTAGATGTGTTTCCATTCTCATCATATTACATACTTAAAATGTTTTTGAGCTTAAGCTATAGTCCAGGTTGGGATTTTTCTATTGTGTAATAAATGTAATTATACATATGTTAATATATTTCCTTAAGAACCTCTGTCAAAATACAAGACTGATCTATTAGTCAACACTAATACATAGTAAACAACTTCAAAGGATCCATAAAACCCTCATCCTTGAATAAAATTCCCTTTGTATCTTTTATATGACAAAATATGAAAGATCATTAAAAATTTAATCCCATTGATTGGGCTCTAGGTACTACAATCCTACTACCATGTTTCACAATGTAAGTGGGATGACAATTGATAATAAAATATTCACTTAACATCTGGAATATCATGATTTGATTTTTGTTTACCAACAATCTTATCATATTGTAACTATAAAGCCACAAAAAAACTAGTTTCAGTCTTAAATAACATGAATATAATGTCTAAATAAATAAATAAATTGGAATGAACAAACCATTATATTGGTAGTGCATAAGTAATTTCCCCAATAGGAGTAAGAAAATGGGATCATCAACAACAAACAGAAATCTCATGTCCACTAAAAAACTATCAAACAACACCTCATTCACACCACTTTCACCATTGCCATTATTGATTCTTATGTTCCCTGATATGGTGTTATGAAGACATTGTTGTCCCCTAATAATTAGTGCATTATACACACACACAAAATAAATAAATTAATAATAATAATAGTAATAATAATAATAATAATAATAATAATAATAATAATAATAATAATAATAAAAAATAAATAAATAAATAAATAAAAGGAGAAAAATAAAAAAATGGATGAAATTTAAACCATTTCACCAAATAGCCAAAAGGTTTTTTAATATATATATATATATATATATATATATATATATATATATGGTTTTGTATGCGTGTGTAGGGTTTACATCACACACACACACACACACACACACACACACACACACACACACACACACACACAGAGAGGGTTTTGTATGTGTGTGTAGGGTTTACATGACATTTGCCCAAGATAAAAGGAGAAAAATAAAAAAAAATGGGTGAAATTTAAACCATTTCACCAAATAACCAGAAGGGTTTTACACAACATTCAGTAACCCATCTTGGCTTAGTACTAAAAAGCTTCAATAGAAGTGACCAAGCAAAAAATAATAGGGAAAAACATAATGAAAACTAACCCTATAACACACATAGTTTACCTAATATAGAATGATTACATACTTAATAATAACAATGGAGAGAGACCTTGAAGAAGCAACAACTATCACTTGATGCTTTTTTGGGGAATGTCTTGTTGTCACACACTGAGAATCAACAATTTCCCATGCATCTGAAAAATAAGTCACCACCTCTTTGTATTTGCCTATCTCCAAGCAAGACCACATATCCCTTGAAACCACTACCCTAGGCTACTTGACTAACCATGGGGGAGGAGGAGCAATACCATGAAAAACTAGTCATGATATAAGCTTAACAACATCAATTTGCACCTGAAAGTGCTTGATTGAATGCATTGATGCCAAGGCAGACACATGAGACACCTCCTCATCTAGAGGTGGAGGGGATACCCATATCACAACCATCTGAGTCTATTACACATTCACTTGTAGATCCTAGAGATAATTACTCAGAAGGGCCAACTTTGACTCCAACTCCCTAAAAGTAGCCATAGGCACCATCCCTAAACAACATTTTATTAAAATCATAAGAGAATCAACCTGACCAACCTTGGCTTCCTCCAAAGCTTCATTGATGAAACAGAAAACTATCCAACATGGCTAAACTCTATGTTTTAAACCAAATATAACAACATTTTGTGTTTTAAATGGTACCAGATCTACCAAAATGGTGAAACAGACTTCTATGCAAACTGGGCTAAATCATATGTTTTGACAATGTTTTAATAGTGACAAACACCAAACTGTGAACAAGACTAATTATATGTATTGATAACATATTTCTTCAAACACAAAATGCTACCTGGAGTCTTATTTTAACCGGATAGTATTCCTTCGCTCTGAGCACAACTTTGGAAAGACTAATTACACACATCATTGGGAATAGCGGCAATATTGAGCTAAAGACAATCACTTGTTTTCATGTTTTGGAGCGCCCAACATTGAAATGACCTATCATTAACATATATTTTGGAATATCTAATAGGGCATGTAATATAAACTCAAATGCAGACCCAACATTTATTCGTTCTAGAAACAACATTCAATTGCCTGTATAAGGGATCGAGTAATGGTCTTGATAGCTGGGTGGTCCTCCTTGGTCAGCACCATCGCCTGATTCCACTATGACCTACACATTTGAATAGCCCAGTAGTAATATGCGACCCAGTAGGAAACTCTTCACAGGTACATCGATTGATCACAGACCAAACATTTGTTTGATTTTATATTCAAATCTTTTTGTAATCAACAACAAAATAGTCGACTCGACTCAAAGAGAAGACTCCTATCTTTACATATCAACAGCAAACAACAAATGCCCCTTACAATATATGATCATAGGATTGATTTCCATTAAGAAGAATACATACTTTATTAAATTAGCTAGAAGATATACATATGTGTTTGTCTACAAATTGTAGATTTCTCTCCCATGCACCCTTCAACAATCACCAACATACATATCCCCTGTTTCAACCAAAAATCCTCATACAAAACCATATTGTTACCACTTAGATATTTGATCCTATATTAGGCTAAACAACAACAGCCTCCCAAAACAAATAAAAATGGTTCTTCTAACATAAGAAGACTCAGATCGCCAAATATCTCACCCAACAGACTTAAAATCTGTAGAGGTAAGATATTGGTTTTTATTTGTAAATAGACAAATTTGAAAACTTTGAAAATAAAGAAATGGAGGGAAAATAATTTAACCAAGAACATGTCAAATAATTCCAAACACGAAGATGCTCCTGCATCATTCTTCCAAGGAGCAAAAGAAGTATTCTTCACTTGTTTTTCTTCAGCAGTTCTTCTACGCTTGTGCCCAGCTTAAGGATGTCATTTGCAGTCAACCATGTTTCATCTTTAGTTCGTAGATTATTCCACTTAGTTAGATATTAGAAATATTCTTTGCCCCTTGTCTTTTTAACCATTTTTTTGTCTAAAATGCTCTCAATCTCCTTTGGCACTTCCTTTGGTAGTTGCTGCTCCCATTAGATAACTTCATCTACCCCTGTTTCAATCTCTTTAGCTGGTTATCCTTAATCTTTGTATGGATATAGATCTACAACATTAAATATTGGAGAGATTCCAATTCCTTTTGGCAATTCTATTTCATATGCATTATTTGAAAACTTCCTTATTACCTTGCATGGTCCTATTTTCTTTACCTTTAGCTTGTTGTATTCCCTTTTTGGGAACCTCTCTCATCTAAGGTGAGCAAGAACAATGTCTCCAACACTAAAACTGACCTCTCTTTTCTTTTGATCTGCTCTTAGTTTGTACTAGATGGTGTTTTCTTCAAGTTTCTTCTTTACTTGTTCATGCAAATTTTGCATGGCATTGGCAAATTCTTCTGCATCAGCACTCCTTGTCTCCATGCTACTTAGATTTATTAACTCATACACACATTTTGGATGCATCCCATATGTAATTTGAAATGGACTTAATCCTATACTTCTGTTAAGAGAATCATTATAGGCAAATTTAGCTTGTGTAAGTGCAAGATCCCAATGTTTTCGATGCATACTTACCAAGCTTCTCAAGATGTTGCCTAAGCTCCTATTGACAACCTCTATTTGGCCATCAGTTTGGGGATGATAGGCTAAACTAGAACTCAATTATGTACCCAATTTCTTCCATAAGGTTCTCCAAAAGTGTCCAACAAATTTGGTATCCCTGTCAGAAATAATGCTTCTAGGCAATCCATGCAATCTAACAACATCTTGAAAGAATAGATTAGCTATGTGAGTAGCATCACTTATTTTTGAACATGGAATAAATTGAGCCATCTTTGAAAACCTATCTACCACAACAAATATGGAGTAATGACCTTTTTTATTTCTTGGCAAACCAAGTACAAAATCCATGCTTATTGAATCCCAAGGCCTATTTGGAATGGGTAGTGGCTAGTACAAACCTGCATTTTGACTACTTCCCTTGGCATATTGGCATGTTTTACACATTTCAAAAAATTTCTTGACATCATTACCCATACCTGGCCAATAGTAATGAGCACTCAATTGTGATAATGTCTTATTCTGCCCAAAATGTTTTGATAAGCTACCACTATGCTTTTCCTTCAACAAATTCTCTCTCATGGAGCTCTTGGGAATGCAAAGCTGGCTACCTCTGAACATCAGACCCTCTTAGACCATGAAATCTATCCAAGGACTTCTATCAACCCCTACTGAATTCATGCAAGCTTCATATGGTTCCTTGAAGTCTGGATCTTCCTTATATAGCTCCTTCAAATCTTCAAATCCCAAAATACTTACTTGAGACTCATGCATGTAAGATTCCTCCTGCTTAGAGCATCTACAACCTTGTTAGATTGTCCTTTCTTGTGCTTAATAGTGAATGTGAATATTTGTAAAAATTTAACCCATTTAACATGATTTTGACTCAACTTATTCTGATTGCTAATGAACTGTAAAGCATAATTGTCAGTGAACAAAACAAATTCTTTAGGCAAAAGATAGTGCCTCCATTTCTTCAAAGTCTGTGCAAGAGCATAGAATTCTTGATCATAGGCTGAGTACTTCTTCTTAGCATCACTTAATTTCTCACTAAAGTATGCTATAGGCTTCCCATCTTGGCTTAAAATAGCACCTATTGCAGTTCTACTAGCATCACATTCTACCTGAAAAAGCTTATTAAAATCATGCAAGGTTAGGATTGGCTCTTTAGTTACCTTATTTTTCAATAATCTGAAACTCTTATCAGAAGCCTCAGTCCAACAAAAACTTCTTTTATCACCTTTGATTATATCTATCATTGGAGCAATAATTCCACTAAAATTTCTTATGAATTTCCTATAGAAGCTAGCCAAGCCGTGAAAGCTTCTTACCTCATATGTGCTCCTAGGTGTAGGCCACTCAAGTATAGCCTTAATCTTCTCCTTATCCATCTTCAATCCTTCTTTTGTAATCACAAACCCCAAATATATCAATTATGTCTTCAGGAAACTGCACTTTTTAACATTGATTAGCAATTTCTCCTCATGTAGCTTACTCAATACCATCCTCAAATGTTTCAAATGATCTTTCTTTTCATTTTCCTTTGGTGTCAACCTATAGGCAGCCTTGTTTGGAAGATTTTCTCCTAGAATCAAGTCTATGTGATGGCTAATGCTTCTCAATGGTGGTAACTCATTAGGTAAATCATCTACCACAATGTCAATGTACTCATTAAACATATCTTGAATCTCTAATGGCAAATCAATCAACTTAGTACTAGTGACTACACTCCTTGGCTTACCAATCACAACAAAGTTTACCTTTTCTTTCTTCATTTGATGTAGAAACTCTTTACCACTCATTATCAATACTTTAGAATTCTATCCTACAATAGCAGCAGCCTCTTCTTTTAATGGTGTGAGTGTATGCTTGATACCATCCTTTTCAAACATGTATGTATTCTACCTTCCATCATGCATGGCTTTCCTGTCAAACTACCAAGGCCTTCCAAGCAAGATATGACATACATCCATGGGCATGACATCACATAAAATCTGATCCGTAGATGTTCCTATCTGAATATCTACTTTACATTGTTCACTTACCAGGAGTTTGTGTCCTTTTTGTAGCCAAAAAACTTGATAAGGTGTAGGATGTACCTCCTTCTTCAAGCCTAGTTTCTCCACCATCTCAGTTGACACAAGATTGTCAGTACTCCCACTGTCTATGATGACCTTGTAGAATTTCCCCTTACTTTTACATGTGGTTCTAAATAGAGTTTTCCTTTGAGGTGGTTCTACAACTTCTTTGTTTGGCTTCAACAAGATTCTTTTCATCAAAAGAGACTCACCTTCTTCTGGGGTATCTTCATAAGCTGCTGAAACTTCTTCACTTTTTTCTTCACCTTGGGTCACATGTACACCCCTCTCATGGCTAGTAGAAGGGTTCTCTAGGCAGTCATATGCCCTGTGTCCTACATACTTGTTGCACCTAAAACATTTGCCCATGAATCTTCCTCTTCCTCTTTGATATCCTTGGTATGGCCTTCTTCCTCTTGGTGTATAGCTGCCTCTTGAGCTTTGTGAGCTGCTAGCCTCTTCTTGAGATGTTTGCAGCTGTCTTCTACCTCCTTGAAATCCTCTTCCTCTGATGGATTTACCCCTTCCTCTTGAGAAGGATGTTTGTTTTCTTGCAATCTTCTCCTCAGCTTTCAAAGAAAATTGATATGCCTCTTCAACTGTCTTAGGAATGAGAAGACTAATCTCATCTTGAATGGAAAATTTCAAACCATTAGTGTATCTAGCTACCTTCTCTATGTCATCCTCAATATGACCTGATCTTATAGTTAGCCTGTAAAACTCTTCAGTGTATTCTTCTACAGACATCTCTTTTTGCTTCAAATTTTGTAATTGCTTAAAAAGATTGGCTTGATAATCTTTAGGCATAAACTTACCTTTCATTTTTGCTACCATTCTGTCCCAGCTTCTGATCTTTGGCTTCCCTTTGCTCCTTATTTCTTCTTGCACTCCATCCCACCATAGGGATGCATGGCTCTTTAGCCTTGTCATGACATACTTGATTTTCTTATCATCTTCTTCAATTCCTTCATACTCAAAGTATTTGTCTAATGCACTAATCCAATTAATTAATTCTTCTACATTCAAATTACCTTCATACATCGGAACCTCCATTTTTGGCTTTGTGTTTACCTTCATAATGGCTCTAATCAACCTATCTTCAATTGTTTCTTCTTCCACCACCAATTCATCTTTTGGTGACTCCTCTTCTCTATCACTGACTTCACCCATGTCAGTGCCTCTTCTTTGAGCCATCTCTAGGTCTTGTAGCCTAGCTATCAGGTTCCTAATCTCTTTTACCAATGCAACCTATCCTCTAGGTCTCCTTCCTCTAGCTCCACCTCTGTTCCTAACTCTCATGGCCATCTTGCCTCTTCTTCACAAATCACGTTCTTCTTCTCTTTGACTTGGATCTTTTAGATTGTGCACAATCCCTTGGGCTCTGATACCAAAATGATGAAACAGAAAACTATCCAACAGGGATAAACTCTACGTTTTAAACCAAATATAACAACATTTTATGTTTTAAATGGTACCAAATCTACCAAAATGGTGAAACAGACTTCTATGCAAACCGGGCTAAATCATATGTTTTGACAATGTTTTAATAGTGAAAAACACCAAACTGTGAACAGGACTAATTATATGTATTGATAACATATTTCTTCAAACACAAAATGCTACCTCGAGTCTTCTTTTAACCAGACAATATTCCTTCACTCTAAGCACAACTTTGGAAAGATTGACTGCACGTATCATTGGGAATAGCGACAAAACTGAGCTAAAGACCATCACTTGTTTTCATGTTTTGGAGTGCCCAGCATTGAAATGACCCAGCATTAACATAGATTTTGGAATGACCCAAAATTGAAACAACCCAGCATTAATATCTAATAAGGCATGTAATATAAACTCAAATGTAGACCCAACATTTATTCATTCTAAAAACAACATTCAATTGCCTGTATAAGGGATCGAGTAATTGGTCTTGATAGCTAGGCGGTCTCCTTGGTCAGCACCATCGCCTGATTCCAGTACGACCTGAACATTTGAACGGCCCAGCAATAATATGTGACCCAGTAAGAAACTCTTCACAAGTGCATCAATTGATCACAGACCAAACATTTATTTGGTTTTATATTCAAATCTTTGCGTAATCAACATCAAAATAGTCGACTCAACTCAAAGAGAAGACTCCTATCTTTGCATATCAATAGCAAACAACAAATGACCCTTACAATATATGATCGTAGGATCAATTGTCATCAAGAAGAATACATACTTTATTAAATTAGCTAGAAGATATACATCTGTGTTTGTTTGCGAATTGCAGATTTCTATCCCCTGCACCCTTCAACAATCACCAACATACATATCCCCTGTTTCAACCAAAAATCCTCATATAAAACCATATTGTTACCACTTAGATATTCGATCCTATATTAGGATAAACAGAAATAGCCTCCCAAAACAAATAAAAATGGTTCTTCTAACATAAGAAGACTCAGATTGCCAAATATCTCACCCAACAGACTTAAAATCCGTAGAGGTAAGATATTGGTTTTTATTTGTAAATAGACAAATTTGAAAACTTTGAAAATAAAGAAATGGAGGGAAACTAATTTAACCAAGAACATGTCAAATAATTCCAAGCATGAATATGCTCCTGCATCATTCATCTAACCCCAATTAGAAAGTTATATTCATAAAAAAAAACTCCAACACCTTTGCATCATCCTTATCTGAGACAAAAAACAAAATGTTACTAGGAAAAAGAGATGCATCCATTGAATTTACCTTCACCATCTTATTATGATAGAGAAAATTACTCCCCATCATCATATGAATGGCCATGAGAGTTTCTTTGGATGACACCTAAAAAATATCTAATAATTGACCTTGAGAAACCTTACTTGCAAAGACCATATCCCTAGACTTATAAAAATCAGCCACTATGGGTAAAGCCATAGACTCAACCACCAAGTCTGCCATGGGAGCTCTAACCAAGGAACAAACAAAAGGATAGAAATAAATATTCTCATCATATTCCAAATCACCTAACTAAACATCAAGGGAAGGATCATTTAACAAGTCAACCCAATCAACTAATTAAAGCCACTGCCCCCAAGAAGAGATCTCACATGCACCATAGGATGCAATGACAAAAAGGTGGTAGAAGAAGGAATTAAACATCAACTAAAATTAATGATATTGATTCTCATTCTTTCCACCCAATCTTCAAAATGATTTTCCATTATTAAATCCATACATTGATCAATGCCAATTTTTGCCTTATTGGATTCACAAAAATAATGCTTAGCATTCCATTCATGAAAAGATTCTAAATAAGGCCATGTTTTCTATAGAATATATGCAATATTCCACATTTTTACCTAGGCCTTCTTCAGAGATTGAATGATGACCTAGGAGTCTCCTTCGATACAAAGATTGGAGATACCAAAAAGCTTAGCCATCTCAAGACAATATACTAAAGGCTTGAGATTGATATTCATTATTGGTTCCATCAATTAATTTGATTGAGGTCACCTAGATTAAATAAATGCTACAATCTTAGATAATATAGCTTGCCCTAGAGGCCCCAGGATTGCCTCAAGAAGTTCCATCGAAATTCAATTTGAATTAGCCCAGGAGGGGAGGATCCCAATTGGAATTATCCTTTTTGAGCTTGCCTCTACTAACTACCATTGACCCATTAACAGGGGTGTCATATTATATTTTGTTGAATTCTATGAAACATATTTCATTGTGAAGAATATTTAAATTTAAAACTATGAAATATGGATGATTAAAAAGTTATTTCTTGAACTTCTACATGAGGGTGGTTGTATTTTTGATTTAATATATTGGGTCAAGTATATAAAAATTAGATATGTTAAGGAGAAAAAGTTTGTAGTGTTTTAGATTTATTGTATTTGGTAGATTATATGAAAATAAAGATATGATAATGAGATAAAGATAGATTTACAAAATTAAACTTCTACATGTGGGGTTGGTCTATTTTTGTTTTATATGATATTATGTTATATCTTTTTGCATTGTCAATTTATATGCTAGAGTTTTGATTATGTAATTCATTTTTTTTAATTTATATGAGGGACAACTTTATTACCCATAGAGAATTTTGTGATGCATTGGCTAAATCAAATGCAAGGATTCTTAGAGGATTCACAATTCTAGGAAGCCATTTATATGGTAACAATGTTTTATCCATATTGCAAGTTAGAGGCCAGTCAGGCTCTCCAATGTATATCATGTTGGCTCTATCATCCTCTTCTTTTAGGCCTTTAACAAGCCTCAAGCACGGAGGAGGAGGAGGTAGTATGAATGATACCATATGTTTTCAATAGTCCTTTAGATCCATGAAACAAGTTGTCACTACATGTATTCTTTAGGATAATAGTGCCTATGATGGTGGTAGTAGTAATTCTCAAGGAATGAATTTGTATGAGAATCCATTTTTAGGACTAACATAGTTACCTACAATGGGTTTGACCATAATCTTGGAATTTGGATGATTCATCCCGGTCTTTTCACTTCACTTGATCTTCAACAAAGTGGACTTTTTGGACCACCATTATGCATTGCTTTATATACTTCAGGGTTTTGCTCTACTAATGTATGATTTTATCTAAATAGTGATGGTAAAAAAATTTCACTTGCCACAATGATTTTATACTTGTTTAATTGCTTGATCTAGCTATGTTGATAAGTCAATATGTTACACACACACACACACACACACAAACACACACACACACACACACACACACACACACACACACACACACACACACACACACACACACACACACACACACACACACACACACACACACACACACACACACACACACACACACACACACACACACACACACACACACACACACACACGATTGATCAAAAAGGTGAGTGATACGAGAGAAAATTAAAAAATAATATATGCTCGATAAAAAAAGACAGATGATATAAGAGCATATAAAATATTTTTAATTAAAAGATCAAATTTTATTCTTAAGATTCTTGCTCGAGATACATCTTTCGCCTATTTTATTTCTATCATATGTCCTTTCTTTAGGGATTTATTTGGATTCTTTGGAGGCCTTGCCTTCGCACCAACCTCTTATTTTGAAATTTTTGTAAGTGCCTCATCTCTATTTATTTTACATTGTACATTCCCAACATTTTGAAGGGTTGTAAAGATAAAAAATAAGTGGGAAAATACATGATATTATGTATAATATCAATCATTTTCCTCTCTTTTAGAGGAAATACTGGATGGAAAATAGTGATCTATTTAGGCTAAAAATTATTCCTTTCTAGTAATTGTATATTTGAGTCTAAACAAGAATCAACAATGGAAGAAGATTAAGTGTTGTTGCTTAAAAATTCACCCTTGTGAGAGAGTTATTTAGGCTCTCTCACTTCCAGTTTAAGCATGGAGACAACCTTAGGATGTGGGTATCCTATGGTGAGGTTGAACCTCTAGGCTTTTTAATGAGGATAGTTCCTCAGGTGCTTCACTTCAACTCTTGATTACCACACTAAAATCTACTATTAGCTAAGGAAAAGGGATAGGAGGATGACATGAAAAGAAATATAAGCTAAGGGAGGTGATGAACCAAAAGAAATGATCCACTTAGTCTAATAAATGACACTAATTCAACATAAGATAAATTTTTCTTACACAACCTCACAACCAATTAATTGGCATAAGTATTTTGTAAACTAGGCTCATTGAACCATTCATGAAGCAAGAAGGAATTTCAAAATTCACATCAAGCATCCATTAATGGTGGAAAGAGCTAAAGTCTAAACTTGAAACTAACTAAAAAAACACCTAAAAAAGGGCAAGAAAGAAGGATAATGATCCTGGAAGGACACTCCTTCACAACACCATTGTGCATAAGCTTGCTCAATACAATTTTTAAACAAAGAGATAGGTAAAAAATTAGTATTTATTGCTTCAAAAGGTCTATTATAAAGTGGTTTTTGTAGAGTAATTTTATCACTAGTTTAGGGATAATTTCTTGGCTTCAAGGCCTCTATTTATAATAGAAGAGGGAAGAGAAGATGGGAAGAGGTAAGAAGTCGTTGATGACTAGAACCCTATCATCATCCTCGATTTTGATAAGAAATGTGTTGTTTAGGATCGTTGAACAACATTTTTGAGTCCCTCATGCATTCAAGTCTTTATTTGGTACATCTAAAGAGACATGTTATGAGTAGATGGAACATTGCTTCCTTTTATGGCTGAAATGATCTTTGCATCTAGAACAACATGGTGACTTTCATTTTCATGTGTCCTTCTAAAGAAGACAAAGGTCTCCATGTGTTGAAAATATATCCAAACCATGCGGCCTTTATGTTTGAAAGATAATTTGTTAGGAGAGGGAGCCATGTTGAAGGATGAATGCCTTCATTAAATTTTTAACTACTAGCTCCTGCCAATCGTTTAGACTCCCTTTTGCACTGATTGGTCATTATAAGCTACCTCAAATCCTTGATCTACATCATGGACTTTTATATCATGGATGTCTATGGATAATCAATATCCCTGCCAACTGGATACCTTTATGCCACTTGGTAGCCTCTCATTTTTCCTTTCCATGACTCTCATGCACTGTCAATCCTTAGAACGTGCCATTGGACCGAGCTTATTTAGTCAAGTGGTGTTGGAAACTTGACTTACTCTTTGTTGTGTAATTCAAGATTTCAAAGCTACTTGATTTACTCTATGAAGAGTGATTCATGGAGAATCTTGATTTAATCTATGAAGAGTAATTTGGGCTCTCTAAGCTTACTTACTACATAGTTTCTCTTTCTCAAGTCTTTGGACTTTATCTTACTCAAGTCTTCAGGGTATTACTTGCTCAAGTCTTTGGGATATTAATTACTCAATTCTTCATGATTTTGATTTGTGAAGTCTTCAAACTTTTTTTCTCTCCAAGTCTTTCTCAGAATTATTTCCCATGGGAAAAATGTCTGCAGGAATTCTCTTTTTCTTGTGCTATTTTTCTTCTTTGGGCAAAACTTCCAAAGGAATTCCTTTGAATAATTTGTCTGAAGGAATTTTTTTGGAATTTTTGTTCATGAATTCTTTCTTTTGGCCTTCTTCCTTTTTCTTTCTTTCAACCTTGTTCTTTTAGGAAAAATTCTCGAAGGAATTCCTTCAAACTTTTTGTCTGAAGCTTTCTTTCTTATTTCCTTTGGAAAATTACCTTGTATCATTTCCCAAAGGAATTCCTTCCCTTGAAGGATCTTTTTGTGGGATTTTTTAAAGGACCCTCTTAAAGGGCAAGAGACCCTTTGGGATTCTATAAATGGCCTTTTTCAAAGGGAGAAGTACCCTTCACCCTTTGTGAATGGTTCTTGGAGTATTCTTTAGAGAAGACTTGTCTTTTTGAGAACCCGAGAAGCACATTTAAAGACCAAATTAAACTTTTTATGTCTCATTAATTTCAACATAGAAATTTACTCACCTCCAAAAACCCAACTTGCACAACCTATGGCAAATTTAGAGCTTTTGAAGCTTCTTACTTTGGGTTTCTCATTACTGATTACTCATGAAGTGAAAAAGTTATGCTACCTCAAAAAACTGAAGTCATCCCTTTTGGAAAACCCAAAGACTTCCTAATGAGATAAAATGAAGCCTTATATTCAAGACCATTTTGATTCCTTAACAACTTGCTACTTACTACTTTGGATTTTTAGCAATCTACAACCTATAAATCCATTTAAGTCATGGGCTGTCAAAAGTCTGAATTCTTCTAAAGACTTGCCATTTATTGCTTGAAAGTCTATCTTCTCATACTTAGGCAAAAATTTATATGGGGGCCAAGAAATGGCCAACATTTTTGGTGACTCATAGGGAAGCATGCCTGCTATGCTTTGAAAAATCCAACTCATTTGCTTCATCTGATCTATTCGGCATGGAGTCACTACTTTTTGGACAAGGTTGGCTTTATCTAAAATTTTCCTTTGAAGCAACAAGAATAACTGAAATGAAACAAACTATGCCCAAGGCACTTAGGGAATGGAAACACACAATTGAAAAGGATGTGCACAAGGCACTTAGAATAAAACATAAAAAAATAAATGAAGCATACAAAAAATATTTACGATGGCTACAAACACTTTGAATGGTAGGGCTCAAGATGAATCCCATTGAATTGATGGGTAATAACTGTCCATCTAATTTTGAAGGATGGAAGGTGTTAAGTTGTTTACATCCATGGATCAAATAAGGGCCATTCCACAAGCTATAAAACTTGGTATGGTTACCTAGTTTGGCCTTATTTGAATCCCATTTGAGAACCAGGTCTCCCTCCTTAAAATTCCTTGTCATGGCTCTCTTGTCAAAATATTTTTTGACCTGAGCTTGATGTGACTCTAGTTTCTTCATTACAAGGTCTCTTGTCTCCTTAAGTTCCATGAGTTATGCCAATTTCACATTCATATGTTCATCTTCTAGTACCTCTAGCTGATGGGCTAGTTCTAATGTAGGCAGTGTAAGAGAATTGGGTAACTTGAACTCCCTTCCATATACTATAACATATGGAAAATTACCAACAATAGATTTAGGAGTCACCTTGTCAGCCCACAAGGTTGTCTTCAATTTGGTGTGCCACATCCTCTAGTTTTCCTCCATAGTCCTCAACATATTTTTATTTTTAGACTCAACCAACCTATTTCCTTGAGGATAATAATTTGAGAAAGTGATAAGGTAGATGCCCATAATAAGAGCCCATTTACTTGTTTTCAAACCAAGGAATGGTAATACATTATCAGATATGATAGTGGATGGAACACCAAACTTGGTCACGATGTTGTCATAGAAATCTAGGACTACACTTTTATTAGCTTCTTTTAATGTAATGGATTCCACCCACATGGTGAAGTAGTGAGTTTTGGTAAGCACCCACTTATGCCCCACACTTGATGGGGGATTGACCACTCCAACAAAATCCAAACCCCACTATATGATTAGTTGCTTTACTTGAACTGGGTTGAGAAGAAGAGCAGTTAGTCTTTGATTACCCATAAAGAGAGCACATATATATCACTTTATCACCCATGCATAAACATATTTGAAGAGGTTGGGCCAATAATAGCTAGACATCATTATCTTTGCTACTATAGTCCTAGGTAAAAAATGACCTCCTACAAGTCCATCATGGAAATGCTCTAAAAGCTTGGGTACTTGGTCATCATCTATGCACCTTAGGAGCACTCCATTGAGTTCCTTTATGAATAAATTACCATCAACTAATGCATAAGGTATGGACTCAAGTTTTAAATACCTTATTTTTTCTTTGTCCATACCTTGAGGGTACTCACCTGTTAGCAAAAAATGTGCCATATCATGGAGCCAATAATGTGAGGTGGAGATGCATCTATTTATGGGTTATCTTGCATTACCAAGATGACCTCTTTGTCTTCATGAAGATCATCAACCATATGCTCACATAAGCCTTTAACTCTTATTAGCTTAGTGACCTTAATCTCCACATCATAATTCATGACCTTGGTAATCCAACCAACTCTCTTTTCATTCAAGTCTTTGTTGAGAAGGAAGTCCCTCACTCTAGGATGAGACACCATAAGGTAGATTTTTTTGTTGAAGAGCATTGGCCTAAAAATTTTGAGGCTTTTTACTACTATAAGGACTTGATTTTTTACAAAAGTATACCTCATATCATACCCCTCAAGCCCCTGATTGAAAAATGCTAATGGCTGCTCAAGTCCTTTACCATTCCTTTACATCAACATAGCTGATATATTATCAATGTTGGTAAAAGCATAAAATATGAAGTCCCTTGAGAAATTATGATTCATAAGTATGGGTGCTTGAGAAATGACTTGCTTGATAGCCTCAAATGTTGACTTACTTTCATTTGACCAAGTGAACACTTGGTTATTCTTTATAATAGCAATGATGGGCTTGACCAAATTTGTAACACGAAATATAAATCTTCTCACAAAGTTTATTTTCCCAAGGAAACTTTTTAGTCCCTTCTTATTCTTGGGTAAGGATAAAGCCAAGATGGCACTTATTCTATCAATATCAATGGACAACTCTTCTTTTGAAATGATTTAGTCTAATAGCTTGCCTTCATGAATGATAAACACACACTTTTTGAGATTTAATGAGATCTCATATTCCCTGCATCTCTCAAAAATAAGCCTCAAGTGGTCCAAGTGTTTGCTGGCATTCTTGGATAAAATTTTGATGTCATCCAAGTATACCAACACCATTTTATTAAAAAACCCTTTGAAAGCCATGTCCATGGATCTTTGGAAAGTTGTGCCAGCATTTGATAAACCAAAGGGTATCTTTTGGTATGCATACATGCCCCATTTGTTGGTGAAGGTAGTATTGTATTGATCCTCATATTTTACCCATACTTGGTTGTAGCCTGAATATCCATCCAATAGAGAAAAGTGTTTTGATCCTAAAACCATTTGGAAAAGTTGCTCCATAGATGGTAGAGGGTCATGATCCTTTAAAGTGACTTTGTTCAAATATCTGAAGTCAACACACAACCTAATCTCTCCACTCTTTTTCCTTACAAGCACCAAGTTGGCTATCCATGATGAGTGTTTGATGGGAAAGATGGTCCTAGATTTGATTAACTTAGTTAGCTCTTTCCTCATCATTTATTATATCTTGGGGTTAATGGGCCTTTGTTTTTTCCTTACATACTTAGCATCAACCTTCAATTCTATGGTATATTGGGCTAATTTTGGATTAAAACCTTTTAGGTTGTTTTACCCCCAAGTAAAAATGTCTACATATTCCTAGCAAAGTGCTATTAAAATGTGCCTCTCAACCTTGCTGCTTACATTTCCAAGATTTAGAAGCTTATCCTTGAAGATGAGGACTCTCTCATAGTTTTCTTTGTTATTAGACATTACCACCTTTTCTTTTCTCATATGGTCCCCTTCATGAAAAAGGTCTTCAAGTGTAACCAACCCCTTAGGAATTTTTTTTGACCTTAATTGAACAATCTTATCCTCATATTGATGAAACAATTTTTCTTGATTGGTAGAGGAAAACTCGGCTTCCTACTGTAAGAAACAAAAAATTTGTTTGTCACATTTGAAAACCTACTAGTGGGCTTCATTATTTGGTACTGATGGCCTCACCACCACCTTGACATGTGGCTAAACCATGGATTCTTTTAGCTCACTTGGAATGTCAAAATGAGCTCCCATGACTACCAACCTATCAGCATGTTGGCTCTAATTTTTTGGGAGAGCTTGAATGTCAAAGGCTTCCAAATCTTCAATTAGGTCTCATACTCTATTTTTGTAGGACCTAATAAAAGGATTCTTTTTAATGTTCAAGCCTCTAACTTGGTTTACTACAAGCTCACTATCCCCTTATGCTTGTATCATTTTGATTCATCTTTTATTGGCCCATTAAAAGCCATAGATCAAGCCTTCGTATTCTCCTAAATTTGAAGAGAAACTAAAATGGAACCTATAAGAAGAGAAAATATTATTACCTAAAGGGGAAATCAACATTGCCCTAGCACCTACACCATTTTATCTCCTTAAGCCATCAAAGAACAATTTCCATTTACCATTGGGGTCTTCTTTAGGTCCAATGAGGGAAGGCATGAGTTGATTCTCCTCATGCAACAAAAATACACCCATGACTCTTTCCTCAACACCTTACAAAAGGTTGAGAAATTGATTATCCCCCTATAGCTCATCTAAGAACAAGTCTGGAACCTCTTTAGGATGAGTGTTGAGCTCCTGACCAATTGTGAACTCATCCTCATCAAGGATAGTACAATTGAGGTTTATGCTATATGTTTTATGGGGTTTGATGTGGAATTATGCCATGGGTTCAGGGTTGATTGAGACTTTAGTCCCATACCTTGTTCTTAATGCCATGTAAGACTAATATGCTACAAGATAACCCCTAATTTTGGCTATGAATTCTCTAGAAAGACATAACGCAAATCAAGGAGTGACATCTAGGATCAATACATCTTGCACCACCAAAACACTAGGACAAACATCCAGGGTTAATCTCAAATCCTTGATGATACCTAATGGCTTTATGGAATAACCATCAAGTTGTAGGACTCCCTTGGTATGTGGTTCATATTTGAGGTTAAGTTAAACAGATATAGACTTCGACATGATTGAAGTGTTGGTCCTACTTTTGACCAAGAAATTATGCACTAATAGAATGGATGAGGCTTAGTCACACTACTTGACCTTTCTCTCAAATGACCCTTGGTTACATTAGTGAAGACCTCAACTTCCTTTCTTTGTTGTTTACTTGTAGTTTTTGTAAAACTTATCTTGGACAAACCTTCCTAAAAGATGTTCACTTTTTCAGGCATGGAAATCATGTCTCACATTGGTACGCTCACATTGGATTTATTCATTTGCTCCACAATGTTGATTGGTGTACCACTAACCTTTGCCTAGGTTTTGGGAGCTACTACTATTGGCTTTGTCAATGAAAGAGTGGTGATAAGAGGTTTTTTGAAATCTTCTTTATTGTCACATATATTCCTTCTCTTAAACCTTGTGTTTGTTGAGACTAGGATGTGAGCCAAACTGGGGATGGCCTGTTGATTGGATGTATAACACTCCTCTTTCTCACTGATGACCATTGAGGCTTCTAGTTGGTTGGACACCTGATTTGAGCCTTTTTCTTGTGGAGGCTAATCTTACTTTATCATCATGGGCACCTCCATACTTTGGGCTATAAGAGCTTGGTTTTTTCCATAAGCAACAACCTACTACCATTAGTCATTAAATTCTTGGTTGGAGCCATTAGTTGGGATAATAGATTACCAAAAAGAATGATTCTAAGGCATTATCCCTTCATCCTCTTGAGCCACATTGTTATAAATTGAAACTAAGGAGTTCGAAGGGCCTAAGGGCCTATAGTATTTGGATTATAATTATGCTATTTAGCATAGTTAGGCTTCCCCTATCCTTAGAAACCTCCTTTGTAGTGTGGCCTATTTTATTGATAAGGATACTATTGAGGCTGATATAAAGCTTGATATGGCTTAATGTAAGCTTGCTACCTCTTGACATTGACCACATCATTCCCTAGGGATTGGAGCATGCTTTTTAGTTCCAAGTAATTTTTTTCTCCTAAGAGTCGTTAGATCTACTAGTAGAGGCCTTTTCTTACTTTGGTAAAGGCACAAAAAAAATCATCAGAGTTGGAAGTATAACATCAAGTGGAATAATGACTATAGGATGTGGTTTTATCTTAGGGAAAAGAGGCATTGGGCATCTAGGAGTAAGTTTACCAACCTAAACTAGGCAATTTTTTGCTTTAATGGCCACCTCATATGCATTTGGCAGTATAACCCCCCATGGATTGGATCATTGTAGATATATCACTGTTTAGAGCCTTTAAATAACATAATAAATCAAATTTTGGGGATGGTCTAATAGCTACTAGAACTCTATCCCATACCTTTTGGAATCTCATGTTGAAGTCTTGCATGACTTCATGGGGAGCTCTCTTGATTATGGTTAACTGATCTGTAAGTGACAAATGATTGTTCTTATCTGTAAACCTTTTACACAAGGCTATTCCCAACTAGTCCCATGATTAGATAAAGTTAAGAGCTAGGCCCCTATACCAATCTAATGCCTTTCCTTTGAAGGATACAACTAATATCCTAACAACTACATTTTCTACTGTGACATTATGGATGTTACAAAAATTGGCTATGTTTATTATGTGTTTAATAGGAGTTGCATCTTGGTCTCCTATGTAATATGCGATGATTTTGAGGGATGTTGCTAGCATATGGTCATAATGTGGCAATTTTAAAGGAATTTGGCTATTGAAACCCACAAAAACTCTTTGGGGAATCATAGTAACAAGAGGAGTTGACAGAGATCTTCTTATATAAATATGCCTTATGACTAGTTTAGGAAGAGGGTGCCCTACATATGAATGAGTATGGGTGAAACTTAACCTCCTTGTTTAATTCAAAGGAAATTCAACAAATTCAAAAGGAAAACCTATAGCCATTATCTTGCACTTACTTTTGGCATGAAAATTGGCTACTGCTAGCACCAGATAGCTGGGTGTTCTTTAGAGTCACTAGATGTTGAAAGATGAAAGTTACCACTACTAAAAATTAATCAAAATAACATCAAACTTGACCAATATTCCATATAAATGAAAATTAAAATGGTAGTAAGTCTGATTGAGCATGCTATAACTATTGTTGTTGGGAAATGCACCCTTGTTAGATAGTTCTTCAGGCTCTCTCACTTCTAGCTACAAGCATGGGGACAACCTCAAGATATGGGTATCCTATGGTGATGTTGAACCTTTAGAATTTTTAATGAGGCTAGTTCCTTAGGTACATCACTTCAGCTCTTGATTCCCACACTAAAATCTACTATGGGCTAAAGAAAAGGGATAGGAGGATAACATGAAAATAAATCTAAGCTAAGGGAGGTGATGCACCAAAAAAAGTGATCCACTTAGTCTGGGAAATGAAACTAACTCAGTATAAGATAAATTTTGGTTACATAACCTCACAACCAGTTAATTTGCATAAGTGTTTCATAAACTAGGCTCACTAAAGCATTTATGAAGCAAGAAATAATTTCAAAATTCACATCAAGCATCTATTAATGATGGAAAGAGCTCGAGTCTAGACCTGTAACTAACTAAGAAAACACCTAAAAAAGGGAAAGAAAGAAGGACAATGGGCCTAGAAGGACAATCCTTCACAATGCCATTGTGCATAAGCTTGCTCAACATAATTTTTAGATAAAGAGATAGGTGAAAAATTAATCTTTATTAATTCCAAAGGTCTATTAAAAAGCAATTTTGGTAGAGTAATTTTATTGCCAATCTGAGGATAGTTTTTTAGCTCTAAGGCCTCTATTTATAATAGAAGAGGAAAGAGAAGATGGGAAGAGGGAAGAAGTCATTGATGACTAGGACCCTTATCATCATCCTCCATTTTACCAAGAAATATGTGACTCAATATTGTCAAACAAAAATTTTATGTCCCTCCCACATTCAAGTCTTTATTTGGTGCATCTAAAGAGCCATGTTATGATTATCTAGAACATTTCTTCTTTGCACAGCTAAAATGATATTTGCATTTAAAATGGCATGGTGAATTTCATTTTCATGTGTCATGCTAAAGAATATGAGGTCTCCATGTGTTAAAAATATGGATAAACCATGTTTCCTTTATGTTTGAACAACCATTTATTGGGATATGGATCCATGTTGAAGGATGAAGGCCTTTATTAAATTCTCAGTTACCAACTCCCACCAATCATTTGGACTCCCCTTTTTACTGATTGGCCATTAGAAACTACCTCAGATCCTTGATCTGCACCATAGATTTTTTTTATCATAGATGCCTATCAATCATTGATCTCCCTACCAACTAGATGCCTTTATTCCACTTAGTAGCCTCTCATTTGTCGTTTCCATAACTCTCATGCACTGTTGATCCTTAAAATGTGTTATTGGACTGAGCTTCTTTAGTTAAGCAACATTGGAAACCTGACTTAATCTTTTCTATATAATTTAGGTTTTTAAAGATAATTGACTTTTTAAGCTTTCCTAAGTACTTGGAGAATCCTAATTTACTCTATGAAGAGTAATTTAGGGAGAATCCCAATTTACTCTATGAAGAGTAATTTGGGTTCTCCAAGCTTACTTACTATAGATTTTCTCTTGCTCAAGTCTTCAGAATTTCTCTTGGTCAATTCTTTGGGCTATTGCTTGCTCAAGTCTTCAAGCTATTGCTTGCTCAATTATTTAGACTTTTGCTTTCTGAATTCTTCATACCATTTTTTCTCTCCATGTCTTTCTTAGAAATATTTCCCATGGGCAAAATATCTATGAGAATTCTCTTTTTCCTGCACTTTTTTTATTCTTAGAGGAAAACATCAAAAGGAATTCCTTTGGACTTTTTGTTTGTGAATTCTTTATTTTGGTCTTCTTCCTTAAGCTTTCTTTCAACCTTATTCTTTTAGGAAAATTTCTCAAAGGAATTCCTTCGAACAATTTGTCCAAAGGAATTCCTATGGACCTTTTGTCTGAAGCTTTCCTACTTATTTCCTTTGAAAAATTAGCTTGTATCATTTATTGAAGGAATTCCTTCCCTTGAAGGATCTTTCTATGGGATTTTGGCAAGGACCCTCCCAAAGGGAAAGAGACCCTTTGTGCTTCTACAAATGGCCTTTTTTGATGGGATAAGTGCCCTTCACCCTTTGTGAATGGTCCTTGGAGTATTCTTTGGAGAAGATTTATATTTTTGAGAACCTAAGAAGCACCTTTAAAAACCAAATTTTACTTTTGATGTCTCATTACTTGCAAATTAGGAAGTCACTCGCCTCCAAAAACTAAACTTCAACTATCTTTGACCAATTTGGGGCTTTTGGAGATTCTTACTTCTGGTTTTTCATTACTGATTACTCATGAAGTGAAAAAGTTGTGCTACTACCCTAGAAACTCAAAGTTATCTCGTTTGGAAAACCTGAAGACTCACCAATGAGATAACCCAAATACTTCTGTTTGAGACCATTTCTAGTCTTTAACACCTTGCTACTTACCGCTTCAAAGTTTTGGCAATCTACAACTTATAAATCCATTCAAGTCATGGGTTGCTGAAAGTTTGAAGTCTTCTAAAGACTCGACATTTTCTACTTGAAATTATATCTTCTCATACTTAGGAAAAAATTGATATGGGGACCAAGAAATGGCCAACAATAAGCATTTTAAATTACACTTTAGAGCATGTTTCATTTTTTTAGAAACTTAGTAATATGCATTAAAAAGTAGTTTTACCCTTATTTTTCATTGATTTGTTAGCTAAAACATGGAATGCTGGTATATGATAAAAACACATGAGGATCACAGAGTAGCCAAGTGAATCATATATTTTCAAAAATAGATTTTATAGAAATATATTGAAGTTTATCCATCTACCATTCTATGTTAAGGGCTAACAGTATTTAGACACCCTTTTGTATTTTTTTTTTTGATACACTAAAATGCTTGTAGACCCACTTGTGGGCACAAGATTCCATCATAATTATTTTTTATAATTGTTTTATAATACTAATCACCCTGAGCATTTTTATGTAATTGATGATATTTGTCCATTAATTGCATTAGAAGATTTTTTTTAATTCATTAAATTTAGTTTGTCTCTTGAGAGATGATAGTTGGGACTAAAATTATTTTGTCTTTTGAAAGACAAAAAAATTATTTTATATCATCTCTGGAGAGACAAAAATTATATCATCTCTTGAGAGGCAACATAAGTAGTATTCTATATCATCTTTGGTGAGATAATTATTTGAGATAATAATTAGAGACGTACACTTTGAGACAATCCACAACTTTTTTTGTCTCAATTTGAGATGATTTATTTAAGTATTATCTCTAATATTATCTCAAAATATCCCCCTTTCTTTTAGTGATGGTATTTGTGTTTTCTTGAATTTGTCTTTCTATTGTATAAATTTCCACTACATTTACTTTACCCCATTAGCATATTTTGGACAATATTAATTTATAATAACATCAACAAAGTCACTTCAAGTGGGTTTTGTGATAATCATACAATCATCCTCTACATGTTCCTTAGTTTGCTTAAAGTGAGCCTTCCACTATTTTGGACATAGAGTTTAGCTTTCAATAGAGTAAACATTATTTTATATAAACTAGAGAAAGTGTTTACAAAAAAAATATAACTTCTAATTTTGTGATCTAATTTTCAAGGGCATCTGCATTTATTACATTCAAAAATTAGGATATCAAAATTTACATATATATTAAAGGGTGTTGACCCTTGTAAAGATCACCTTTTTATAGCTATTGACATGCTTCTTGACATTTTTTGGAGAATCTATATGGATTTGGTCATCATTTTAGTGATTGGCTTTTATAGATCCTCTTTGAGCATTGCCATATTGGGTTTAATTTTTTCCATCTTTGTATTTCCATCTATGGTTGCTTTCATCTATTACAAATATATTCAAATGGATATCTTTTCTACAAGCTAAACTTATGATTTCTTGACCTTGTACGATGAGACATACATGATCTAAATTGCTTTAATACCACCAATTTAGATCACTTATTTAATCTAGAGTAAAACACATGAGATGCTAGGGATTACTATGTTATAATAAATCCAAATTGTTCTATATTGAATTGACATAGTTTTTTAAGAGTAATAAACAAATTTTTATTGTAAGTTAAAAAGAGTTTCTAGAAAATAAGAAATCTCTATAGAAGAGATATAAGTTATCCACTCTAGATTACAATATTAAGGTAAATCCTTGTCTTATAGCTAATAATAATAATAATAGTAATAGTAATAGTAATAGTAATAGTAATAGTAATAGTAATAGTAATAGTAATAGTAATAGTAATAGTAATAGTAATAGTAATAATAATAATAATAATAATAATAATAATAATAATAATAATAATAATAATAATAATAATAATAACAATAATAACAATAATAAAAATAATAACAATAATAACAATAATAATAATAATAATAGTCTACTTTAAATATGACTAAATCTAATAACAAAAATAATATTATTATTTCAACATGTATGGGCATGCAAATAGAACACCTCCTAAAAATCTACTCAAACAAGAATTGTTAATAATAGTTACCTGGGGTGGGCCACCTTGCCAACATTAAATTTTTATATTTTATTTGATTTTATATTATTATTTGTTTTTGGAAAGATCATCTTGTCTCAAAGACATTCACATTATTCTAGTAGAGTGGTGAAGTTTTTTGAGCTCTAAAAAATTGTTTGTATGCCTCCCAAAACTACCATTTATATTGTGTTGAAAATTTTAATTAAATCATAAATTTTTGAAAATAAACATCACTCTTATCAAATGATTTTGAGTCTTTATCAAGATCAAGAAGAATATTGAATAAGTTTATTAAGTTTATCCTTAAATTTCAAATCCTTCATTTGATGTTGATCACATTGACAATGCCAAATATTTTTTTTTATATAATAGACAAGGACATCTACTTATACATGAATAATCAATAAATAAATTCCTTATACATCAATAGTCAATAAATAAATTTTTCAATATAGTTGAGAAAAGAGCTTGCAAATTTACTATTTTGAAATATATGTGTCATAATTTGTACTACAGGGTTGTTGGAATCCATTTAGAGATGTGTGTTTCATATCTATTAAAAAGTAGCATATATCTATGATCATTTGGTTTGTTACATCATAAAATAACACTATGATCATGACTAGTTTTGTGATGGTGACTAGCTTTCAATCAGATCTTTTATAAACCTATACATTTATTTGTATGGCCATTATAACACTATAGTCATAGTTGGATAGATATAAGGAATACCCTATTATATGATGATCACTTTGATGCTAGAAAATAAATTTATTTATGTAGTAGATGATCACATCTTGATACACTACAATAATGAACACTTAATCTTTGAAATTATCTTGAGAAAAGGGCAATGCCAAGCTTCAAGTATAACTTACTATGAAATATATAAGTTTGCCAAGATTTTTATTGTAGGCCATTAGAATCTCTACAGGAACATCCCATTCATATCTAGCCAAATTATGTAGATGGAATCTCTCATTATAATATCATACATTAATAAGAGTATGCCCATGAGTGCATATATGTAAAAGCACTTGGTGGGCTACATCATAACTTCACCTCAGTATAAATATGAGCTAGTCGACATTAACCATAAAATTGCACTTTGTTCATGACTATTTCCATGGTTGTGGCTTCTTTTCAATAAGGGATCGAATAAACCTTTAAATAGGTTTAAGTGGCCATCTTTCCACTATATCCATAGAGTTGACTTAAACAAAGAGCTCATGCCATTTTGATCTTAAGTCACATAATGTATAAAATGTCATTATCTTTTAGGTTCAAAGATGATAAAGTAAATAGTTTGAAATAAACAAAGGTAAGGGATATTTTTATAAAGATGTTATCCTAATAAACACTTTCTCTTACAACCCCATGTCCACCCCTAAGGTTAATCTTGGATCTTTATTGGTAATATTTCTCATTAGGTTTGATTCATGTATTTATTTAAGTACAAGGTATAATAATTCTCTAGTATTTAACATCACCCACATACATAATGCATATAATTAACAACATTTATTTACTTTATACCATGTGGAGGATCTCTATATTCCCCAAACCTATTGAATCCTCATTTTAGAGTGAATAAAACAAGAACTAGTTGAAATTAAATGATTTCAATCATATGACATAAATATTAAGTTTAAATTATGATGCATTTATTTTTTAGTTCTATATGACCTCATTGAATTGGATGCCCTTAGGATTTAAAATGCACTATAAATGTTGTCATAAGTTGATTTATCAGTAATATAATAGTTTTTTTAAACTATCTAAAAATCATACTAGAAAACTCATACTCTAATTACTTAGCATCCCAAAATTTTGACTCATATTTAAGACCTGATAATTAACCATAATGAACAAAAGATACAAATGCTTTCCTATAGCACTCAAGAATTTATGTCAACCATTCAAGCTAGAACACAAACTTAGACTATACAATAACAACAAATGGAGTAGATATTAAAAAATTACACATATGTCTTCAATACACCTACTGGTGTGCCCCTCCACTACCAAGTGACATATCCCATTGATGTGATCCCTAAGAAACCCTTTTCTAATGTATCATTATGTGTGAAACCCAATTGTGTTAGTTTGAAAAAAGGATGAGATATGGGGACTTAGTATTAACTACAGGGCCCTTAACAATATCAATATCAAGAACAAATATCCACTCCCATGCATTGATGAAATCCTAGACCAACTCAAGGAAGCAAAGTTCTTCACCAAGATTGATTTGAAGGCAAGGTATGATAAATTACCCATTGATCCATATAATGTTTTGAAGATAATGTTTAATTATAAATAATGTCTATTTTAATGGTTAGTCATGCCCTTCGACTTGATCAATACACTTGTAATGTTTATATGGATAATGAATGGTATCTTGTGACCATTCATTTATTATTTTTTGGATTTTTAATTGATTGACATCCATATTTTCAATAAGACATGGGAGAAGAAGTTGAAGTAGGTCTAATAAGTTTATGACACCTTTTTCAAACATAATCTATATATCAACATGGATTAGATTTCTTTAGCTTTACAAAGTGTACAATATCTAAGATAAATTATAGATAAGTATGGTGTATACATTGACCCATAAAAGATTAGTATCATCAAATAATGGCCAACACTAACAAAATTTGTAGAACTTAGAAGCTTCTTAAGGCTAGCCAAATTTTAGCATTGACTTGTGCTTGGATTATCTCATCTTGCATGGCCCCATAACCAAGCTACCAAATGGAGAACAAAGGCCAATTTTGTGTTGAACACATCACAAGATTGAGCTTCTGAGGATTTGAAATGAAATATTTTCTTATTACCAATCCTTGCCTTATTTTATTCATAGTTTTTTGAGTCATGGTTGTGTCCTAGGTGTGTTATGAGAAAATGAATTGTCTATATGAACTTGAATTATATATAATGGATGAGCCTTGTCCCTGAACCATTTGGGAAATAAAATGGAAAGATGATCCTATGTCATCAGAATCAACTCTCCTTACTCCCTATTAATCATGGATGTAATTTATTCAACTATTTTTTTCATGTTTTCCTCCTCGTAAAGAGATAATACAACAACCATCCTTATTTTAACCTTAGGAGGTACTTTGTCACACAATTGCACAATCACACAACATTACCATGTATTTATGTGATGATTTCACTCATCTTAAACTCACAATAATTGCATATTATAGAGTTTGACTCATAGAGGTCTTCATAATGCTTCTATGCAGGGTCATCAGACTTAATATATGATCATGACTACTTGAACATATGCCATTCTTGAAACCCTTTAAAAAATAAAAAATTAGTTTAAAACCTTAGATAATGGAAAAGGTAGAAGAAGGTCAGAACAAAATTTCAAAATCTAGAGGCTAGGTAGAATTATTACCTCTTAAGATCGAGTGAATGTAATTTAGAACTTATGGCAATCAATTGAATCAGGTAGCCTATAAACCAAGATTCAATAAAATGTAACCATTTAGTTTCAATATCTATTATCCATATTAAAAGCAAGACAACCACTAAGGTTGATTCATAGTTCACTATTTTTATTCTCAAAGAATCAAACTCAAACACATGCTAAATTTATTCTAAAACCTAAGCATAATGTCTCACAAGTAGACTAAACTAGTTATAAAACCTATAGATATTGGTAAATATGTACTCCTTAGGATATGGTATTGAAGTGATTGAAGTTTTGAACCATCAGATTCAAATTCTTTGATAATTTTTTATTTAAAACATGTGATTACCTAATGTCAATCAAAAATATGTAAGTAGTAGCATGAATCACAAAATTAGAGAAAAAAATATTAGAAAATTGTGATGGATGTTAGGAAATTGATATACTTGAGTAACTAGTCATTACTCATGGTTTTTGGTGAGCATCTATGAGTAAGTACTTTCCAAAAAATGAAATAATCAATAGAGAATTGAATCACTATATTGTAGTTGGGTACTCAACAAGTGAAATATTGAGGATAATCTCGTGTAATCATTTTTTAAAAATCAAATATGAAAATAATATAAGTTGGATCCACCCCTAAGGTCAATCCTAGAGTTTTTATGGGAAGAACTCTAAGTAGGATTGCTTCATGTATTTGTCCAGGCACATGGAATAAGAATAGAATAATATCACACATGCATGCATAACATCATATTTATCTATATTAACCACATAAATACTCAAATATCATAGAGATTCTTGAGCTACCCAAAACCTATGGAATCCTACAATAACAAATTCTTAAATAAAAATAGTAGTAAAAAACTTAACATGGTAAGTACATAATAAATTTAAACATATTATGCATCCATATATCTATGAATAAATCAGTTCTCCATGGCCTCTTTTCATTGGATACCTTTAGATTTGGTAGTAAAACAAACTATAAATTTCACCAGAACTTGATGTCTCTGAGATATAGAGGATGGATGAAACCATAGCTCAGTTGTCCATGCAATATTTATTTTGGATGCCATTATATTTGGTAGTTAAATAGGCTAGATATTTAACTAAAATTTAATGTTTCTAATTTATGAGGTTGGCTTAAACCACATAGTTAAAAATAGTGAAAGTTGATTCTACTCATACTTAGATAGATAGTAAATGTTGAAGAGTTGGTCGCAGTGATTTGTAGTGAGGTTGAACCACCTCTATATTAATAAATAGTTTTTGTCATATTAAATCATTAAAAGTAATGAAATAACATAGCACATATATATTTAAGTGGGTTGAAACACTACCATGTCAAAATCTGTGCAACATTTTAAATGATGGCAAGGGTTAGTACTTGATTTTTTATTCATATTGGCTCTTTCAAACCTTTTCAATGTTATTGATGTTATTATACTAGAGACTCTAATAAAATTTTGAAATGGTGAGTTTCAATATTTATATATTTTTAAATGATGGTGAGTGTTAGTACTCGATTTTTTGTTTATGGGCTTTCAAAGCTTTTCAAACTTCCTATTATTCTTATACTAGATATCTCCATTACCATTTTGAGGCCAAGTTATATGGATTATGAAAAGTGGTTGGATTCTAACTTAAATAATAATAAACAACATGTTTAACCTTCCCAAGGTATTTAAATTATAGTTATTATAATTAATCAATCTTAGATTCTTATGGGTATTTTCACACCTTTTCAATGTTATTATTATTCTTATAATCCTAAATGCGGGTTTGTATGTAAGATAATTCTCCAAATAAGTTAGCATTTGTCATATGTTGGTCAAGTAAACTAAAAAAGATAAATCCAATACCATTTTGAGGCCAAGTAACATAGATTTTATCAAAATTTGTCAAATTTTACCTTAACAATTGATCAATCACATTATTAAAAATAAACAAAGGCAATGCAACCTGATTATATTTTCTTTAATGTGCAATTCATTATTTGAATTGTCTATTTATAGTTTCAATTTTATCCTACAATATTCCAAAATAAGGTGAGGGAAACAAATATACCAATTTGAGTTTCATCTATTTATATGTCTTTCTTTGATGTATCATTTTGTCTCTTCTTTGTGTCTCTCATCTTTAATAATCAACGAAAATAATTTATTGCTTGTTATTGTAGTAGGAGGGGTGAGTAAAGGGAATTTACATCTTTATTTCTATGATTTTTAAGTCATGAAGTTTCATTTTTAATTTTTTTTCATTTAAATAAGTATATTATCATCATGTAACATTTGTACATCTATTACTAAAGAAAAGGGCGTATAAAGGGAATGCTCTAATTTTGATTTACTTTATTTTACTTTATTATGTTCTTTATTTGGTCATTATAATTATCATACTAAAGAGTTGGTTTAGGAAGCACTAGTCACTAACTATAATACCAACTCAAACTAGGGACTCTTTTATATTTTATCACAAGAAGAAAAAGAATGCAGCTATCAACTGCCACCCATAAATCACTCCAACCCAGATTCTTTAGCCAAGGGATCTATTCTTAGGTTAAATGATTGCTCAAAAATTTCAAAAATATTTATTACAATGTCCATAAACATTTAGGTAGACAACATTTTATCCATCACTCCTTCTCATGCAACTTGAAAAAACCATGCCACTGCATTTTTATTAGAAATCAATGAATTTGGAAGGGAAATCTCCTTCAATATTTTTACCACGTGTATTTATTATCAATGGAAAGTCGTCACCAATAGATGCACTATTTCCACTATAGGGTGCATTAATTATTTCCATTTACATGTGAATATTATCATATATCAAAATTTTAACCATCCAATAGTATAATGGACTTCAACAAATATGTTGGAACATAAAGATCCTTTTTTAGATAGTACCTCATATTAGAAATAAATTTATACAAACATGCCCGTGATTTTACTTATTGTTCACCATATACAAGAATTTAAATTATATGATTTAATTTTTTGTGTGTGCATGTGCATGTACTTATATTATTATTACTATATTTCTTTGGGATTGGTACTTTTATTATAATGATTATTAGGGATCGGTACTTTAGTTTGATTTTTTGGCCATATAAATGAATGTTAGATGATGTTTAAGTTCAATTAGAACATCTTCTTCATACAAATTTTGAGAATTACAAATCACTAGAAGAGTCATCAAAATCAATGATCATCAGGTTTAGTTGACATATTTAGTCCATATTTTGGTAAGGTGTAGTCTTCAGTGAAACTATACAATTTTTTTCATAATATAATTTCTTCTAAGGTATAAAAAAATATTTACAAGTGTGGCATAGTTATTCATGTTAAAAATGATAAAATAAAAATCATGTTAGATTGATTTATCAATTACTAGAGTCCATTGTTAATATCATCCTTGGAGTCTCATTTATTGTGTGATAAATTTATGCAGTTCCTTGATTGGTTAGGGTTGGCTTCACCATAGTGATAATTTATATTAGGGGTTAGGGATGAATACATTTTTATTGAATTATTTGGTTTGTGATTCTCTTCAAGGAACACCACTCTCGATATTACCCAAGTTTTTATTATTTTAGAAACTTACCCTATACTTTTTGGTTGCTAGGATTTGTCTTGTTCTAGAAACATATAAGGAAAGTAAATACAAACCTATTGAGCAAGATTAAACCATGATAGTATTTTGGAAGCCATACAAATTTGTCCGAGAGATTTATTGCATTACATATATATGATTTTTTACTCTTTGAAAACCTGATTTTGGCATAATAAATATCAACAGTTATATTATATCATATAAATAGTATACCTAAAATGAAATAAAACATAACCACAAAAATCTCTAAATATGCTTAACAATTTCAATGTGTCTTGGATTTTCCTAGCTTATCGTCCTTTCTCCTCTTTTCTCAGTTTTTGTATTTCATATTTTTTTTGGATTTAGACTGTGGGTAAGCTTGAATCTTCCTTTTATATGGAATGGTTATTATATGTGTTTTTTCTTCTAGGTCCTCTTCTTAACTCATTTCTTTGAGCAATTTTATTTAGCATCTTTTAACCACCATTTTCAACTTTTTATTCCACTACTTTCCACTGAGTTGATATCATGACAAATGTTTATCATGAAATGGATGAATTATCAAGGAAATGTTACTCTTATTTACAAATATTTGGATGACCATTCTCCAATTCACCATTGCAAGTCCTTAAAGCCAAGTTATTTCCTTTAGCTTTACGATAACAATTTATTAAGTTAGTATTTTGTTTAAAATTCTTATAGAGTATGCACCTATTACAAAATATTAAGGTACATTTGAATTTTCAATATAGAGAAAATAATGTACATTTCAATTTGGAATTTGGTTATTAATTTTACCACAAATAATTACAAAAATGCTATAAGTATTATGTCACGAGGTGTAACCTACAAAGGAAGATGAGGGTAATGTTACAGTGTAATATCCATTAGTGTGTTAAAAACATTATTGACCTTAAATTTGACATCCATTTGATTGGAATATGGATTTTGTTTCTTCTTTCTTAGAGAATAAAATTTTAATATCTGAGACATACAGTGAAGTTTGAAGCCCATTTTTTCCCTAGAATGTTTTTTTTCCAAATCTGTCACAACTATGTAACTAGATTGATACCATATGTAACTAGTTTAAAATAACATTTTAGAAAGTGTGGTAGAATCATTAATCAATGCAAAACTATTCAATGGGAAAAACTAAGTGACTAATATAACATGGGCATGATAAAACCAAATGACTAATACAACATGGGTACCTAGAGCTTGATACATCTCAACTTTGTACATATAAATATATTTAATATGTCTAAGTTGGTTACTCCTTCATATTAAGTCCAAGTCTAATTTTTACCATAAAATTTGACAAGGATAAACTTTAATGTTTCTTAGGTGCATATATTTAATATGGATGACATGAATATAACAAGTTAATAATTGAGGGATATTGGTATATGCCATGAGATTATGACATGAATAAATTCAAGTGTGTTAAAAATGTAAATGACATTGATTATGAAAATGAAAATTATGGTTGCATATGAATGCTTAATTGTTAGTTAAAAACTAGTAATTTAGTGGTTATGATGAAGCACACATGTTTATTTTTAGTTAAGAACTAATAATTTAGTGGTCAAAACAAGGGTGAATTGTGCTTAATCATTGCGTATTTTTTCTTCTAGTGAATACAAAAATCTTAATTGAGACCAAACTTACATTGAATATTTTGAATAATGTTTTATGAGAACTCTGATGAAGTGTAACAATTTTATTATACTTTAAAAAAGTAATCTTAATAGAAATTGTGTTTATATGTTTCTTAATAATTGTTGACCAAATTTGACCCAAAGTCAAATTTGGGTCAACCCCTACTATTTCAAACTATTGAGAGGTTTGCATAGGTCCTATTGGGGTCTCATAATGTACTATGCACTTTCTTAGCCTAGTCCTAGTCTTTGTTTAAGTTCATTCTCCTTGTATTAGCTTAATCAAACCTAATCAACCTTAGTCAAACAAGGTCAAACTTGGTCAAAGACATAAAATGTGTTTTTCTATGCCTAATATGTTTTTAAATGTGATTGACGATATTTCTAAACCATTAAATTGGATTTATCATGTTCAATATGAAAAAAATTGCCTTATGGGCCTACTTTGAAGCTAAGGAGGAGGACTTGCACAAATTCCCAAGCTATCAAATTTGTCATCAGGAAATATCAAATGTAGGTTGCTAATAGTCCAAGATGCAATTATAGTCAGAAAAGGGGAGTTTCTCCTTGAAAATAGGCATCCTTGGGCACTTGTATGAACTTCTCAAGTGCCAAAGTAGCTAAAAACGTGGTGGAATAACTATTTACCTTCCCACACTCTTCCCCATGCTTTGTTTTCAAGGAGAAAGAAAGAAAATTCATCTGTAACTTCTTTTCCTTCTTGTCTTAGAAAGCAAAGAATAGTCAACTTCAAGTACTTGTTTTAGGTTGTACAAGTTGAATTGAAGGGAGTGATTTTACAAGAGGATAGTTATCTAAGTGATCTTCCCATCCATAACAAGAACATGAGATTTGGTGAAATATTCTTCATGAACCATCAATTTGAGTATAGGCAAATTTTTAGGGAATTGCATTGAAGAGGGGGTCACTGTTTGCATTCTTTTTCATTTCCTTATTTTGGCCTAATGATTTCATGTTTTGTAGACATATCCACATGCTTTTCAAGGTGTTCTTATAGGTTCCCCATATTTCATTTTTTTGAAATGCATCAAGAATGTGAGGAAGTCTTCTCTAGGTTTGTTTTCCACTTTGAGCCAATATACTACCTTTTCCCCAAAAGAGTGCATCTACAAGTGTTCTTGGGTAGTTCTCCCCATCAGAATGATGAAATTGGATGTGTGACAACTCTTTGGTATTCATAAACATGTGTGTGGTGGTATAAGTTTTATTAAGATGCCTATTTCTTGCACATAGTCCACTATTTTTTTCCTTCATTGCCCACTTCAACTTAGTCCAGCCTGTAGGAGGCCATTGATATGGATCAGGAGAGTTTGGAGTAATGGAGATGGTCTTGTGAGACTTCAATAGTTTATACATGTTTATTCCCACATGGTGGACCCAATTTATTCATCAAAATAACATGAAGAAGTGAGAAATTATAGATGGAGGTGACTGCAATTTTGTTGCACAGTCCCTAAAATGGCCAAATAAAGGCCCAGGAGGGTTTTTGAGATATCATATAACATGTTTCCATTATACCTATGTTGTCCACTTGAATTAGTCTTGTATCCCTCATATAAGACAAAAACCATACCAAGTTTGAGATTGAATGGAAGAGTGGTGGGTAGGTTTTGACACCCTCTAAAATGGCAGAAAATCACTAAAAATTGACAGTGACATCTACAAGATTCCCAAAGACAATGACACTTTCACCATACCTTGAAATCCATAGTTCATGCCTAGCAAGAAGAAATAACTCAAATAGTTCTAGAAAGCCACTTCAAACACTTAGTTCATGATAAGAAGGGATAATCATGTGAAATGACCCTATAGGCCTGTCCCCTATTCATACACAGGGCACGAAGATAGTGAGGACAATGAATGCATGTTTTAAATATTATCACAAAGAGGTGTTGCTAAGGACTCTTAAGAAAGAAATAGTCCTATTGTGAATACCTATGAAGTCAAATGCAAGATCAAAAACCCCTAAATAGTATAAACATAATCCAAATGATTCTTGGATAGCTACAACATACCTAAAATATGCATCTACAACCAAGTCATATGAGTGTGGCTTAGTCAAGAGAGTGAGTGGTCTTTTTAAGTAAAATAGTGCATTTAGGTGGGTGGAATGAGGTGACATGATGATATTAGAACAAAAAATAGAGTAATACCTACCTTTTTAGGTTTTTAAATAGTCCAATACACCAAACATAGTCAAAATAGTGACTGAGACAGTCAGTAGGTAGTGGCATCCTAGTTAGCAGGCTAGACATGAGATTGTTGGGATAGTTTGAGGACTTAAAAGGTAAATTTGGATATGAAGATGTTCCTATGACTTGATAAAATATAGTATAGGTCAAAAAAGCTTAAAAACTTGCTCAAATATGAAAAATAGGGGTTAGCTAAATAACAGTCACAGTCAATACATAAGCACAGTCCTCAAGGACCAAAGCATGGAATGATTTTGGCTTGAAGGCTCTTATGTAGAATCAAGGAATGGAGTTATTTTAAGGGATAAGAAACATATAAAGAGGAATATTTTTACCAAAATAATCTTTGGCCATGATTTTCAGGCCCCTACACTAGCAAAACATAGTCATACCCTGCCTACCCTACGTAACCTACACCTTCAGAAGTTTGCCTTGCAAACTTGATGAGTTGGAGGGTAAAATGGAAGATTTAAGGGATGAA
Organism: Torreya grandis; assembly: GCA_037957365.1. Lineage (NCBI taxonomy): Eukaryota > Viridiplantae > Streptophyta > Pinopsida > Cupressales > Taxaceae > Torreya > Torreya grandis. Next base: position 116,248 of record JARHVA010002670.1, read on the forward strand.
ATTTGGTACAAAGTACCCTTGAAACCTATATATAACTATAAAATAATTAGTTCTAATTATATAATATATAAAATACCCACTATTTTATCTTAGAATAGGGTCATTTTTGGTGTGCATGGAGGTGCAATTTGAAGGAAAAATGATGAAGTAAGTGACCAAAAGGAAAAGAGAGACAAAGTAGATGTTTTAAAATATTGAGGATACCTAATGAGACCTGAAACACCTTTTTATAGTGTCTGAAATCAAAAAAATCATCCTATAATAAATACGGTACAATCACCTTAGCAAGGAAGGGTAAACAAATGGCTTGGTATGAAGGGTCACTTCAATTTAAAACTCTTGAAAAGCACTAAAATGATTTGATAAATGTTTGGGGAGGTATTATGGATTTTACTGAGCTGTAAATATTCTAAGAGAACATGAAAAGGTTAGTTTTAGGTTGTGTTAGCAGTCAGGCTTGTGCAAATAAGGTCTAAGCCTAAAGAAAATGGTGAGTCATTTGCACTTGTAGCATGATATTATCTTTAAAATGGATAGGGGCACATTTTTTGATCATATAAAAGATTTTATAACCCTCAAATTTCTTAATATAGCAAGTGGAAACCATTTCTTGGATCTAAAGCATTTAGACCCTCATAAAATGCAAGAAATTGAGCTCGAATAGTTAGTTGGAATGCTCATAACTTCCTTGATACTTTGCATGGGACCTTGATACATTTTGATATGTTATGGAAGATCCTTTAGGATCCCTCAATGTAATTTTTTAGGTGTTCAAACTTATTTTATTTATGAACAAATGCTAAGACCAAAAAGCCTCTTAAACCCTTTGGCAAACCTGATGATGAAAATCAGTCCAGATGTGAAACCAGATGAGAAAATTTCACTTGGGGTATAAAATGAAAGTTGTAGAGGACATTATTAGGATTCCAAAAATATAAATTTATTATATGTATCCATAAATAATATGGGATAAAATGGCTTATTTACACTATTTTTGATGGTGTTTGAGTTGTAGAGAGATTTAAAAGATGACAATATTTGAGAGTAATATATACACTCTATATAATTCAAAAAATTCATTTAAAATCATGAAAATTATGATATGTTTCCTAAACAGGTCTCCATATTTGGCCACTCTAGTAAGCCAAGTAATGAAATTTGAGGCAAAGTGGTGAAAAGTGGTAAAGAGGGATTTTTAAAGACTTATTCTTGATAATGATGTTTTTAAAGGACTTTAAAGGTGTCATACAATTTATTTTATTAATTGGTTGTAGTTTTGGAGGGTTTGGAGTGCCAAGTGGTAAGGGTGCATGGAATGAGCATTTTTGAAACTACCTAAAATGATTGTGCATGCCCATAGCAGTGAGAGTGAAGAGAGATCAAAGCAATGATTGGATGATGTTTTTGGTAACCCATAATATCCTTTACATCCATTATCTTTTAGTATTTTTAGATAAAATAGGAGTTTTGGAAGACTATTCCAATAGGCAGTTTTTAATGAAAAATTGGCTATTTTGTGCCACTTTTCACCTTCTTTATGACTTGTTTCGAAAAGTGTGCCTCCTAATTTGGCATGTCTCACCTCACTCATGTTTCACATTCAAATGTAAATCCAATTTTCAGATAGACACATGTCCAAGTGACCCTTGGAATTCCTCTTACTTTTTCTACTTTTTTGGGCTATAAATATGCATTATTTTGGCTTGTTCAAGTAACCTTTGTTGGTTGATGGTGAAACTTTAGCCAATTTTTTACATTAATAAATATTGAAGAAATAATATAAGTGTTAATTCCATTATAACATTTCAATATTATGTCATGACTTGAATCATGTGGTCTAGTTTAGTGAAGTTGTCTTTGCTAGCTTTGCACTTTTGATGGTCTACCAAGTTGTAGATAGATAGTTGTTGCAGGTCCTTAATAGTATTCATTATAAGTGTAAAAATATCATAAGTGATCCATGAATGTATTCCTTTGGTGTCTTTCAGTTCCTTCATGATAATTATTTACCTTATTGAATCTAGTTTGTGAAACATTGATGTAATGAGAGCTCTAAAGTTGAGTCTTGTGCAAAAGTATATTGTTCATTTTCAAGTAGTATTTTTAGTCAAGTGTGAGGAAAATTTTACATTGTTATATCAAATCTTAGTTGATTTTTCCTAGTTTTTTCCTTAAGCTCTTTTCATTATCAAGTTGTTAGAGTAGTTTAGAAGAAGTACAAGAGAAATCTAGGGAGCTAGCTCTGATAATACTAGAGATTAATATCTCTTACAAGCTCCCAAACTATTGAGATATGATTCCATGATGCATAAAATTTTAGGATATGAGCTAATTATCTTAGGGTGAAAAATTTGATGATAATAATTTTGGCACACCCAGTTGGACAAGAAGTCCCAAGGTTGGTAGTGGCCTTGACATAGTTCAAGATAGAAACAACATCCACATTCAGTACCTAGAAACTCCATTAAAGATTCCAAGTCTTTGGTTAATGATCAGTCAAAAATTCCTTTCCAAAAGTGACTATAATGTTTCTTTCTAAGGGAGTACCTTTTGAGTTTGTGCAACTACCCCATACTCCATCAAAAGGTTTAGGTCTATGACTGCTCATCCTTATCAAAGAGAGTTAGTATTTAAAACTTCGAAGTTTGTGTTGCATTAATTTATTGATATTCATAGTGATCTTTCCAAGATGGATAGAAGGCAATCCTTTGTGCCTTACATCAGGGAATCTCCCTTACAACTTGCCCAATATGACCAAATTCCAAGAGCAGCTCTTAAAAGTGTCCCATCTTTTAGTGGTGATGGTCCTATTAATACCATTGAGCATATTAGGAAGATATAAAAATCTTGTAACATTCATAACAACACCCAAGAAAATGTATCCATTAGGTTGTTTTCCTTATCTTCCAAAGGTAAATTATTAGATTGGTATGGGGCCTTACTAGTGAACTCCATTGGCTCATGGGATGCATTAGGAGACCTTTTAACTAGTGGGTCTAGAGAGAAAAGTGATCATTTATCCCTAGATAAGAAATTGAATACCATTAAAATGGAACCTCATGAATTTGTGTAGTGCTTTAATACTATATTTCAAAAAACTTGGGATAGAATCTCAACTCTTGTAAGACCCACCCCAAACTATGCATTTTTATATTATTTGAAGGCATTAAATGGTGATATTTCCATGATGATTCAATCTATGGGTGGGAATATGTTGCCTTATAATTATGAGATATCCATAAATGCTAATAATTGCCTTTTTCAAGTCGGAAAGATAGCCCCTAGACCTCCAATGCCATTATTCCTTGATTTGTATCCTCTTAATCAAGGTGCATTGCATACTTTATCCCCTTTACCAAACCAATAAAGGCATGTCATTACTTCATAAAATTAAATATATGAAGTGAAGATATTGATTCAAAGTGTTTCAAATGAGTTAGTTTCCATCAAAAGACAACAAGCTCAAGGTTATAGGCCATATCAAACATACAATCAATTTGGGCAAACAAGCAGGCCTCCTTTCCAAAAAAATGCACAAGGACAAGGTCAAATCACCCATGTTAAGCCCTACCAAAGCTACAATCCAAATTATCCTTCAACCTCCAAATCTCTTGTTCCCACTCAAAATAATTTGGTCTAAGATCAGCCCAATTATCCATCCTTTGAACATGGTCAAGAGCATTCTTGATTAGATGGATCACCAACTAAGACCTTGGGGGTAGTCAAAGATTTGAATTTGACCCTTCATTATTTTCCTTATTTTCCAATTCATCATGATGTAGTGGTGGCAAATTTATCTCCCTATTTTTATCTTTTCTTGTCAAGGGATTTCAAATCCAAGATTGGAGGATACTTGGTAGCTAAGTGGTCCTACATGGTGTTTAGGATAAAATATGGCACTAAAGTGAAAATTGATTCAGAGCATATTCATAAAGATCACTTGGAGCCATACTCACCAAAGGTTGGAAATTTTAATTATGCCATCATTGATGAGGAGGATATTCCCATTGACCAATCTCCATCATCATCTCTTGAGGGAGTTTCATATTTATTCTTAAATGAATGGTAAAATGAGCACTATGAACATGATCAGTATAAGTTCATTGAGGAATATGGTCTTGGGGTCTATTATATGCATGATAAATATTATTTCATGCCAAATTTGATGAAGTCATGACGAGGTGAATGGGTTATGGTAGCTATTCTTTGATGGATCTAGAAGCAAGATTGGGGTAGGTGGTGGAGCCATGTTGGTTTCACCATCAAAGGAAAGGTACTACTCAACTTTTAGATTTCATTTCTCATCCAATTTTAATGTATAAAATTATGAGGCCCTTATCCATGGCCTTTAATGAGAAATAAAGAGAGGGATTAAAGAGCTTCAAGTGTATGGAGATACTGAACTTGTTATGAATCAAGTTAGGGGGCAAAACTTGACCAAGAACTCATTACTTAAGTTCTATAAGCATAGATTTTGGGATAGTATGGAAGACTTCATGGATTTTAACATCAAATATATTCCAAGAGAAGAAAATAAACATGCTGATAGGTTGGCATCTATCGGTGCTCGATTTGATATTCCAAAGAGCATAAAAGAAGAGAAGAATTAACCTCATCTAAAGGGGATTATGAGGATTTCAATACTAGATAATGTCACCAATCAGCAAGTCTTTGAAAGTGATCAACAAATATCCCTTTTCCTACAAGAATAATCTAATGTTTCCATGAAAAATTATTCTAAGCTACAGTAGCAATATAGGGGGTACATTGTCCAATTGAAATCTAATAAGCTTCCTAAAGCCCTGTGACCCTTGAAAGCATTTTCAATGAGGATGATCAAATAAATAAGGAAAAGGTAGGTATGTCTAATAAAAAATAAAAATATGAAAGGGTGGAGATCTTAAAAAATAAGCTACTTGCACTTGGGAAGGTATACACTAACCAAGAAAGGCATGACTTCATTGAATTATGTAAGGAGTTTAGTGACATTTTTTCATGGGAGTATAGTGAATTGAATGGTTTTAACCATATCATAGCTCAACACACCATAGAGATAGATGACAATGAAAAACCAATTAATCAAAAACAAAGACAAATCAATCCCAAAATTGAGCCCTTATGAAGAAAGAGCTTACCAAGCTAATTGAATCTAGAATCATCTTCCCTATCAAACATTCCTCTTGGTTGGCCAATTTAGTCCCTGTTAGGAAAAAGGATGGGGAGATCAGGGTATTCATGGATTTTAGGGACTTTAATAGGGTTTCTTTGAAATATCATTATTCCCTCCCATGTATGGAACAAATCCTACAAGTTACAGCTGGTAGTGAGAGGTTTTCTCTTGTAGATGGGTATTCTAGTTATAATTAGATTTTAGTGAAGGAAAGTTACCAATACAAGACAACCTTAACTACTAAATGGGGTATCTATGCCTATAGTAAAATTAAATTTGGGCTGTCTAATGTAGGGGATACCTTCTAAGGTGCTATGGATATGGCTTTTCAATGACTAATTAATGAGATTGTATTGCTATATCTTGATGATGTGACAATTTTTTGAAGGAAGAAAATGATCATTTGAAACAATTAAGGCAAGTTTTTGAGAGGTGTAGAGAGTATGAAATCTCTCTAAACCCAAAAAAGTGTGTGTTTTTTGTCCATGAAGGTAAACTACTATGGCACATTGTATCCAAAAAGGGATTATCTATTGATCAAGAAAAAGTGAATGCCATCTTGGCATTGTCTTTGCCTAAACATAAGAAGGGTTTAAAAAGATTATTTGGTAAGATAAATTTCATTAGGAGATTCATTCCTAATTTTTGTAGTTTGGTCAAATGTCTAACATATATGTTAAGGAAGGATGAAACATTTAGTTGGACTAGAAGAAGAAAGGAAAGTTTTGAAGAAGTCAAATAATTTATTGCCTAAGCTCCTACTCTTGTAAGCCCAAAATTATCTAAATATTTCAATTTTTACGCTTTTGGGAATGAGGAAGTGATTTCTTCCATGCTTTCTCAATCCAATGATGAGAATTTAGAGTAGCCTATTGCTTTCTTTAGCCAAGGTTTGGAAGGGTATGAGGTGAAGTATACATATGTGGAGAAATAAGTACTTTAAGTTATTAAGATCTTGAAGAAATTTAGACATATGTTATCAAATAAAAATATTCACATATTTGTGCCTCATCATAGTCTAAAGGACTTTTTTTTGAGAAGGGACTTGAATGAGAAAAGGGTAGGTTGGATCACCAAAGTGATGGAATATGATGTTGATGTCAAGACAACCAAACTAGTAAGAAGTATAGGGCTATGTGAACACCTTGCTTCAAATTTGAAGGAACAAAGAGAAGTTGTCTTATAAATCAATGATGATCCTAATATAGCTAAAACATCATCTATGTGAAGTTGGATGCAAGATATGATTAACTTTCTCCAAACTGGTGCGTGTCCACAAGGTCTTGATAGAGCTAGAAGAAGGTATTATAGATTGCAATCTATTCCATATTTACTTATTAATGGTGTGCTCTTTAGTAAGTAACTTTTAGGTGTTATCTTTATGTGTATTGAATCCAATCAGGTTGACAAGGTATTGTTTGAATTCCATGATGGACCAACTGGTGGTCACTTTGCTCCTAAGACCACTACTGCTAAGATCATGAGAGCTGGATACTTTTGGCCTAGCTTGTTGAAGGACACTCAAAATTGGGTAAGAAAATGTCAAAAGTGTGCCATTTTTTATGTAAAACAAAATATTTCTTCCCTACCTCTCCATCCCATTCAAGTTTTTCAACCTTTTATGCAATGGGGTTTGGATTTTATAGGCCTAATCAACCCTCCTTTTAGCTCTAGTCATAAGTGGGTGTTGACTGCCATTGATTACTTTACAAGGTGGGTAGAGGTTGTATCTCTCAAGGAGGAAAATGAAAGTGTAGTACTTGACTTCAATGAAGGTATTATAACAAGATTTAGAGATTACTCCACAATTATTTCAGATAATGCATTGGCTTTCCTAGGAGCAAGGACTAGTGAATGGGATTTAAAGCATGCCATCTACCTTAGTACCTCCTCTAAATACTATCCATAAGGAAATGGACTATCTGAGTCCATAAACAAGAATATAATTAGGATCATTAAGAGAACAATGGAGGAGAATCAAAGGACTTAGAATTCAAAGTTAAAGATAGCCCTTTGGGCTGATATAATCATCCCAAAGAGAGCAATTAACAACTCACCATACACACTTGTATATGGAAAGGAAGATAGAATTCCTATCTCAATTGAGTTACCAGCCTTAGACCTCACCTATCAGCTAAAATTAATGGAGAATGAGAGCATGGAAGTTAGGTTGTGTGAGTTGATGGAGCTTGAGGAGATAAGAGGTCAAGTTATGCAAACTATGACAACTCATCAAGAGCAAACAAAAAATTACTTTGATAAAATATCTAAGCCAAGAAGTTTCAAGAAAGGGGAAATTATTTTAAAATGAGATGAGGATAGGGCCAAACCTAGAAAACACACAAAGTTTGATGATTTATGGAGTGGCCGATATGTGATCACTTAATACAAGCCACATAATGATTTCCAACTTTCAAAGTTGGATGGAGAAGAGATTCATATCCCAATCAATGGGATACACATCAAACATTGATACTAAGGTTCTCTTCTCCCCTTGTACATAGTTTCTTTATTTCCTTATGTGTTTCATTAGTGTTTGTGCACAAGTGTGTGTTTTCTTGCCTAGTCTTGTGTTGTTTTGCTTAGTCTTGTTGTGTTGAGTGGAATGTTTTCTTTATGTTTATATTTTGGCATATAATTGTAGTCATCTTTAGGGTTACATTTACTCCATTATCCCTTAGTAGGATAAGGAAACTGATCTTAGGCATAACAAGCATGCCACCCCTAGAAATCATCAAGAATGTTGACCAAATTTTACGCCAATTCAAATTTGTGTCAACCAATACTATTTAAAACTTTTGAAAAAATTTCATAGGTCCTATAAGGGTCTCATAATTTCCTATGCACTTTATTAGCCTAGTCTTAGTCTTTGCCTAAGTTCATTCTCCTTGTATTGGCCTAGTCAAACCTAGTCAGCCTTAGTCAAATAAGGTCAAACTTGGTCAATGACATAAAATATGTTTTTATATCCCTAATATGGTTTTAAATGTGATTGAGGATATTTATAAACCATAAAATTGCATTTATCATGTTCAATATGAAAAAATTGCCTTGTGGGCCTACTTTGGAGCTAAGGAGGAGGACTTACATGAATTATAAAGCTATCAAATTTGTCATCAAGGTAGTTTGGAACATGGAAGAAATAATGGATTGTTATATTCAAGTTTTTGATAGTCCAAGATGCAGTTATAGTCAAAAAGGGAATTTTTTCCTTGAAAATAGGCATCCTTGGGCACTTATACACACTTCTCAAGTGCCAAAGTAGATAAAAACGTGGTGGAGTAACTATTCACCTCCCCACACTTATACCCATGCTTGGTTTGTATGGATAAATCAAGAAATGTCATCTATAACTTCTTTTCCTTCTTCTTGTCTTGGAAAGAAAACAACAGTCAATTTCAAGAACTTGTCTTGGATCGTACAAGTTAAATTGGAGAGAGTACTTCTATAGGAGGATATTTATCTGAGTGCTCTTCCCATCCATAAAAATAACTTGAGATTTGGTTCAGTATGCTTCATGAACCATCAATTTGAGTATAGGCAGCTTTTTAGAGAATTGCATTGAAGAGGGGGTCACTATTTGCTTTATTTTTCATTTCCTTCTTTTGGCCTAGTGATTTCATGTTTTTTTATAAATGTACACATGATTTCCAAGGTAATATTTTAGGTTACACATATTTCATTTTGTTTTAAAGGCATCAAGAATGAGAGGAAGTCTTCTCTAGGTTTATTTTCCACTTTGAGTCAGTATACTACCTTTTCCCCAAAAGAGTGCATCTATAGGCATTCTTGGGAATTTTTCCACATAAACATGAGGGAATTAGATGTGTGATAACTCTTTAGTATTCATGAACATGTGTGTGGTGTCATAATTTTTATTAAGAATCCTAGTTCTTGCACTTGGTCCACTATTTTTTCCTTCACTACCCACTTCAACTCAATCCAACCTATAAGAGGCCATTGATAGGGAGCAGGAGAGCTTGGAGGAATGGAGATGGTGTTTTTAGCATTCACTAATCTATACATGTTTATTCCCACATGGTGGACCCAATTCATTCATCAAAAGAACATGAAGAAGTGAGAAATTATAGATGAAGGAGGTGACTAAAATTTTGTTCCACAGTCCCTAAAATGGCCAAACAGAGGCCCAAGAGAGTTTTTGACATATAATATAACAAGTTTCCATGATCCCTAAGTTTTGAACTTGAATTAGTCTTGTATCCCTCATATAAGATAATAACCATGCAAAGTTTGAGACTGAATGGAAGAGTGGAGGGTAGGTTTTGACACCCTCTAAAATGGTAGAAACTCATTGAAAATTGGCAGTGACATCTGTATGATTCCCAAAGACAATGACACTTGCACCATAATTTCAAAGCCATAGTCTATGCCTAAGAATAGGAAATAAATAAAATGGTTCTATCAAGCCACTTTAAACAATCATTCCATGAGAAGAAGGGATGGTCATGTGAAATAACCCTATAGGCCTATCCCTTATCTGTACATAGGGTAGGGAGATAATGAGGACAATGAAAGCATGTTTCAAATATTTCTCACAAAGAGGTGTTTCTAAGGTCTCTTTGGAAATAAAAATTCCTAATGTTAATACCTATTAAGTCAAATGCAAGATAAAAAACCCCTAAATAGTCTCAACATAATCCAAATTATTCTTGGATAGCTACAACAGACCTAAATTATGCATCTACATCCAAGTCATATGAATGTGGCTTAGTCAAGAGAGTGAGTGGTATTTTGAAGTCAAATACTGAATTTAGGTGGGTGGAATGAGGTGAAATTATGATAGTAGAAGAAAAGAGAGAGTCATACCTACCTTTTGAGGTTTGTAAATATTCCAATGCACCAAACATAGTCAAAATAGTGAATGAGATAGTCAGTAGGTAGTGGCATCCTAGTTAGCAGGCTAGACACGAGATTGTTAGGCTAGTTTGAGGGCTTCTAAGGTGAAGCTGAATATTATTATGTTACTATGACCTAAGAACATGGAGGATATGTCCACAAACCTTAAAACCTTTCTCAAAGATGCAAAACAAGGGTTAGCTAAATGACTGTCACAGTCAATACATAAGCACAGTCCTCAAGGACCAAAGCATGGAATGAGTTTGGCTTGAAGGATATTATGTGGAATAAAGTCATGGAGTTATTTTATGGGATAATAAACATATAAATAGGACCATAAATACCAAAATTTTCTTAGGACATGATTTCTAGGCCCCTACACTAGCAAAACACAGTCATACCTTGCCTACCCTACATAGCCTATACCTTCAAAAGTCTGCCTTGCAAACTTGATGATTTGGAGGGTCAAATGGAAGATTTAAGGGATTAAATTTGGTAAATTTTACCATTTTTACCTATATATCACTCTAAAATAATTGTTTATAATGATCTAATAGAGAAAATACCCAATATTTTATCTCAGAATAGGGTCACTTTTGGCGTGCATGGAGGTGCAGTTTGAAGGAAAAATGATGAAGTAAGTGAAGGGAAATAGATCCAAAGTAGAGGTTTTAAAATATTTAGAATACCTAATGAGACCTTAAACACCTTGATATATTGTATTAAAGCAAACAAAGCATCCTATACTACACAAGGTATAGTCACCTTAGCAAAGAAGGGTAAGCAAATGGCTTGGTATGAACGGTCACTTCAATTTATATCTGCCAAGAGATATAATGATTTTATAAATTTTTGGGTGGTTATTATGGATGTTAATGAGTTGTAAATATTCAAATAGAACACCAAAATTTTAATTTGAGGGTGTAGTAGCAGTTAGGCTTGTGCAAATAAGGTATAAGCCTAAAGCAAATGCTAAGTCATTTGCACTTGTAGCATGATATGATATTTAAAATAGATGGGATAAAAATTTGGGAGAATATCAAAGATTTTATAGCCATCACCTTTCATAATATAGAAAATTTAAGCTATTTATTGGCTCCAAACCATTCAGACCCTCACACAATGCAAGAAATGGAGCTCGAATGGCCAGTTGGAATGCTCATAACTTCCTTGATACTTTGCATGGGACCCTGATCCATTTGAATATGTTAGGTAAGGTATTTTATGATCCCTAAATGGAATTTTTTAGGTGTTCCAACTTTTTTTCTTTATGAACAAATGTTAATATCAAAAAGCCTCTTAAACCCTCCTAAAACCCTTTGACAGACCTAATGGTGAAAATTAGTCTAGAAGCACAATCAAATGAGAAAATTGGACTACTATTATAAAAGTAAATTTGTATAGGACATTATCTGTATTCCACACATATAAATTTATTGTATGGATCCATACAAAATAGGGGTGAAAAGGGCTTGCTTTCACTATTTTTAATGGTGTTTGAGTTATAGAGAGATTTGAAATAAGAAATAAGCTTTGAGAGGAAGATATAAACTTGAGATAACTCAAAAAATTCATTTTAAATCATGAAAATTAGGCTAATTATCCTAAACAGGTCTCCACATTTGGCCACTCTAGTAAGCCAAGTAATGAACTTTGAGGCAAATTGATGAAAAGTGGTAAAGAGGGATTTTTAAAGACTTATTCTTGAAAATGATGTTTTATAAGGCCTTGATAGGTGTCATACCATTTATTGTTTGAATTTGTTTAAAGTTTTGGAGGGTTTGAGTGCAAAGTGGTAAGGGTGCATGGAATGAGCATTTTTGAAACTGTATGAAATGATTGTGCATGCCCATAACAGTGAGAGTGATAAGATATAAAAAAAATGAATGGATTATGTTATTGGTAACAAATACTATCCTGTATAGCCATCATAATTTAGTATTTTTAGACAAAAGAGGATTTTTGTAAGACTATTCTAGTAGGCAATTTTTTGTGCAAAATTGGCAGTTTTGTGCCACTTTTCACCTTCTTTGTGACTTGTTTACACAATTGTACCTACTAAATTGGCATGTCTCACCTCAATCATGTTTAAAATTCAAATTTAACTCCCATTTTAATATTTAAACATGTACAAGTGACCCTTGGAATTCCTCTTGCTTGTTCTCCCTTTTTGGGTTATAAATATGCATTGTTTTGGCTTGTTCAAGTAGCCTCCATTGATTGATCAGGAAAATTTGGCCAATTTTGTACATTAATAACTCTTGAATAAATAATACAAGTGTTAATTATATTCTTAAATTACAATATTTTTTCATGACTTGAATCATGTGGTCTAGTTTAGTGAAGTTGTCTTTACTAGCTTTGCACTCTTGATGGTTTACTAAGTTGCAGATAGATAGTTGTTATAGGTCCTTACTAGTATTCCTTCTAAGAATAAAAATATCATAAGTGATCTATGAATGTATTTATTTGGTGTCTTTCAGTTATTTCATGAGAATTATTTACCTTTTTGAATCTAGTTTGTGAAACATTTATGCAATAAGATCTTTAAAGTTGTGAGTCTTGTGTAAAATTATATTGTTCATTTTCAAGTAGTATTTTCAGTCAAGTGTGATGATAAATTTACATTTGTGTATCACCTCTTATTTATTTTTTCCTAGTTTTTTTCCTTAAACTCTTTTCATTATCAAGTTGTTAGAGTATTTTAGAAGAAGTACAAGAGAAATCTAAGGAGCCAACCCTCATAATACTAGAGATTAATCTCTCCTACAAGATCCCAAAATCTTGAGAGATGATTCCATGTTGCATCAAATTTTAGGATATGAGGTAATTACCCTAGGGTGCATAATTTGATGCTAACAATAACATCATATTCAATATATGAATCAATATCCAATTATGGTTGTCATGACCGATCTAGTTGCCCTCTATAAATGATTTGTTTACTTGAAAGGGGTATGGAAAAATGTTTTTAGTTCATCTTAACAAATCAAAAATTTTAACTTATATATGTAAATTCAAGAGGCTTAGAAAAATATAATGAACAATAAAGATGTAATTTTGATGGATTATTTAACTATGTCTACAACTTACCTAGCAAATGAAGGTGGCCTATGCATGCACATGAGAGATCAAGTGCATATAGATATTAAAATCCACAATCAACACATTATTTTAATGTATTTAACATGGGTTAACACATGTGGACCTTCTACATTACAAAGTGATTTTATCTAGAAAGAACATACTTCTTTGTGTATAATTTAGTTGGTAGAGCTTGAAAATAAAACATGTGTGTAGGCTCTTTAAAGAATTTTCTAGATATTTAGATGATATTTTTCTTATAGAAGTTTAGAATATTCTTTAATTATTAATTTTTTAAGGTTGCATTATCTTGCTTATTAAGGAGGGTTTTGAGGTAGTTTTACTTTATTTCATTTGGTGCTCAATAATGGATTTTATGATGTTTTATCTGGTATGTGAGAGATATATTAAATGATAGTAATTTTGTATACTTTACATTTATATTTAAATTTGCACATGAAAAATAAGCCATTAAAATTAGTATATATGTTTATTATCCACTATAGGCAGTTCAAGAAGAAATTTTACAACACCAAAATAAGAACCAAACTTTATACCACAGACAAATTAATACAAGTTTCAAACACAAAAATACTCTTACAAGGGTATGTTTATCATAACTTATTACTACCACACAAATACAAGATCCTAAATTTGATCCATTTATTCAAAGAAACATCAAGAATAAGGATTATATTGTTATGGAAGATGATATGGTAGATAGTGTAGATGATGAAAATGATGATGATACTTTTTTTTATCTTTCTTATATTCATGGCTATCTCGACATCTTGATTTGACTATGTATGATACACATGCTTCAATTTATATATTTTCTAGTCATCATTATAACTCACTTAATTATAATAATATTATTGGTTAGTTTTGCCTAAATACTTATGTTTGCAAATGAACTCTCTATTTTTTATATTTATTTTTAAATTATTATTTATTTTTTAAAACATTCCTTTCAGTTCTCTCTATTTATTTTTTCAAATTATTCTTCCTTTTTGAAATGTTCCTTTTAGTTCTCCCTTTTTTCTTGCATATATGTTTGGTCTGCATGTTTAGAAATTATAGTCTTCCCCCAATTTCTCCTATATTAGGTCACCCATTTGTGTTCTTATTTCATCCCTCATAATTTTGGGTTCTCCCAGGTATTTAAGGCTTTTAGTATTGTTTTTTTATCATGATTTTTCTTCAACTTTCACTATGAACTTTTATGTTGCTATTTAACAAAAAGTTGATAATGTGATAAATATGGAACATATTGTGGACAAAAAGGGAATTGATATGGAATTTTATGACCTTGAATATGTTTTTATTGGTGATGGTCATGAGGCATAAGTTATGAAATTCTATGTTTTGGTAGAATTGTGAGCTTTGCCCTCTTTAGGGTTTTTTTTGCTAGTAAAAATTGAACATGTTGATTTCTCACCTAACTAGATTTACTTAGTGACTTGTATAGTGTTTTTATTTTTTGGTTTTACTTGAGCTTGTCAATTTTTTGGTACACAATATTACGTTTTAAATGCCTTTAAAATACTAAAACTAAACATATTTTTAGTGCAAAATATTTTAATGGAAGTTGTGGGTCAGTTAGGATTTGATTTTATCTTTGCCTTTGGTTTAGTTCTTCTTATATATATAGACACACACACACACACACACACACACACACACACACACACACACAAATAATTTATTGATTATGTTTAATGTGATTGTTATGGTAAAGTTTATTATGTTTTATGAATTTTTTTTGCCTTTATATTATCAAATAATGAATTTCCTAACAATAATATATTATGACTATGATAAAGTATATATCATATGTTCATAGTTATTAGTGTATTAAAAAATGTAGTGTAACTATAATTTATATATGCTATTAATGAGACTCTTGAGATAGATGCAAGATTTGTGCACAAAAAGATATAAGATCATGATTATGGAGGCAAAATAGGTTAGGGGGAGGGGAAAATCTTATGTTCATTTGGGGGAAATATAGGGGACTTATGGAGGCATCTCTTGGTACCATTTCAGGTTTTATTTTCTTTATATTTTTATAATATTAGACTTTTAATTCATCTTATACTCTTTAGTGTACCTTATTTTTTGGGTGTATCCTTGTATGATTCATTATCTCAAATTTATTCATGTTCCTAGTAAGCTTATTATAGACATGTATCAAGTGTTTATTCCATGTTTGGTTACATAGTTTTCCTTTGCATTGTGTTTGATTTATCTCTAATGTGCTTGATGTACTTGTTTAGTGTTTGGTGTGTATTCAACATGTTTGGCATGCATAATAATTTTTTTGATGTGCCTCCACTATATTATATGTTTACTTTATGTTTGATATGCCTTTATTTCCTCATGTGTTTTCTATATGCTTGGCATGCTTTTAATGTTTGAAGTGTTTTATTTCTATATGGTCACATATGTAACATGTTCATGTTGTTATTCTTGTCATCAACTGTTTGTTATGGTTCATGGTGCCATGATATATATCATGCACAATGATCTTATTTTTTATCTATGTTTCCATATTATTATCATTCATCCATTAGGGGAAAGATACCCTACTTCTATTTTACATTGTTATTTATTTACTATTGGTATTACATTGATTTAAATTTTAGGCCTATATATATACTATTGGTTCTCCCTAATCTTGTTCACATTGTGATGCACATTATGCAATTTATCCTAGGTTAAAATATTTATTATTTTGGTTAACTGGTTTACTTCATTCTCATCTTGTGTACTTTCATATCATGTGTTAATTATTGTCTAATGAATTGTAATGGCACTTTTTAAAGTATAATGTTTGTTTTGTAACAACTTAAAACAAGATATTTACAAACATATTTTTGTACAAATAATTTAATTATTAGGTATAATTTAATATTTTAAACACATCAAGAATATTAAAATATAGTTATGAAGGAGAATTAATTAATTTTAGTTCCTTGATACTTGAAATTTATTATGAGTTTTTTATTCATGGAGATGATATATTATTTGGCATCCATTTGGAGATAAGTTATACTTTTTATTTATTTATTTATTTTTAAATTTTTGTTCCTAATGTTGGGTTAAGTTGTTATTTTAAATCTTAATTTAGGCATCTGAAAATTTATATTTATTATTTTTCCATACACATAAGAATGATTGTTTAAAACATAATACAAGGCTAGACCAATGTATAGTTTAATTTATTTTTGATGTCAAATGATTTTGTTTTGTGTTAGTGGTTCTGGGTATAAAAAGGGTTCAAAAAAATGTGATGGTGGATAAAGGGAAGAGGGGTTGAAATGGATAATTTGATGAAGATAGTATGAAGAAAGAGCATCATCATATTATTAATGTATTTTTCATATTCTTGGTTGTCTAGGTGTGATAAGTAGTTTTCCCTCCACAACTATGTTATTCAAATTTGAAAATGTGTCTCATAAGCATGTAATAATGATTAAATGTGTCTAAAGGCCAAGGTTGGGTAGATTATAATATAAAATGGATTTGTAAATCATATTTCATGTGATCTTAGGTCAGTCAGATGAGATATAGAGTGGTTAGGATCTCATTTTATTTAGCAATGTTGTTAACTCCATTTTGGGAGTTGGTTGTGTGAGACTAAGAATAGGAATTAGGTGATGAATATTGGTATTAATTATTTTTGGTTTAATATTTAGAAAAAAATATATGTATTATCATCATTTGAATGGTAAATAATGAGATGGAATATTGGAAGACAAAATTTAGCCTTTTGTTCATATTTCTCTTATGACTACATGACTGAACTAGATAGGGCATCAAAATGGAGTGTGAAAATTAGGTTTTATATTATTTTTATCTTCTCTATGATAGCTTAAATACTTATAGGGAATAAAAATAAGCTCCTCAAAATTTACTTGGGCTCTTGAAACCTTGGAATGCATTCTGGAGCTCCATTTTCATGTTAACTGGGCCCTAACTAGGGTTTTGGTTATCTGACAAATGTTATAGTGAAAATCCTAAAAAAATTGAAATATTAATGATATAAGTACTTATGTCTACTATCCAAAATTTCAAGTTCCATTTCCATGGGTAAGTGTGCTTTCTAATCCAAACTTGCTTTTAGATCCTGTTTACACAGGTAGACTGAGACAAAGAAGTTTAAGGATGTTTTAGGGTTAATATATGAAGGGTATTTTATTTATATAGTTTAAAAAATGTTGTTTCACATTTAACATATGAATTTTAGAGTCTATATCATTTCCATACTCTCTATACATCCAAAATAGGGTGTTTGAGAGGTCTAATTAGGTATGTCACAGTTAATATTAGTACTATTCCATACAAAATAACCATAGGTGAAATTTAGGTATGTTATATAAATCCTTAATTGGTATCAAGATCATATTTGATTTTTGTGTTATCTAGAGTTTTAATGAAACTATGGGGAAAAGATAGGAAATATAGGGGTACAAGCCCCTAGCCTTGCCAAAAAGGAAGGTTAGGCCTTGTGACTTAGTGTTCCCCTTTTGATCATTCAAATACCTTAAGTGTAAATAGGCTAGGTAGAGTGTGTCTATCATGTATTAGGTTGTATTATTATTTTATATGAGTCCTTCTATGTGGTTCACTATTAGGATCTAAATGACATTAATTGGGAATTATCACATCAACATCTTGCCATGAACTAGTAAAACATTAAGGAAGTTAGATAGTAGTTGTATGTGTTTTTGGCGACACTGATATGTGAGTAAGGGTCTCACCATTTTGGTATTAGAGCTAAGACATTATGCACAATCTAAGATCCAGTACAAATAAGGAAGAATGTTGGAGAGAGATAATATCTTTAAGATGGCAATGAGAGTTAAGAACAAAGGCATAGATGAAGGAAAGAGACCAAAAGGACAAGTGGAAATGGAAAAAGAGATTAGGAACATAACATAAAGGTTTAAATATCTATAGATGGCTTAGAGGATATATGCTAACATGGGTGAGGTTAGTGATAGAGAAGAAGAGCCACCAGAGGAGGAATTGATGATAAATAATGAGACAGCTAAAGAGAGGCTGATCAGATCCATTATGAAGGTGAATGTAAATCCAATGATGGAGGTTCCAATGTATGAAGGAAAATTTAATGTGGAATAATTTATTGATTATATTAGTGCATTAGACAAGTACTTTGAATATGAAGGAATAGAAGAAGATGACAAGAAAATCAAGTATGCCATGAACATATTAAAGAGCCATGCATCCTTGTGGTGGGATGGAGTGCAAGAGGAAAGGAGGAGGAAAGGAAAGACAAATATCATAATTTGGGACAGCATGGTAGCAAAAATTAAATTTAAATTCTTGCCCTTAGATTATCAAGCAAATATTTTCAAGCAATTGCAAAATTTGAAACAAAAGGACATGTTTCTAAAGGAATACACTAAAGAATTTAATAGGATAACCATAAGATAAATTCATATTTAAAATGATATATATAAGGTAACAAGGTATACTAATGGCTTAAAGTTTTCCATCCAAGATGAGATTAGCCTTCTCATACCTAGGACAATTTAAGAGGCATACTAATTTGCCTTGAAACCTGAGGAAAAGATTACAAGTAAAAAAACTTATTTTTCAAGAGGAAGAGGTAGATCCATCAGAGGTAGAGGATCATAAGGAGGTATAAGACAATTACAAACATACCAATAAGATGCCAAAAACTCAAAAAGCTCAAGAGGCAGCTATACACTAAGAGGAAGCAGGCCATACCAAGGATAACAAATATGATGAAGAAGATTCATGGGAAAATGATTTAGGTGTAATAAATATGTAGGACACAGATCATATGAGTGTCAAGAGAACCCTTATAATATCCATGAAATAGGTGTGCATGTGACCCAAGGTTAAGAAGAAGTTGAAGGACCAACAAAAACTCATGAAGATGTTCCAGAAGAAGGTGAGTCTCTTTTAATGAAAAGAATCTTGTTAAAGAGTAATAAGGAAATTGTGGAACCACCAAAAAGGAAAAATTTGTTTAGAACTATATGTAAGAACAATGTAAATGCTACAAGGTCATCATATATAGTTGAAGTACAAACAATCTTGTTTCAACTGAGATGGTGGATAAATTAGGCTTGAAGGAGGTACATCCTACACCCTATCAAGTCTCTTAGCTACAAAAAGGACACAAATTTTTGGTAAATGAGAAATACAAAGTGGATTTTCATATAGGAACATATAAGGATCATATTACATGTGATGTTATGCCTATGGATGTGTTCATATCTTGCTTGGAATGCCTTGGCAATTTGATAAGAAGGCTATGCATGATGGAAGGTAGAACACATACATGTTTGAGAAGGATGGGATCAAGAATACACTTACAACTTTGAAGGAGTAGTCTACTACTACTGTAGGATAGAATTATAAGGTTATAATAATGAATGGAAAATAGTTTCTACATCAAATGAATAAGGATGAGGTAAACTTTTCTATGATTAGTAAGCCAAGAAGTGTAGTCACTAACACTAAGTTAACTAATTTAACTATAAATATCCAAGATATGTTGAATGAGTACATTGATATTATGATAGATGATTTTCCTAATAATTTTCCCCCATTGAGAAGCATCAGCCATCACATAAAATTTATTCTAGGAGTAAATATTTTGAACAAGGCTACTTACAGAATGAGCCCAAGAGAAAATGAAGAAATCAAGCATCAAGTCCAAGAATTTTTGAACAAAGGATTGGTAATAGAGAGTCTAATTCTTTTTGATATCCCCAAAGTGATAAGTCCTAAGAAGGATGTAAGTTGGAGGATGTGTAAAGACTCCAGAGTAATCAATAAGATCACATTAGGTATAGATTTTCATTACCTATAATTGATGATTTACGTGATTGTTTGAGTGGAGCTATATATTTTTCCAATATAGAATTGAAAAGTGGATACCATCAGATTATAATAAGAGAATGGGATGAGTGTAAAATAGTCTTCAAGACCAATGATGGGCTCTATGAGTGGTTAGTCATGCCATTTGGGCTAACCAATGCACCAAGCACCTTCATGAGGCTGATGAATGAAATGATAAGGGAAATTATTGGTAATTTTGTGATAGTGTATTTGGATAATATTTTGGTGTTTATTCAAACTAATGTTGACCATTTGAGGCATTTGAGAATGGTATTGGATAATCTACATGAAGAAAAACTGCTAATCAATGTGAAAAAGTGTAGTTTCTTGAGGACAAAATTGCTCTACTTGGGATTTGTGATTTCAAAAGAAGGATTAAATATGGATTAGGAAAAGATCAAATCCATACTTGAGTGGCCTATATCTAGGATCACATTTGAGGTAAGAAGCTTTCACAGTTTGGCTAGCTTCTATAGGAAATTCATAAGGAATTTTAGTGGAATTGTTGCTCCTATGATAAATCAAGGGTGACAAAAGAAGTTTTTATTGGACTGAGGTTGCTGATGAGAGGTTTAGATTGTTAAAAAATAAGGTAACTAAAGAACCAATCCTAACTTTGCTTGATTTAAATAAGCTTTTTCAAGTGGAATGTGATGCTAGTGGGATTGTCATAGGTGTTGTCTTAAGCCAAGATGAGAATCCTATAGTAGTGAGAAACTAAGTGATTCTATGAAAATATACTTAGCTTATGATCAATAGTTCCATTCTATTGTACAATCCTTGAAGAAATGGAGGCACTATCATTTTCCTAAAGAGTTTGTTTTGTTCATTCATAATTATGCTTTACAGTTCATTAACAATCAAAATAAGTTGAGTCAAAAGCATATTCAATGGAGTAAGTTTTTTCAAAGATTCATATTTACTATTAAGCATAGGAAGGGACAATATAATAATGTTGTAGATTTTCTAAGCACAAGGAACTTAATCATGCAGGAATCTCAAGTAAACATCTTGGGATTTGAAGACTTGAAAGAGATGTATAAGGAAGATTCAAACTTAAAGGAACCATATGAAGCTTGCATGAATTTATTAGGGGCTGATAGGAGTCCTTGGATGGATTTCATGAAGGGTCTTCTATTTATGGGTAGCAAGCTTTTCATTCCTAAATTTTCCATGAGGGAGAACCTATTGATGGAGAAGCATAGTGGTAGTTTATCAAGACATTTTAGGTAGAATAAGACACTAGCACAATTAAGTGCTCATTATTATTATCTAGGTATGGGTGTTGATGTCAAAAAGTTTATTTAAAAATGTAAAGTATGCCAAAATGCCAAGGGAAGTAGACAAAACACAGGTTTGTACCATCCACTACCCATTCCCAATAGCCTTGGGATTTAGTAAGTATGGATTTTGTACTTGGTTTGTTAATAAATCAAAAAGGTCATGATTATATATTTATAGTGGTTCATAGGTTTTTAAAAATGGCTCACTTCATTCCACTTTAAAAAATAAGTGATGCTACTAACATAACTAATCTATTCTTCTAAGAGATTGTAAAATTGCATAGGATCCTTAGGAGCATTGTTTCAGATAGGCACACAAATTTTGTTGGGCACTTTTGGAGGATCTTATGGAATAATTTGGCCATAAATTTTAGCTTTAATTTAGCCTACCAACCACAAACTAATGGTCATATTGAAGTTTTAAATAAGATCCTTGGTAACATCTTAAGAATTTTGGTGAGTATGCATCCAAAATAATGGGATCTTATACTTGTACAATCTAAATTTGCCTATAATGATTCTCTTAATAGGAGTAAAATAATGAGCCCATTCCAAATCTTGTATGGAATACATCCTAGGGGTGTATATGAGTTGAGAAATCTAGGTCAGATGGAAGCAAGGAGTGATAATGTAGAAGAATTTTCCAATGACATGCAAAATTTGCATGATCAATTAAAGAGGAAACTTGAAAAAAACACCATCAAGTACAAGAAAAAAGAATATAAAAAAAGAGAGAAGTTAGTTTTAGTGTTAGAGACCTTGTTCTTGCCCACTTTAGGAAAGAAATATTTCCTAAAAGAGAATACAACAAGTTGAAAGTGAAGAAAATTGGTCCATGGAAGGTGGTAAGGAAGTTTTCAAATAATGCATATGAGATAGAATTACCAAAAGGGATTAGAATCTATCCAATATTCAATGTTTTATACATGTACCCCTATAAAGGTGAAGTGCAATCAACTAAAGAGTTTAAAACAAGGGTTGATGAAGCTGTCCAATGGGAACAACAACTACCAAAGGAAGTACCCAAGGAGGTTGAGAGTATTTTAGAAAATAAAGTGTTAAAGAAAACAAGAGATAAGGAATATTTATAGTACTTGACAAAGTGGAAGAACCTACCAGCTAAAGATGCAACATAGTTGACTGCAAATGACATCCTCAAGCTGGGCACAAGTGTGGAAGAGATGATGAATAATAACAAGTGAAGAATGATTATTTTGATCCTTGGAAGAATGATGTAGGATCACACTCACGTTTTTAATGTATTTTTCATATTTTTGGTTGAATTCTAGGTTGTCTAGGTGTGCTAAGTAGTTTTCCCTTTAAAATTATATTATTTAATTTTGAAAATGTGTCTCATAAGCATGGAATAAGGCCCTAATGTGTCTAAAGGACAATATTTGGTAGATTCTCAACTAAAATGGATTTAGATATCATATTCCATGTGATCTCAAGTTGTTCATATGAGAAATGGAGTGGTTAGGATCTTGTTTTATTTAGAAAAGCTATTAACTCCATTTTGAGAGTGAGTTGTGTGAGACTAAAAATAGGAACTAGGTGACTAAGTTTGGTATTAATTATTTTTGGTTGAATATTTCAACAAAAACATATGTATTATCATCATTTTAATGGGAAATAATGAGATGGAAGGTTAGAAGTCAAAATTTAGCCTTCTGTTCATGTTTCTTGTATGATTGCACGACTTACCTAGATAGGGCAACAAACTAAAGTGTGACAATCAAGTTTTAGAGGATTATTCTCTTATATATGATAGCTTTGAAACTTATATGGAATAAAAATAATCTCAAAAAAAATTACTTGGGCTCTTGAAACCTTAGAATGCATTTTATAGCTCTATTTTCATGGTAACTAGGCCTTAACTAGAGTTTTATTGATCTGACAAATGGTATAGTGAAATATTCTAAAAACTTGAAATCTTGATTCTCTAAGTACTTATGTCTATTGTCCAAAATTTCAAGGTCCAACTCTATTCGTAAGTGTGATCTCTAATCCAAACTTGTTTTTAAACCCTGTTTACACTACTAGACTGAGATAGAGAATTTTAATGATGTTTTAGGGTAATATATGAAGGGTTTTTGATTTAGATAGTTTCAAAATGTTGTAGAGTCTTGATCATTTCCATACTCTCTATACATTCAAAATAGGGTGTTTGAGAGGTCTAATTAGGTATGTCATAGTCAACATTAGTATTATTCCACACAAAACAACCATAGGTGAAATTTAGGTATGTTGTGTAACTCCTTAATGGGTCTCAAGATCATCTTTGATTTTTGTGTTATCTAGAGTTTTAAGGAAGTTACAGGGAAAATATAGGAAAAATAGGGCTATAATCCCCTAGCCTTGCCAAAGAGGAAGGTTAGGCCTTGTGACTTAGTGTTCCCTTTCTGATCATTCAAAGACCTTAAGTTAAGTGTAAATAGGCTAGGTAGAGTGTATCTAGAATGTCTTAGGTTGTTTTATTATTGTATATGAGTTATTCTAGGTGGTTCTCTATTGGGATCCAAATGACATTAATTGGGAATTATCACATCAACATCTTTCCATGAACTAGTAAAACATTAAGGAAGTTAGATAGTAGTTGTATGTGTTGTTGGTGACACTGATATGTGAGTAAGGGTCTCATCATGGTACATGTGTGATGCATCCAGTATGGATAATGAGGTATATGAGGGGTAATATGGGTGTATAATAATGGGAGGAGGAGTGAGTATGGAATGTAAGATGGAGGTTTGAGGGAGGAGTGTCATCAAGGTGTAGGGAAGAATGTTAGTGAGATGTAGGGAGGAGCAAGAGTGGGGATTTTAGGATGAAAGAAGTTAATGTGTGATAGATGTAATGGTGATACAATTTGAAAGAATAGTATGAGAGGAGAGTAAAGCAAATTTTATCATTCATATATTTTGATTAAGGTAGGACAACCAATGTGCAATCTTTTAATTTAAAAATACCTTCTTTACCAAAATAAAAAAAATTGCATCCCTACCAACATACCTTGCACCTTTAGACATATCAGCTAATGTAGTATCCCAATTCCTTTAACTTCATGGTTTGTTGTGCTTCTAAAAGTTTCCATCAAAGTTAAAACCTATTCTCCATATCCCTTTGTATGCATGTCTACTTGATGTCTGTACTTGATGCCTATGTGTATGTGTCTTTTAGATTAAGAATATCATGCCTTGTATACCATAATTTCAACATGTAAAAATTATTAAGTAAACTTTGGCATTGATTAGATAATTTGGGATTGGAATGCATGATAAATTTTTTGATGTTCCTCCCCTATCTTCTATGTTTACTTTATGTTTAATGTGCCTTCATTGCCTCATGCGTTTTATATATATGATTAGCATGCTTTTAATTTTTTATGTATTTTATTTGTCTTTGGTCACATATGTAACATGTTCATGTTGTTATTATTATCATCAACTATTTGTTATGGTTCATGGTGCCATGATCTATATCATGCACAATGCTCTTATTTTTCAGCTATGTTCCCATATTCCTATCATACATCCATTAGGGACAAGATTACCTACTTATACATTACATTGTTATTTCTATACTAGTGGTACTAAATTAATTTATATTATAGGCCTCTACAAGTACTATTGGTTCTCCCTAATCTCATTCATATTGTGAAGCACATTGTGTAATTTATCCTAGGTTAAAATCTTGATTAGTTTGGCAACCACTTTACTTCATTCTTATATTGTGTACTTTCGTATCCTATGCCAATTATTGTATATCATATTGAAATGGTATTTTTTAAAGTATAATGTTTGTTTTATAAAAAATTAAACCATTATATTTACAAACATATTTTTGTAAAAAAAATCAATCTTTGCTTATAAAGTATTATTTTAAACACATCAAGAACATCAAATATAGTTATGAAGGTGAATTAATTAATTTTAATTCCTTTATAATTTAAATTCATAATGAGTTTTTTTGTTCATGGAGACAATATATTATCTGGAATTCACTTGGAGTGTTAGGAATTAAGTGAATGTAAATCAGATTTTAAACCACCATAAAATCATAAAACCAGATTTTAAATGTGAGAAAATCAAATTTAATTATGCGGAAATAATTCCTTCAAACCATAGTTTAAATGAAAGCATAAATGGAGAGAAAAAACTAGAAATAACACATAACATATATATACCATGGTTCACCCAATATGGGCTACATCCAACAAGAAAGTCCTCAAATAAATCAGTAATCTGAAACAAGATTACAATGAACTCTCACAGAGATAGAAAAATCTCCTGTAGAAAATGTTGCACAAATAGCTGCACTTTCACCTACACCTACACAATAATGTATCTCACAAGATGTTAAATCACACCCTATAAATGAAAACCTACACTTTTTAACTCTCTTTCCAAAAGCCATAACTATAAATAACAAATATCAACAACCTCTAAAAGGTCACACCACACCTTGTATAAGTAACAAATGATGTAGAAATCATCCTCCCAAGGAGAAACTCACCATCCTCATCCAAGGAGGCCTTATCCACAAGGTAACACATCAATTTTCCACCTTCCAATGCATAGAAAAAGGCCTCTCCAAGAGGAACATGCCATTATCCACCAAATGGCACAACTTCCCATGTGGAAGTCCAACACACTTCCATAATGCATCAAGGAATTATTAAATTAACCATTTAATAATTTTTATCCCCCTAATGCATCATAGAAATAAGTAAATAAATAATTTAATAATTTCTCCTTATGCATTATTAAAATTATTAAATACATCATTTAATAATTTTTTCCTAATGCATTACAAAAATATTAAATAAACAATTAATTCACTATAACAAGGAAATCAATCCCACTTCCAACAAACATGGAAGTATACATGAAAATTATTAAATAAACATTTAATAACATTCACTACATGAGGAGTGGAGGAAAAATGCACTACCCACATTCTTGGAGCTCTATGGATCCCCAAAGTGTGCCAACAAGGTCATGTGATAGCCCTAAAGGGCTCCACACTCAAAAATCAATATTTGATTATAAATTATTATTTAAAACACATCAAGAACATTAAATATAGCTATGAAGGCGAATTAATTAATTTTCATTCCTTGATAATTTAAATTCATATTGAGTTTTTTTTGTTCATGGAGATAATATATTAGTTGGTATTCACTTGGAGAAAAGTTATACTTTATTTTTGTTTATTTTTTAAATTTCATTCCTAATGTTGGACTAAGTTGTCATTCTAAAACATAATTTAGGCATTTGAAAATTTATAGTTCTTATTTTGCCTTACACGTAAAAATGATTGTTTAAAACATAATTTGAGGTTAGACCAATTTATAATTTATTTTATTTTTTTATGTCAAATTATTTTATTTTATATTAGAATTTATGGGAAGAAAAAGGGTTCAAAGGAGAAAGTGGTGGGGGATGAAGGGAAGAGGGGTTGAAATGGGGAATTTGATGAAGGTTGTTTATGTGTGGTGTATTGAGTATGGATAATGAGGTAGATGAGGTGTAATATGGGTGTATAATAATGAGATAAGGAACCAATAGGGAATGTAATATGGAATTTTAAGGGAGGAGAGTCATCAAGATGTAGGGAGGATGGTTAGCGAGATGTAGGGAGGATGAAAAGTAGGGATTGTGATGCAAGAGTATTAAGAAACAACATGTGTAGGGTACGAATCATGATGAGATTTGGGTTTTATAACATTATAGGGGTCATAATATGACTCTTTGAGTGTCTTTAGATCATTAAAATGCACTTATTTTAGTGTTTTTTGGCTTTTGGTATATTCCTTCCACAACACTAAATTCAAAAATTTGAAATTCATAAGTAGGATTAGAATGGTAGTTTGAGTCTTGAGCGAAATAAAAATAATTGTAAATGTTATTAGGGTCATATATATATCCTAAAATTTGTGTAGAGGTGTTTCTAATGTGAAAAAATGTAAATTATAAAAGAATAAAATGGTTATAACCATTACCCTACGTGGATTGGGCTTGTATGAAGAGTTTTCTTATTTAGTTCAAAACATATAAGTTTGGTGTGCATGAGAGAAAGTAAGTATGTGAGGGTAAGTATAAACATACCCTCAAAGTGAAAGAGAGAACAAATTTAAAGACAAGAAAATATACATGAGGAAGAATTATGCCTTTCTTTTTGTAACAGTCTACATGTGACTGATTTACTAGACATTTGATTTTGAGGTCAATATCAAAGGGAGTATTTAAGAAGTTTGTATATTTAATTCATAGGATTCTTGGTTTAAAACCTAACAATGATATATTATTTAAATGAAAATTATATTCCTCATAATCTACTGGTCTAAGAAGTAATGCATAGATTATGGAGTTCTGACTTGTCATAGTGAATAAACACATTGAACAAAGTGAATAAAAGGTAGCTTTAAATATATTTATATTTGGTAATTGGATTGATTTATATTATTGTTTCAATAAGTGTCTTATTTTTTTGTTTCAAATCCTTTGGTGTTCAAAAGTTCATATACATAAATTTCTAGCATCTCTTTTTTGGAAATAGTCAAGAGAACTAATAAAATAATGAGTATTTGAGTAACTAGTTATGTGATTGGAATGGTGTGTATCAAGACAAAGATAAGAGAGAGTTTATATCTATGGAGATTCATCATTTTTAAGATTTATAAGTCATACAATAAATCATAAAAACTCATGCAAATTGTTATGTATAGGGTTTGTTCAAATGTTGTTTATACACTCTATAAACAGAATTGTCAAGATGATTTAATATATGATAGGGGACTTTGTTCATTCATAAATGTTATATATCAGGGTATAACCTCTTTGTACACTATATGATTCAATATGACATCCTATAAAGTAAGTAGTTTATTCTAAATTTACACTCAATTGTATACAGTCCTATCTAAAATTTCAAAACTCTAAAAATATATTTATTGGATAAGTTTAAGGTTAATTCAAGAGCATATAAAGTTTGGGAAAGTTGAAGGTAAGAGGGAAAAATATTTTCCATGTCTTGGAATCATTTTAAATGCTTCAAAATTCATTATATCCTAATTTGTTCCTTTTTGGCCTCACATAAGTCTGTTAAGAGTTGAACCTAGGGTTTTGAGATAAAAGTTGGGATAATTGAGGATTATGCCCTTTGAATCTCTTGAAATTTTTTTTTCTAATTTAATGTGACAAGTTTTAAATCAATCATGAGTTTTAAGTCTATATCATACCATTATGTATGGTTTCCAAGATCCAGTCATTTTGAATAGGCCTTGAGAGACCTAATAGGAAAGGAACAAAGTGAATAAGGATACTTTATTTGAGACCAATAATTTAAAAATTTGTGAAAAGATTAAATAGGTTAAAGGGTACTTGTAATAGGTTATAGTTTTTTAAAACCCTATGTGTCTCTTCATCCAACTGAATTTTTCCATTTGAAGGGCTACTAGATATAAGCCTAATTATGAAGAAGATATTAGGTCAGAGGATATCCATTTAGAATTTAAATTTGAAAATTATTATGAAGTTTAATTAAGGTAAGGGGTACCTAAAAATGGTATTGTTTTGATTATAATCCCTTGGTATTGTTCTAGACAAGTAGATTTGGGTATTTTGAGGGCTACAAGGAAAAACTAGCCTTAAGGTTAAAAGAGGTGTATGAAGGGGATTGAAGAGTGATTAGAGCATAAAGTGGAATTGGTTTAGGAATTTTGTGACCAAAGAAGGCCATATATGGTTCTTTGATGTGTTCATAAAGTTCTAAAGAGGAATTGGAGTATGGAGCCTTGTGGAGTTGAGTAGACTCATAGTCTATATGAAGACAAATGATGAATATGATAAAGTGAAGAAGTTGATGTAAGTGTGAAGTCATTGTAAAGGATATTTGGAGGTTAGATAAAAACCTATAAAAAATAAATTATAGAGACTCACAAGTTTGGATTAAAAGTAGTCTACAATTATACTTCAAGATAAGATTGGTTAAGGTAGAAGAAGAAGGTATTCAAAATTGAGTTAGTAATTTGATAAGAAGGTAGAGGTTATATTAGATACATGCATCACATTTTATGATGAAGGTAGTTCATGTGAGATGGATGTATTGGTGATAAAATTTGGAATAATAGGATTAGATGACAGGAAAGGCAATGTTATAGATCATATGTTTTGATTAAGGTAGGACTAAAAATGTACACTCTTTATCTTTAAAAAACCTTCCTTTACCAAAACAAAAAACTTTGCATCCATACCTACATAACTTGCACCTTTGTACATGTTGAATAATGTCCCAACTCCTTAAAATACATGTTGTGTTGTGCTTCCAAAATTTTCCATCAAAGCTAATAGTTATTGTCCATCTCCCTTTGCATGTTTGTCTACTTGATGTTTGTGTGTATGTGTCTTTTAGATTAATAAAATGATGCCTTTACAACATAGTTTGAAGATGGAAAAATTATTAAGTAAAATTTGGTAGTCATTGGATACTTTTTAATTGGCATGCATGATAAAGTTTTTGATGTGCCTCCACTATTTTATAAGTTTACTTTATGTTTGAGGTGCCTTCATTGCGTCATGTTTTTTCTATGTGGTTGGCATGATTTTAATGTTTGAAGTGATTTATTTATGTTTGGTCACATATGTAACATGTTCATTGATGATTCCACCAATTTATTACTATTAAAACCTCATCCATGCTTAGTCTATGTCCTTTTCCATATAAATATCATAACTATCTGTCACTAATGGAAATGGATGAATGAAGTTATGATTTTGTATATATATATATGTATGTATGTATGTATGTATGTATGTATGTATATATATGTATATAATGTGTGTGTGTGTGCGTGTGTGTGTGTGTGTGTGTGTGTGTGTGTGTGTGTGTGTGTGTGTGTGTGTGTGTGTGTGTGTGTGTGTGTGTGTGTGTGTATGTACACACACACACACACACACATATCTGTGTGTGTGTGTTATGTTATGAATTATTGATGATTTTCCTTAATTTAATTATATTGGTGTGACTTTATCTAACAAGAATTTGAATGGTCATTTAAAGCTACTGAATCTTGCTAAAGCCATAAATTCTACAAGATGCCCATATCAATTGTAGGCTTCACCTATAGGTTTCCTACAACCACTACAGAGTGCCCACAAAAAATTTAGGCTTCACCTACAGGTTTCCTATAGCCACTACAAAGTCCCCATAGAAATTATAGGCTTCACCTACAGGTTTCCTGTAGCCATTGCAGAATACCCACAATAACTAGAGTCTTCACCTACAGGTTGCATGTAGGTATTATATAGTGATTGTAATAACTATAGGCTCCACCTATAGGTTTTCTATAGCCATTACAGAATGCCTACAGTAACTAGAGGTTTCACCTATAGGTTTCCTATAACTATTGAAGAGTGCCTACAACCACTATGCAAAGCAGAGTCATTATTGAGGAGACCTTATAGAGACATCCAACTATCCTGGAAAACCAAATTAATGATTGAGAAAAGTCATAATTATTGTATGGATTCCTTACATTCAAGAAGATATTAGATGTGTTGCTAAGTATGGTAAAGATAAGGATAATGAGAAAAGACAAAAGGAAATAAAACAACAAAATAGTATGCCTTGTCTCTAACCCAATCAAACCTAAATCAAGTAATTTCAGTTACTACTTACTTGAAGGTTGACTGGGGTAGTTTCTAAGTAATTGTATTCTTTCTTAGTTTGGTGTTTTTGGTTAAGATTTAATAAACTACATTTTGTATTTAAAGGTATAACCTAGATTAGATTAGAAGTTAGATAATTTTGAGGAAGTAATAGTAGAAGTCTTTACTATATCCTTTGTATCCAAAATCAAGTAATGAGAAAGTTGAATTTGTGAGAAGTTTGTGAATTCTGTTGGAGAGGGATTAGAGCTTAGTTCTGAATGAGGAAGGGCCCTCTCAAAATGAGTTACTATGAATATCCAAACCCTCTTTAATTATTAGTGTGTTGTGTAAGTTGATTTTACTATTAAATTTGATTATATAAGTGTGATGCATGTTTGACACATAAGTGTGGAATAGTTCTGTAATCTGTTACAATAATTTTATAATATATCTATCTAGTAAATTAAATATAAATTTATTATATTGCAACTAGAAAAGCAAGTTGATTTATAAATTAGTAATGTATAGATAGTGTTGATACTCTTGAAAAGTTTATGCACATAGGGTTAATAATTAATGTTTGATCAGATTCATGAATCTAGTAATCTTTGGGTAATTAGTCTGCAAAACATTTTGGCACCATTGCTAAGGAAGGTGTCAATTATTGTTTCTAAAATAAATCATTAATTTTTTTGTTAATACTTTTGGTTGAATATTTTGTCGATTAGCGTACTGATAAACAAAATAGGTCTGATTAGCTAAAGTAGGAAGATTGGTCGTCCAAATGTGTAGGTTTACCACATCAAAAGGGGACTAATCTCTCCTCTCATCAAGGGGAGGTTCCCTAAAAATATGCTATATATATATATATATATATATATATATATATATATATATATATATAAAATAATACTCAAGGGTAGGATAAACCATCCATCTTTCTTCAGAGATGATGCATGCAAATCAAAGGAAAAATCTCAAGGGAAATGACAGAAAGCACTCCTCTTCTTTCAAAAATACTATTCATCAAACCACAAGAATACTCCTAGTAGTAAATGCAAAATGTAACCAAGGATGTAGTAACCAGCAAATTGAGATGTAGCACAAAGTCTCCACCTAAATTGTCCAAGAGTGAGATACGAAGGACAATGAGGGCACAAAGTCATCTCAAGGTCCTTTACACAGGAATAAAAAGAAAACACACTAAAGGCAATTATGGGGGCAGAAAGTCTCTCCATAGTTGACTTAAGGACACCTTCCTGAAAAGAACATAAAATATATTAAGGAAAAAGACATAAGAAAAGTTTCCCCAACAACCAAGATATCATAGCACAAATTCTGAAAAGTCACTTTCTTATTCCAATAACAAAATATGATCAACAATTTGAGCTCAAAGTCTTAGTAATGCCTTCCAATTTGGGCAAAGTTTTTGTTTCTGATTGTCAGAGAGAGATCCTTTTACACTAACAAGAGAATCCCTTATATAGCCTCTTCAATACAGACTTGGGAATAGTAACACATCATGTTGCATTGAATTTTGTTAAGAATACAAGCTAGAATTTAGGGGCATCTACCCATTTGCTTTTATCAATGCAGAGAAACAAGTCATGCTATTAAAAGTTTGCATTTTTCAATATACACCTAGCGGTCTACTTCTAGAAACATATTTGATGTGCAAATGTTTTTTATCCTTCCTCATTGTTCCTCCTTTTTTGGTTAATTGAATCAGCTCCTTGATTCAATTTGATGCTCTGTTCCTTAGCCTCTTACTATTGATCTTGGCCTTAAAGCCTTTGAATGCATTCAAGTTCATAGATTTAAACCTATAAAGATCAATGGCTATTTCATCATCGTGACTTTGATGTCCACAAGCGCATCACTTTCCTCGGTAATTCCTTCAGCTTTGTCATTTGAGATTTCTCGAAGGGGACCTGCCTTTCAGGCCTTGAGAAATATCTGCTTTAGGTTGGGAAGAGCCCCTCATAAGGGTATCTCCCCTTTAGGTGGTCTTCAGATGGCCTTCAGGTTTCTTTCTTCTAGTGGATCGCTAAGTTCTTTGGCTCTTTAATTATTTTCAAAATCAACATCTATTTTATGAACCTTGAAATTGACGTTCACGCACCTGTCACTACATTTAAATTTCCAATAGCTAGTTCACCATTCTTGACTTTGACGTCTTCAGGTGCATCATCACTTGGGTTTTCTTTGGCTTTTTTGTTTTGCATCCTCCCAAAGGGAATGTGACCCTTCAGCTTTGGGGAAGTGTCCTTTAATTTGGTAGCTGAGAGTCCCCCACAAGGGCACCTGCACTTCGGGGTCCTTTGACAGCCTTTTGTCTTCAGAGTCCTTCAAAGCTTTCCCACAGACATTTTCCCATGGACAAAAAGTCCACAAGAATTATTTCAGCTGGCTTTGTCTTTGACCTTTGAAAATTCTTTCGGGCTTTTCTCCTGTAGACTTTCCCAAATTTCTTTGGACTTTTTGTCTGAAGGAATTCCTTCAGACAAAAAGTCTGAAGGAATTATGCCTTTGTCTTTCGACTGCCTTAAACAAAATTCCAAAAGAACTTACCTTTACAGCTTCCTTGAAAAAGACCTTTTCGAAGGGTGCTTTTGTCAACCAAGTGCCCTCCGTAAGGGCACTTATCCTTCTGGAGGCTCTCTTGAACTTTTGCATTAAACCGCTCCTTTGAACCAATAGTTAAACCAAGCTTTGAATTAATCACTGAACCCTTTGATTGAAAAAAATCCATTGAACTATTTGATGAACTGACTGAGTGAGCTAAAGCATTGAACCAACTAAATTGAACCAACTTTGGTTCAATGGTTCAATGGTTCATTCCCTTTGATTTGGCTAAGTCCTTTTGATCCTCATTGAACCGAATGCGTTGAACCCATTGAACCTTGAACCTGAGTGGTTCAATGGTTCAAGCCTCAAAAAATTGTTATTTTGATTGAACCTGACTATAGAAACCTTTGAACCTAATAGTAGAAGCCTTTGAACCTGGAAGTAGTTGAAATCTTGCTATTGATGTTGAACTTGGTCATTGAACCAACTTTGAGATCACCTAAGTGTTGAAAGCTTGCTTCTTTCCTACAGAGTTTGTAGAAATCAACCTATTAAGCCTGTTAAACTTAGCCTACAGAGTCTGTAGATTTTCTTTTCTTGTAGAGTCCATAGATTCAAGCCTACAGAGTCCATAGATTCAAGCCTATAGAGTCCATAGATTAAATCCTGGAGAGTCCATAGATTCAAGCCTGTAGAGTCCATAGATTCAAGCCTACAGAGTCCATATATTTTTGAGAATCTTGAAAAATGAGGAATTTGAATGCCCAAGACAAATTTTGAAAAGGGAAAAGACAATTTTGGTCTATAAGACCAAAATAGTTCAAATGTTGTCCCAAAAATGAGTGATATTTTTGGGAGACAACAGCTGGCTCCAGTTGGGGAACTTCTATCAATTGTAAAAAAGAATTGAAGGGAGTAGAATCTAGAATCTCCAGTGTCTTCATGTGTACCATTAGGCTATGGAGTCATGTTACCCAGAAATGGAAGGCATCAAAAATGGAAACAAACAAAACAAAATAGAATTATAAACTATACAAATATACATATGTGTAGATGTAATGATCTGATACTTCAAGAGTTGAAGTGTTTCAAATGCTGCCCACTGTGAGGTAGAGAAAAGAGTTTGCCATCTTGATATTTCACTAGAAATCTATTTTCACCATTATGTCGATGAATTATAAATGGGTCTCTCCAAAGGGAGTCAAATTTTCCATGCATCCCTTTTGGTTCTCTCCTTTTGTCCCATAGCAGAACTTGATTCCCAATCTAGAAATCATGATTTTTGGCCTTTTGATCAAAGAGTTTATTTACCAGACTTTAATGAGCAACAATTCATTCCACCACCATGGTTCTCTATCCATCCAGCTCAGTCAGGCACATGATTCTTTTATCAAGAGAGCTTTCATATGTCTAATCTTCAATTGCCTTTGCCAATTTCAAGGCTAGTAATTCTAAGGTGATTGGTATTTCAGCATTGATACCATAAAGAAGTTGAAAAAGAGACATACCAATTGCCCTCTTTGGTGTGATTCTATTTGCCCATAGAGCATCAACCAATGCTTTATGGCATTTCCTTTGATTGTCATCTTCTAGCTTCTTGATGATAGTTACTAGGTTCTTATTGTTTGATTCAGCTTGTCCATTCCCTTATGGAAAATAATCAGAAGAATGGGAGAGTGTAATTCCATAATGGAGACAGAATTATGTAATCTCCTGAGAGGTGAAACAAGTTGCATTTTTAGTAACAATTTTGGTTAGAACTCAAAACTTGGAAATGATATTTCCCTTTAGGAAATTGCATACAACTTCTGAAGTAGCATGCTTAGTTGGGATTTCTACCCACTTAGTGAAATAGTCAGTTGATGTAATAACATAATCATTTCTAGCACTTGAAGATGGGTTTATAGTCCTAATAAAATCAATCACCCATTACTGAAAAGGTTCTTCTATGATCACTAGATTGAGAGGTAGGGCATCTAACTTGGGTCTTCCAATAATTGCTGATAAAGTTCACATTTTCTCACCCACTTATATTTATCTTGAAAAAGAGTTGGCCAGTAATACCTAGCTCATAGAATCTTGTGAGTAGTTACAAGAGCAAAAAAATGTCCTCCACAGGCTAGATTGTAGAAGGATTTCAAAATTTGGCTTTGTTCTTCTTTGTCTACACAGTGAAGAAATATTCCATCTATGCTTCTCTTGTACAAGCCGTTGTCCCAAAGGACATAATTGATAGATTTCAACTTGATAGTCCTCCTTTCTTTATAAGACAAATGAGCAGGACATTCACCATAAGTAAGAAAATAAGCAATACCTGAATACCACTCATTGGTAGTTGAGACAAAAAAGACTGTTGGTGTATCTTCCACTTCAGCTTCTTCATGTTGTGTATCTTTTGGCTCACTGTCAGCAATTAATTGGCATAGACCTTTTCCCTTGACCAACTTTATTGGCTTGATGTCTAAATCAAACTCTTGGATCTTTATAATCCAATTGCCTCTTTTTGTGCCAAACTCCTATTGAGTTAATATGGATTTGACTGTAGTGTCAGGAACTAAGGTAGTAGTGTGTGAATTCAAGATATAGAAGCAAAAATGTTTGACTACTTTCACCAATGCATAAGCATGCTTCTCTACATTTGAATACTTCATCTCATGGGTTTTGAGAGGGAAAATCATGAAATAAATAGGAGATTCCATACCTTCTTTATCTTGTTGAACAATAATTACTGAAAGTGTGTGTTTAGAAGCATAGTTTTATATGATGAAATATTTGTTGTAATCTGGACAAACCAAGGTAGGGGCATGGGCAATGGCAGTCTTGATGTCCTGAAATGCTGACTTGCCTTCTTTAGTATAGCTGAAGGTGGTCTTCCCTTTCATCATTTTCATAATGTGTCTAGTCTTCTCAGCAAGTTTGGGGATGAACCTCCATAAGAAATTCACGTTTCTAAAGAAAGAGTGAACAACATTTTTACTTGTAGGCAAATTAAGTTCTTGAATAGACTTGACTCTGTTTGAGTCAATCTTTATGACTTCTTTAGACATAATGTGTCTAAGGAGTTTCCCCCTCTGTTACTCCAAAAATAGACTTCTTAGGGTTTAAGGAAATACCATTCTGGTGGTAGCACTCTACCACTTGTTGTAAGTGGCGTACATGATTAGAACGGTGCTTTGAAAAGATGGTTAAGTCATCAAAGTATACCACTATGAATTTACCTATCTCATCTTTGAAATCTAGGTCCATTTCTCTCTGAAAGGTAGCACCAACATTTATCAAGCCAAAAGGCATCCTTCTATATGCAAATGTACCCAAAGGTGTGGTGAATGCAATCTTGTGTTGGTCTACTTCACCAACTTCAACTTGATTGTATCTTGAGAAGCCATCTAGCATTGATAACATCTTTGAACCTATCACTATTTGAAGCACTTGATCCATAATTGGCAAAGGGTAATTATCTTTTAAAGATGACTGATTTAGATTCTTGAAATCTACACAAATGCAAATTTTTCCACTCTTCTTCCTTACAGGCACTATGTTTGCAATCCATGTGGAATAATGGATTGGGAAGATGATTCTATTATTTAACATTTTTTGTATCTCAGACAGAATAGTACCTGATATTTTTAGATTGTACTGTCTAGATTTTTGCTTATAGGGCATTGAGTCAGCCTTGAGAGGAATGTCATGGTAGATTTCATCAGGTCTGAGAGACTTCAGGTTGTCATAAGAATATGCTAAGACATCCATGTATTGAAAAAGTAAAGTGGTGAACTTGAATCTTTCTTCAAGGGTGCAACACTTACCAATATTAACCATCTTGGGATTTTCTTTAGTAGTCATATTTACTTGAATGAATCCCTGAGAGAAACTTGAATCTGTTTTCTATTGTTTGATGAATCTATCATGCTTGTCAAATAGTTTTTCAAGAGAAAATTGGCCTTTGGGAATTTTATTTCCTTTTAGCTATAAGAATTCTTTATTTAGGTTTGAACTAGATTCAGAGGCTGATTCATAGTTCTAAGGTTCATTGCCTTCAAAACATAGTTGTTTGAAATTGTCTTTTCATTCCAGGAAGGCAATGATTTGATGATCATTATTAAATACTTGCCAATAATCAACATTGTTAGGAACGCTTGGTCTACATACTAGCTCAATAATATACCTATCTTCTTTGAAATCTGAGTGAGGAACTAAAAGAGTTCCTAAAACAGCAAGTGCATCAGCTTTGTCATTAGATTCTCTAGGTATGGCAGAAATGTTGAAAGCATCAAAGCTTTCAATTTGGTCCCAAACTAGGTTGTGATAGTGGCGTAATCTTTCATTCTTGGTTTGGTATAAGTTCTCACTGGATAAACCACTAATTCAGCATCCCCTTTGGTATGAAGAAACTTGACGCCTTTGTCTTGAGCAACCTTCAATCCAAGTAGTAGAGATTCATATTCATCTGTATTGTTAGTGTTGCTAAATTGTAATTTGTAGGATGAAAGAAACATATCTCCTT
This sequence comes from Torreya grandis, assembly GCA_037957365.1. NCBI lineage: Eukaryota > Viridiplantae > Streptophyta > Pinopsida > Cupressales > Taxaceae > Torreya > Torreya grandis. The sequence goes on from JARHVA010002670.1 coordinate 154,264, forward strand.
GACAAGATATCAACACAATCCCAGCTCCTGAACTGATAGAGGAACAACTGCCATCAAATTCCAGAATCCATACCCCATCAGATACTGATTTTTCTTTAGACTTTCCTTCATTAGAGAGGGAGGGCCATTCTTAATTTGTATTGCAACCTACTAGATCTTCTGCTATTCTATTTGAAATGATTTTTGGATTGACACTTTCAATAATTTTATCAAGTGTTTCATGCACTTCATCTGTAGATAGAAATTAGTTACCCATACCTGAAGATTCAAAAAGAATTTGAGCTTCAGGGGCTGATGTTTGGGTGACCACATATTTTGCCTCTTTTTTAGGGAGCAACCTCTTCATTATGCCTTGGACAGATATCCTTGCCTCAGATAGGTCCATGCTTAGTTTTCTTCCCACGTCCTTGTAGAAACTTCATCCAAACAAAATGCCATAGGATGATGGGATGTTAGCCACCAAGATAGTCATCTTGATTCTCTTGTCTGTAAATGTTGCAAATGCAAATTAGGAATTTTGATTTGCCCCAGTAGTGGTACTTACTTGTTTTCCATGGAGAAACATCTCCCAAATGTCTTGGTCAGTGTGAGGCTAAGAGATTCAGCTACTTTTGTAGGCATGACATTGTCAGATGTGCCTGAGTCTATAATACAATTACTTAGCTTATGACCATTTATTAATAGGGAAACATAGAAAGGTTTTATTTTTCTAGAGGCAACTAGAGGAGTAATGACAAGATTATTCAAAATAGGCATGTTATTTGGTGAATTAGGAGTTACCTTTTTAGCTTCTTGTCATGCAGAGATGGTTTGGTTCTTGACACATTAGACCAACTTATCTAATTGATCAGGATTAGACTACAAATATTCAAATTTAGACATTTATATTTTTGTCTTTTTGACATAATCGATTATGTCAAATGGCTAAATTGGACTAGAAATAGAGGAAAGAATTTCAACCTTTTGGGTTTTAGGAGGGATGGGAGGAGGGCTAGTTTGTGAAATTGAAGTAGAAGGTGAAGGTGAAATTGATGTACTTATCATTTGGGTGATCACTGAATCCTTTGATTGGAAAGGTAGAGTGGATCCATGCTTATAAATTTTAATTGATGGTTGAGGTTACTCCTTTGTCTTTTTTTTATCAGCTTGCTAGACTAATTGGTTCTTGGACCTAGTAAACACTACATATTATCCATCAAAAGCTTCTCCTTCACTTATAGGTTCATCCTGGTAGTTCAAGAAACCAATGTGGGAGTCACCAAATGATTCTTCTTGATTTTATACAAGGAGATCAACATCATTTTCTTGATTCAATTCAAGATGGAAAGAGAACTCTGATTCTACTTCAAGATATCCCATTGCTGAATTGGTTGGAGGAGGTTCCAGGGCAAGTTTTCCTTGTGGGGGAGGAAGATGATTTTTTTGCCCTTGATTTTTGGCAACATTGACCTGATATGACTGATTTGGAAATGTCTTTCTTGGCATATCTCTATATGAAGGAGTAGAAGACATTCCTTGAGCCATTTTCTTTTTGAGAGAAAGTAACTCATTTGCCAAATTTTGCACCATTGGATATGTGGTGCTTGTAGATGAATATTTAGAAAATGATGAAGGTCTATTTCTATTTGGATCTCTTCTTATCTTCTATACTAAGATGAGATCATCTTCTACCTCAGTGGCCAAATGTTGAGTTGTAACAAGATCTATTTGACGAGCATGTCTCAAAATAAAACTTACTTTAGGTTACTGAGAATTAATGAAGAAGCATTTGAGATTCTTAGCTATAGGTCGAGCAATTATAGGAATTATATTTCTCAATTTGTCAAATTTAGCTATGAAGTCTCTCATTGTTTCATGAGGTTTTTTCTTCATCTATGTAAGTTGAGCCAGAAGGTCATGTGAATCTTCTACAGGTTTGAATCTGGCTTCAAACTTATATTTGAGGGTATTCTAATCAGGTACTAACTGAGCCTGTAGATGATAAAACCAATCTATAGCAGCACCTTGTAATGTTTCTACAAATAGCTTGACTGCTACATCTTCAAATTCTACTCTAATTATGCCACAGGCTATGCTAAAGGCTGCAATGTGTTCATCAGGATGAACTTTCCTATCACCATAGAATTTGGTGAAATTCTTCTTTGAAATATATGGAAGCTCATGTAGAGGTGGAGTAATATTGAGAGGACCAAAAGAATTACCCCATGGGCCTTGAACTGCCATTACATGACTATGAAAAGGAGGAATAACAAATCTTAGAGGGGTAATTATTGGTAAATCTTTATTAACAACAGAAGTGGATACTTCGTCTGACAATGGAGATCTAACTTTAGTAGGAGGAAAGCTCTTGGTTCATTAGAGGCAAGATGGTGAAGAAAACAAATCAAAATTACTTTTATGTACCAAATCGAATACAGGGTCAATAATACCTTTAGCCCTTTGGCTTCATGTATACCTTGAATCTACCACATTGTGAAACAAAATTGGAAAAGAATTGACGTTGCTTTAGTTTGAAGCTTGAGGCTTTAAACTATGCACTCTTTCCAAGTTAGTGTGGAGGTGAATGGTATCTATAATTGATAATGATAGAGACTGATTTCATCTGAAATTTGAGGTTTCATAATGCACATAACTAGATCCCCAGTGGAGTCACCAACAACTGTTGGTTGAATATTTTGTCGATCAGCATACTGATAAACAAAATAGGTCTGATCAGCCAAAGTAGGAAGATTGGTCATCCAAATGTCTAATTTTACCACATCAAAAGGGGACTAATCTCTCCTCTCATCCAGGGGAGGTTCCCTATAAATATGCTATATATATATATATATATATATATATATATATATATATATATATATATATATATATATATATATATATACATATATATATACATATATATATATACATATATATATATATATATATATATACATATACATATATATATATATATACATATACATATATATATATATATAAAGAAAATAATACTCAAGGGTAGGATAAACCATCCATCTCTCTTTCTTTAGAGATGATGCATGTAAATGAAAGGAAAAATATCAAGGAAAATGAAAGAAAAAACTCCTCTTCTTTCAAAAGTACTATTCAGCAAACCACAAGAATACTCCTGGTAGTAAATGCAAAATGTAACCAAGGACGTAGTAACCAACAAATTGAGATGTAGCACAAAGTCTCCACCTAAATTTCCCAAGAGTGAGATATGAAGGACAATGAGGGCACAAAGTCATCCCAAGGTCCTTTACACATAAATAAAAAGAAAACACACTAAAGGCAATTATGGGGGCACAAAGTCTCTCCATAGTTGAATTTAGGACACCTTCCTGACTACTTTCACTAATTCTGCTTGTTGAATTAAAGGAACAAAAAATATATTAAGGAAAAAGACATAAGAACAGTTTCCCCAACAACCAAGATATCATAACACAAAGCTTGAAAAGTCACTTGCTTTCTTATTCCAATAACAAAATATGATCAACAATCTGAGCTCAAAGTCTCAGTAATGCCTTCTAATTTGGGCAAAGTTTTTGTTTTTGATTGTTAGAGAGAGATCATTTTACACTAACAAGAGGGTCCCTTATATATACTCTTCAAGATGGACTTGGGAATAGTAACACATCATGTTGCATTGAATTTTGTTAAGAAGACATGCTAGAATTTAGGGGCATCTACCCATTTGCTTTTCTCAATGCAGAGAAACAAGTCACGCTATTGAAATTTTGCATTTTTCAATATCCACCTGGTGGTCTACTTCTAGAAACATAGTTGATGCACAAATTTTTCTGATCCTTCCTCATCGTTTCTCCTTTTTTGGTTAATTAAATCAAGTCCTTGATTTAATTTGATGCTTTGTTCCTTAGTTGCTTCCTACTGATCTTGGCCTTGAATCCTTTAAATGCATTTAGGTCCATAGATTTAAACCTACAAAGATCAACAAATATTTCATCATCATGACTTTGATGACTATAAGCACGTCACTTTCCTCAGCAATTCTTTTAGCTATCTTTTGAGCTTTCTCAGAGGGGACCTGCCCTTCAGGCCTTGAGAAATGATCCACTTTGGGTCGGGAAGAGCCCCCCACAAGGGTATCTCCCATTCAAGTGGTCTTCAGATTGCCTTCAGGCTTCCTTCTTCCAGTAGGTTGCTAAGTTCTTTGGCTCTTCTTTAAGGCTTTTCAAAATCAATAGATATTTTACAAACCTTGAAATTGACATTCACACACCTATCACTACGTTTGAATTTCCAACAGCTAGTTCGTCGTTCTTGACTTTGTCGTCTTCGGGCATGTCACCTCTTGGGTTTTCTTTAGCTTTTTTGTTTTGCATCCTCCCAAAGGGAAGGTGACCCTTAGAATTTGGGGAAGTGTCCTTTAATTTGGCAGCCAATAGTCCCCTATAAGGGCACCTACCCTTTGGGGTCCTTCAGTGGCCTTTCATCTTCGGAGTCCTTCAGAGCTTTCTCGCAGACATTTTTTTGTAGACCAAAATTCTGCAAGAATTGTTTTGGCTAGATTTTTCTTTGGCCTTCAAAAATTCTTTCAGGATTTTCTTCTGTAGACTTTCTTGAATTTATTCAGACTTTTTGTCTAAAGGAATTCCTTCGAAAAAAAAGTCTGAAGGAATTATGCCTTTGTCTTTTGACTGCCTTAAACAAAATTTTGAAAGAATTTACCTTTGCAGCTTCCTTGAAAATGACCTCTTTAAAGGGTGATTTTGTCGACTAGGTGCCCTCTGTAAGGGCACTTACCCTTCGAGAGGCTATCTTTAACTTTTGTGTTGAACCGATCCTTTGAACCAACCATTGAACCAAGCTTTAAACTAATCGTTGAACCCTTTGATTGAAAAAAATCCATTGAACCATTTGATGAACTGTCTAAGTGAACCGAAGCATTAAACCGATTGAATTGAACCAACTTTGGTTCAACAGTTCAATGGTTCATTCCCTTTGATTTGGCTAAGTCCTTTTGATCCTCATTGAACCTGTTGAACCTTGAACCCTAGTGGTTCAATGGTTTAATGGTTGAATGGTTCAAGCCTTGAAAACTTATTCTTTTGATTGAACCTAACTGTAGAAGCCTTTGAACCTGACATTAGAAGCCTTTGAACCTTGAAGCAATTGAACTCTTGCTACTGATGTTGAACCTGGTCATTGAGCCAACTTTGAGATTGCCTAAGTGTTGAAAGCTTGCTTCTTTCCTGCAAAGTCCATAGAAATCAACTTGTGAAGCCCATTGAACTTGGCCTACAGAGTCCGTAGATTTTCTTTTCTTGCAAAGTCTGTAGATTCAAGCCTACAGAGTCCATAGATTCAAGCCTGCATAGTCCATAAATTCAAGCCTATAGATTCCATAGATTCAATCCTGCAGAGTCCGTAGATTCAAGCCTGTAGAGTCTGTAGATTCAAGCCTGCAGAGTCCATGTATTTTTGAGAAGCTTGAAAAATGAGGAATTTGAATGCCTAGGAAAATTTTCAAAAAGGGAAAAGAAAATTTTGGTCTGTAGGACCAAAATAGTTCAATTTTTTTCCCAAAAATGAGTGATATTTTTGGGGGACAACAAATACACTGTTCTATCCAGCTAGGCAAGTCAAGTGAGGACACTGCAGTGTCTTATGCCAGATAACTAGGTTCTTGGACATATAGTTCTATCCGAGAAAGTTGAGTGAGGGAACTATGGTATCTTATGACAAATGTCTAAGTTTATGGAAGTAAATAGTGAATAAGCTACTTCTTGTTTCTATAACTTATTTCCTGCAAAAGTGATTTATTTTCAGCAAAGTGTGCTTTAAATTTTCTTGCTTTTTAGAATAAAATTTCCTACATTCTAGAATAAATTCTCTTGATTTCTAGAATAAATTTTCTTGATTTTAGTAGTTAATTTTTATTGCTTTCTATAAGTAAAATTTCAATTCCTATTGTTTTGATTTTAACATTTTTTTATTTCATCATTATTATTTTTTAAATGGTTTTAAATAACCCCTTTTAAAACACATAAAAACAAAAAATAACTAACTTTTTGCAGGAAGGGATAAGATAGTTGAAAGAGTGGCATAACGTTTATGTAGAGAAAAAGACATTCTCAAGGGAGATTCCTACCAAACAAGACACAAGTTGTTGTTAGGAAAGAACCATAAATACCTGCAACAACTAAGAACCCTATTGAGGAATATACCATAAGTCATAAGACTCTTGAATAAGAGAAGACTACAAATTGAAGGAGGTAGCTTGCAGAATAATCTCTATTGGCTCTAAGAAAGGAAATTGAAGTATAAGAAACATTAGCTGAGATGATAAGAAGGAACAAAGGAGAAGAACTACACAAAGTAGGCACTCCAAAAAGTAACATATTTAAAACATTTTAGCAAGGCTTTCTTAATCAAATCAAAGAAATCTCAAAAGAATCTTTAAACATTTCATCCAGTAAAAAGATTGAGGATCAGTAGATAAACATTTATTATTATGTTGACAAAGGAATTGACACTGAGTTTGAGAATGAGATCTTGAATACCTTTAGTATCCATATCACAAGAAAAGCCATCATGAGTCAAGAAGGAGACTTTGTGGAAGATAATGGGACTCCAGACATAGTTACTTTTGAATTTCCTATTCTAGATGCAATAGGCATAACATAAATGAAAAACATCCCACAATCATCCTTGCCCAATTTTAGAGATACATTATTAGAAGACCCAGACACATTCTTGTTCAAATTTGATATCCTCTATAGAAGATATGACTACAAGTAGGATCCACCAAAAATGAAACTTTTTCTAGGTACTTTCAAAGACTCAGCACTTCACTGGTTTATGGGACTGGGTAGTAATTTGGTCTACACTTGAGAGGACATGAAAAATAAATTTTTGGTCAAGTATCAAGAATATGGAAGAGGAAGAAGTTATAGAAGAAATGACATCTTTAGAATGACTCATGAGGGGGATGAATCCTCGGAGAATTATTTTGAATGGTTCATATTCAATGTATAAAAATTCAAGCAAAGTGAACTTGGAGAAGAACCTTTGAAACTCATCTTCATAAAAGGACTTAAGGAAGATTGTCTAGAAGCCTTGGACCTAATGAGTGGAGGGGATATTTCTCACCTACCACTCTCAGATATCAAATATCTGAGCAAGAATTATTCTAGATCTACCATAAATAGAGTCAGGGGTATCAAGATCCCATTGGTAGCTACAAATGACCTATCAAAAATTAAGGTTAGTAACCTATTACAGGATATGAAATATGATATCATTAACCATTTGGGCACCCAACTGGACAGCTTGCACTGAAGACAAAATCAAACAACTTTAGATCAAGCCTTGACCATTTACTATCCAAACTGTAAGAAGAAAAAGGTTGATTGTAGACATCATGAGGTTTGGGTTAAAGTAGCTCACATAATAGTTAAAGAACCAAAAATAATATAGCTACATGTTATAGGAGGAGATGGTGATTAGTTTTTCTATGTTTCACAAATAAGGCCATGGGTTCAATGACCACCTTATCAAGGTATGGGACAAAATCCACCTTTTCCAAATTCTACCTCCTTTAATTCACAATTTTCAAATGCTATTCCCAATTGGACTAGTCCTTGGATGAATATTCCACCTCCTAATTCTAGTTGGAAACTACCTAAATCAAGATACCCCACCACCTCTTGGCATCCTCTATAAAATGTGTTCCCATCTTGGATGTAAGCTTGGTAACCACCCCAAGGCCTAACCTTCATAAACTAGTGGCAATGGCCCTGGAGACCTAACCAATCATGGGGTATCTCTCTATGAGGATGCCCTCCATAATAGAAACAACAACCTTATAGTCGTATGCCCAATGTTTAAGCTACACCCAAGCCTAACCATCTACCTACCCAACATGTACATAATCCTGCAAATAAGCTGGTATAATCCATATTTAGTATTGAGCATGTTTAGTACTTGGTATATGTAGTGAACCTCAATGAAGTTCACCTCCATTCAGGGAAGGTTATAGCACTCTTAACACCACCCATAATAAGGGAGTTAGATAATGAAACTTCATAAGAATATTGTAACCCATTGCCATCACCTCAATAACTCTTTAAACTAGCACATAAAGTTGATAAAATAACCCCACTATTTCCAAAATGTCTCAACTTTCAATGCCATATAATTGAACATAAGTTTGATTTAATGGGACAAATTAAGAACCTTTACATTGAAATCCCTCTATTCCAAGCCATCAAAGATGTACCCATATATTCCAAAGATATTATAGACCTCTATCTATGAAAAACATGAAGGAAGAAAAAAGATTCCAATACTATGCATGTGATTGGCCAGCTAGTAGACATCATGTTACGAAATACCCTAACAAAGAAGTATTCAGATCTTGGATGCCCTATAACAACAGTCCAAATCTATGACCAACAGTTGTCCAACACATTAATTGACCTAGAGGATGCAATAAATGCAATGACAATCGAAACTATGCACAAACTACAACTGAATAATATTCATCTCACATCTACAATGCTACAAATAGATGATAGATCTATAGTCAAACTAGAGTGAATCATTGAAGATCTTGTCATTACTATAGATTCTTGGGAGTATTCTACAAATTTCATTATGTTGCAACCTAAGCCTAATTTGGGTGGATACCCCTTATCTTGGGATGACCTTGGCTTGCCACAGCAGATGCCTTCATCAGCTGTAGAATAGGTAACATGATGATATCCAACAATTACCACACTAATATGTTGGTTCTTTATCCCCCAATGCAGCTAGTTTTTTTCACTAGAGTCTACATTATGGGCTAAAGAAGAAGAAGAAGATCAACCTTCCTTGATTCTTGTATTTACCATAGACCATGCATGCACATTGGCTGATCAAGAAGAAGATACCATTATCTCCAATATTCTTTAGCATAATTACTAGACTCTTATAGATCTCAACCAATTACAAATTATTGAGTGCCCCTTTTCTAGATTCTAAGAATTAGATAATTCTAATGCATATGTACATGAAACATTCCACCAACTATTGCCTCATAGTTATAGCCAATCCATATCCATTAGAAATATGGAAATAATGAAAGCAATATCACAAAAAAAATTAAATATCTCCAGGGAAAATAGTGCTTATTAATAATAAGTTGGAATTAAATAAGGAAAAATACCTAGTCAGCATGTTGCATGCTAACCAACATGGTTTTTCATGGGATTATGAGGATATGAAAAGAATCAATGCATAAACATGCACACATCATATTTACATCAAATAAGAGTGCCAACCAATTAGACATACACAATGTAGGATGAGTCTAGCTATTCAAGAAATCGTCAAAAGGGAATTACATAAACTTTTGACTATTATATTTATATATCCTATCTTTGATAGTGAATGGGTATCACTTTTGGTAATTATACCAAAAAAAATGGAGAATGATGTGTATGCATCAATTACAAGGAACTCAACACAACAACTAGGAAGGATCACTTTCATCTACCCTTCATTGACCAAATGTTGGACACATTAGCATGGAAGAAATATTTTGCCTTTTTGGATAGCTTCAATGGTTACAACTAGATTATAATTACTCATCAGGACCAGGAAAAGGCCACCTTTACTTGTCCCTAGGGTACTTATGCTTATGTTGTATTACCCTTTGGGCTATGTAATGCTCTGGCTACTTTCCAAAGGGCTATTCTGAGTATTTTTGTAGATATGGCCAATGAATGTGTTAAAGTCTATACGGTGACTTCACTGTTTATGGAGAGATATTTGATGAATGACTCAACAACATGGAAAAAGTGATGCAATGCTATCAGGAGCACCATCTATCTCTTATCCACAAGAAATTCTACATGCTTATGATAGAAGGTATTGTCTTAGGCCACCACATATTTATTGTAAGAATTAATGTTGACCCTGCAAATATTCATATCATCAAAAACCTACTTGTTCCTAAAAAACAAAAAGATGTCAAGATTTTTTTAGGCTATGCTGGTTACTACAAGAGATTCATCAATAATTTTAGTAAAGTATTAGCACCATTATTTACCCCTTGGCTAAAGATGTTGAATTTATCTGGACTCCTACTTGTGATATATCCTTCAAAAAATTGATTGAATTATTGACCACCACCCCTATTCTATGTGGTCCTGATTGGAAGCTTCCCTTCCACATTCACATAGATGTTTTAGATACTACTCTTAGAGATGTGCTAGACCAAAAATAGGTAGTACTCAATTATGCCAACTATTTTATAAGCAAAAACCTACAAGTAGTATAATTAAATTACATATTTATTGAAAAAGAGTTTTTGATGGTACTTTATGCTATCAACACATTCCATCATTAGATCACATAGTATCAAGTTTTTATTCATACAGACCATGCAAACATTTGGTACCTTATGAACAAGCCAACTATTCTAGACAGAGTGATAAGATGGTTATTCTTATTACATATATTTGATATCACCATTGTTGATAAGCCTGGCAAGGACAATTTAGTGGCTAAATTTTTATCATGCTTATAAATACCTGAAGATGATACCATAGTGGATGACTCATTTCCAGATGAGCACCTAGTCTCTCTCACCATTACCACACCCTGGTATGTTGATATTGCTAACTACCTTATCATAGGGTTACTTCCACAACACTTCCTCTCTAAACAAAAAAGAGCATTGATTCATAGAAGTGCTAGATATTCATGGTTATCAAGATTCCTTTTCTATACCGGGCTTAACTCTATCATCAAAAGATGTCTTAGAAAAGATGAAGTTCCAGATATCCTCAAATCCTACCATGATGAACCTTGTGGAGGACACTTTGTAGCCAAGCATACAATAGTCAAAATTTTGAATACAAGATACTATTGTCCCTCACTCCATAAATATGTAATACGATATACTACATATTGTGATAAATGTTAATGTATGGGGAGACCCACACATTTAGATGAAATGCCTTTATAGCCTAAGATGGTGCTTGAACTATTTGAAAAGTGGGGCCTAGACTTTGTAGGACCTTTTGATCCCAAATCCAATAACAAAGAATACATCCTTATTTTTACTAACTATGTCACTAATTAGGTGGAAGTTAAGGCTCTTACACATGCTAGGGATGAGAAGGTGGTAGATTTCCTTTATGAAGAAATATTTACTTGATGTGGTGTACCACATGAAATAGTCACTAATCACGGACCCCAATTCACTACTAATTTAATTACTACCTTAGTGTAGCAATATGGGATTAGGCATAAGAAATCAACTCCATATCATCTACAGTCCAATAGACATGTGAAAATCACCAATAGGGAGTTAGAAAATATTTTGACGAAGATTGTTAGTCTATCTTTTAAGGATTGGGAGGCTAGGTTTCTTGAAGATGTGTAGGCTTATAGAATCACATGGAAGACTACTAAAAGATTCACTCCATATGAGTTGGTCTATGGAAAGAAACTTGTCTTGCCCATCAAATTTAAACACAAGACCTTATGAAAAACACTAGAAATTGGGATGGATATATCTGAAGCCTAGAAAGAAAGGATTATATAGTTGAATGCCTTATATGAATATAGATAATAGGTATTATAGATCATACAACTTATACAATACTAGTGGATTAGATGGCATGATAGGCACATTAAGACTAGGCAATTCCATACCAAAGATTGGTCCCTTCTTTTTGACTTGAAATAGAAGGACCACATGGGTAAACTCCAAACCAAATGGCTTGGTCCTTTTGAGATTGATCATGTTTTTTACAATGGATCTGCTAAGATTTCATATGCTAGTCAATGGCCATAGAATTAAGTTGTACAAAAATCCACTTACTCAAGAAGAATTTACCAATCACATACGATAGTAATTATAAGATGGATGCAATGATGTCTTGGTTAGGTAGGTTGCCCCACTAGATAATGAGAGCACTAGTACACACTCAACTAAAGAAGGAGAGGAGAACATCTTTGGCCTCCTCTAGCATGATTAATGAGACCTTTCGCTAGTCCTTGACAAGTCACATTTCTATGTGACTTGGGCAGGACCACTAAATAAACATTCTACTACAAATAGCAATTAGAGTCAAAAAATAAAAAAATCCAATAATGAAAACCCATTTTTGGGCATTATTAGTAGCTTTTGGGTAGAAAACAAGCTTGCTAGCTACCTAGATCTATAAAAAGGGCTTAAATAGAAAATTAGCTTGTTGGCTATGTAGGGGTTAAAAAATAACTAAAAATAATAATGTGAAGATGGAAGCAAAGAGAAGGCAATCCCTCAAATCCCAACTATTCATGCAAGTTTCCTAAAGATGTTACAGGCATTCCTGGAGCTACTACAAGCATTCCTGAAGTTGTTAAGAGCACCTTCTACATAATTTTCCATCACTTTATAGCTTGCTATAGGCACCTCTATAGATGTTGTAGGTACCCTCTCATGCCTATTTTCACATTTATATAGAGCATACAAGATATATCCTCTTATAGCTCTCATCGATGGTCTAGTTATTAGCTTTTGGGCATTACATGAAAGTCATCAAATAACCTCATGTAAGAATGTAAGAATATTGGGGCAACACATGTCATATCTATTGCCTAAATATACCCCTAAATATCAAGCTATAGAGCCACAACAAAGCATACAACTTCCCTTTCTATATAGATATGTTTTAGACCATAATTTTTGCCTATAGGGACACTCATGAATCATTTATAGTTCAAGTTCTGCATTGAAGACCCTGTTGATTACTATAGCCAAGATTAGGCACAAAACCTTTAGGGAATACATAGCATCTAGAATCATATCAACTGGTTCATCTAGATGAAGGTCACTAGCTAGTATTTCCCTCAGCTACCTGCTCAGGATCTTTCATCCATTACTTAGAGCACTCACCTTTTCAATTATCACATGATGGTATGATAATAATCATTTATACTCCAAGGCTAAGACCCTTGTTCCATGTAGATTATCCTACATCACATGCACTAGTGCAATAGGCATCACTAATTCCTACTAGTTGGTGATCTCCAAAATCAATTCATAAAGGATCCACTTCACTCTAGCTCCAACTGCCAACCTAATCATTGCACTGTTAATCATTCCCATGAAAATATTTTCATGCTAACACACATGTGAATACCTAGGCATAACATATAGAACATCATTATTATAAGGTACACCATATATTTCATCATTGAAAATGTCACTCATTATTCTAATCTAGATATATGGTATTAATAAAGCATATTTAATTATGACTTTAATCATTCATTCAAAATTCCATCACCTCACCACTAAACCCACACTCTTCCTCATAATGACCTATCTCATCCCATACTTCCTAGTTCATCCACATCACTTGAGGACATGTGATAGCTCAAGTGGGGGGAGATGCTACGAGTTAAACCTCATCTACATGAAAAACCTACAACCTCACACTCACCATTTGTGAACCAAACCCTACAACCTCACACTTTCCATTTGTGAAGCAAACCCTACAATAGAGGAGGCTCTAGCTTTGGTACCCTTATATCAAATATTTCCTCCTCCCTTGCCCACTATACCAACACCTACTATAGAAGAAGTCATTGATCTGTATTTGTCAGTCACTACTCTAGTAGAGACTAATGATCTTTTGATTTTTTTGAAGGAAAAATTTAGTAATAATAAATCTTACCAGAAAGAATTAGTGTAGATATTCAAGGGTTATGTTGAATCAAAAGAATATCATGATGAATTACAATAAAAATTAGAATTTTCTAAAATTAGGATCAAATATTTGAAGGAAAAGATTAGCAAATTGTATGAAACTACTAAAATGCTAATGGAGTGTAGACCACCTTCTAGGGTGTATGATGTATATCTGGAAGAAAAATGGTTGAAATTAAGGTATGATAGGATTTATAATGATCAATCTTATATGGTCTATGACCCAAATTCTTTCTTTAAAGAGTATAAACATGTTGATCCTAATCTTTAAGCCCAATGAAGTGAATTCTACATTCACCAATATGTTATTCCTAGTGATATAGAATGGAATCCCAACATCTATTTGGGGGATGTTCTGTTAAATGCCTTTTCTTCATATGTTTTGAATGAAATTGGAAGAGGAAAAAAATGGAAGGATATCAAACAAAATAAAAATAAGCTACCCTGATGATCAGGAGTGAAGCAATGAATTATAGATGCTATGATAAATGAATGGATCTTCTTTATGAACAAAGACACTCCTTGACAATGGGTTATCAGAAAGTAGGTAGAAGTCTAGAACCACTATTTGGGTCTTATGGAAGGAGATGGCAACAAAAAATTTGTTTCTTGTTCTCACATATGGGTAGAGCTCTCAGATGCCTTGAAAAGAAAGGAACCATACTTCTTTCAAAACCTTAGGGAGGCCATCCACAAGGTATATTTGTATATTAAACTTGTTAGAAAGTGGAGAGGACAATGGTTGGGTTTCATGTTTCAATCCCCCATATTCTAGTTCCCAATTCATGATTGGGAGGGACATGTTCTAGCTGATAGGGAGAAAGAGAAGAAAAGATGGAGTGACATTGAGAATTCTAAAGGTTTTTACATCTTTGAAGGGGTAGGTTGCCTTGAGGCCCTAGCCTTTAGAAAATTTTGTGGTTTTAGAATGCAACCAAGGCTTTCTTGAGGTCAAGTAAGAGATTAAGTAGGGGGATGTGATGAGGCCACCAATTGCTTACTTTTATAACCTCATCCATGCTTAGTCTATGTCCTTTTCTAAGTAAATATCATAACTATCTTTCACTGATGCAAATGAATGAATGAAGTTATGATTTTGTATGTTCATTAATGTGTGTGTGTGTGTGTGTGTGTGTGTGTGTGTGTGTGTGTGTTTGTGTGTTATGTTATGAATTATTGATGTTTTTCCATGATTGAATTATATTGGTGTGACTTTATCTAACAAGCATTTGAATGGTCATGTAAATCTATAGAATCTTATTAAATCCATAACTTCTATAGGCTACTTATATCAACTATAGGATTTATATATAGGTTGTCTACAACCATTACAGAGTGCCCACAACAATTATAAGATTCACCTATAGGGTACCTATAGCCACTATAGAGTGCCCACAATAACTATAAGATTCACTTATAGGTTACCTACAACAACTACATAATTCTCTTAAAAACTATAGGCTTCACCTATAGGTTGCCTATAGCCACTGTAGAGTGCTTGTAGTAACTATATACTCTACCTATAGGTTGTTTGCAACCATTTCAGAATGCCCACAACAACTGAAGGTTTCACCTATAGGTTTCTTGTAGCTACTATAGAGTGCCTACAACCACTATACAAAGCAGAGCCATTATTGAGGAGACCTTATAGACACATCCAACTATCTTAGGAAACCAAATGAATGATTGGGAAGAGTCATAATTATTTTATAGATTACCTACATGTAAGGAGAGATTGGATGTGATGCTAAGGATGGTAAAGACAAGGATACTGATAACAAACAAAAGGAAATAAAACAATAAAATAGTATGCCTTGTCTCTAACCTAGTCAAACCTAAAACAAGTAATTTTGATTACTAACTACTTAAAGGTTAACTAGAGTAGTTACTAAGTATTTGTATTCTTTCCTACTTTGGTGTTTTTGGTTAAGAGTTCATAAACTACATTTTGTATTTAAAGGTATAAGCTAGATAAGATTAGAAGTTAGATACTTTTGAGGAAATAATAGTAGAATTTTTTACTATATCCTTTGTATCCAAAATTGAGTAATGATAAATTTGAATTTTTAATAAGTTTGTGAATTCTCTCAAAGAGGGATTGGAGCTTAGTTATGAACAAGGAAGGCCCCCCTCAAAACAAGCTGATATGAAGATCTCGATCCTCTTTAGTTATTAGTGTGTTGTGTAAGTTGATTTAACTGTTAAGTTTGATTATATAAGTGTGATGCCTATATGATACATATGTGTGGAATAGTTCTATAATTCTATCACAATAATTTCATAATATATCTATATGGTAAATTAAACTTAAATTTATTATATTGTAACTAAAAACACAAGATTTCTAAATCAGTAATGTATATATAGTGTTAACACTCTTGAAAAGCTTACACACTTCGGGTTAACAATTAATGTTTGACTAGACTGGTGAGTCTAGTAATCATTAGGTAATTATTCTGTGCAACATTCATATTTTTATTCTTGTCATGAACTATTTTTTATGGTTCATTTTTTTGTGATCCACATCATGCACAATGCTCATTTTTTTAGCTATGTTCCCATATTCCTGTCATGTGTACATTAGGGGAAAGATAACCTACTTATACTTTACATTATTATTTTTATACTATTGGTACTACATTATTTTATATTTTAGGCCTCTATAAATACTATCAGTTCTCCATAATCTCCTCCACATTGTGATGCACATGATGTAATTTATCCTAGGTTAAAACTGTTGTCTCCCAAAAATAACTATCATTTTTGACACAACATTTGAATTATTTTGGTTCTACAAACCAAAATAATATCTTCCATTTTCAAAATTTGTCTTAGATATTCAGATTTCTCATTTCTAGAGCTTCTCAGAAAATCTACGGACTCTGCAGGGTTAAATCTACGAACTCTGCAGGCTTGAATCTATGGACTCTGTAGGCTTGAATCTACAGACTCAGCAGGAAGAAAAATCTATGGACTCTGCAAGAAAAGGAAAATCTATGGACTCTGTAGGTGGTTTTCAGTCAAAATAATTGATTTTTAACATTTGTTCATTTTCTGGGATTGGTTCAAAGTTTTGGTTGAATTGTAAATCTTCATCGGCAAGCATCTGAATACAAAAGGAGACTTGAATAATTGAACCGTTGAACCATTGAACCAATTTGGT
Organism: Torreya grandis; assembly: GCA_037957365.1. Lineage (NCBI taxonomy): Eukaryota > Viridiplantae > Streptophyta > Pinopsida > Cupressales > Taxaceae > Torreya > Torreya grandis. The sequence goes on from JARHVA010002670.1 coordinate 171,144, forward strand.
TCAAAGGTTCAACCAGTTTAAAGTTCAACAAGTTCAATGTCATTGGAAAAATTTAAGCACTTCATAAAGGTTCAAAGTTCAGTCGCTTCAACAGGTTCATCGGCTTCCAAACATTTGGTCAAATCAAAATGACTTGAACCATTGAACTGATTGGGTTCAAAGGTTCAACAGGTTCAAAGGTTCAACAGTTAGTTCAACCAAAGGAATAGTTCAATCGCTCAGTTCAACCAAGTAGTTCAATGCTTTATTTCACTCAGATGGTTCATTTCCTTTATTTCAGTGTCTTTTGGTTCAATCATTTGGTTTGTCAATATGTTCAAGGCTTTCATTGAACCATTGAACCAAATTTTTGGTTCAACATCTTGGTTCAATGAAAAGGTTCAACAGCAGGTTTATCACTTTTTGGTTCAAAAGGTGCTTGGCGTGCTTCGTTGAACCATTGAACCAGTTTAATAGACAGGTTCAATCAAATGGTTCAACTCTCAGTTCAAAGGCAAGTACAAATATTTGGTTCAATGCTTAGTTTATAGGCCTATTTTATTCGTTGAACCATCAACTTGAACCATTGGCTTGAACTATTTTTGGTTCAAAGCCTTGGTTCAACTGATTAGTTCAATGGCAAAAAGTGCATTCAATGGTTCATCGGTTGTTTGCTTCAAAGGCTTGGCACGCTTCATTGAACCTTTGAACCGGTTCAACAAATGGTTCATCGACTAAGTTCAAAGGAAAGGTTCAATGCTAAAGAACTTTTTTGAAGGATAAGTGCCCTTACGGTGGAAAATTCATTAACCAAAGCACCCTTTGGCTTGTTCAAAGACTTGTTCAAAGCCCAAGGGAATTTTCCTCAGACTTTTTGTCTGTGGGAATTTTCCTTGGGGAAAATGTCCACGGGAAACGTTCAAAGGGATTGGCCCGAGGAAAAACCTGGGGGAAATTTGTGAAGAGCCAATGAAGGACCTCGAAGGGCAGGTGCCCTTGTAGGGAACTCTCGACCATTAATTTGAGGATACTTCTCGAAGCTGAAGGATCATTTCTTAAGGCCCAAAAGGGCAAAGTCCAATCTGGAAAAGTGCCAAGTGGAAAGCCAAAAGAAGACCAAGGGGTGATGCGCCTAAACACGTCAAATTCAACACAGTCAACTAGCTATTGGAAACACAATGATTGGCACGTGAATGTCAAATTGAAGACAAAAAATAACTGTTGATCCTTTGAACATACATAATAGAATACATTCACAATTTTCAAGGCCAAGACCAACAGAAAGTGGGGAAGGAATAGGATAGCAAGATAAATCCAGGACCCAATTCAATTAATTAGAAAGGGAGGAATGATGAAGATAAGATCAGACTGCCAGGCAGACATTGAAAGTTTTAAAACTTTTAATTGCATAACTTATCTATATACATTGAGAAGATCAAATGGGTAAAAGGTCCCAAAGTTCCAGCTTGTCTTCCTAACATTTCCCAATGCATCATGATGTATTATTGTTCCCTAGTCCTTCTTGAAAGTGGCTATATAAGGGATTCCTATCATTTTAAAATCATCTTCTTTTTGATAATCTGAATAAAACTCTATCAAAATTGAGAGGCATCATTGAGACTTTGTGCTCAGTCTGTTTATCATATTTTGTTAATGAAAACAAGGGACTTTTTTAGACTTTGTGCTATGATATCTTTTTTGTTTCATTAATCTAATAAGCAGGATTAGTAAATTTGTCAAGAAGGTGTCCTAAAGAATCAACTATGGAGAGACTTTGTGCCCCCATAGTTGCCTTCAGTGTGTTTGTTTTTTCATTGCTGTGTAAAGAACTTTAAAAAGACTTTGAGCTTTCATTGTTCTTCATATATCACTCTTGAGTATTTCATGTGTAGACTTTGTGATGTGTCTTGATTTGTTGGTTACCACACTTTAGTCATATTCTACTTTTATTTCCAAGAGTATTATTGTGGCTAGTTGAACAGTTCTTCTGAAAGAAGAGGAGTGCTATCTATCATTCTCTTGAGTTCTTCCTTTGTTTTGTATACATCATCTCTGAAGAAAGAGAGATGGATGTCTGGTCTTACCCTTGAGTATTATTTTTTATTCATATATATACATAGCATATCCATAGGGAACCTCCCCTTGATGAGAAGAGAGAACAGTCTCCTTCTAATGTGATAAATTTACACATTAGGATGACTAATCTTCTTGCTTTGGCTGATAAGACGTATTTTGTTTGCCAGTACGCTGATAAACAAAATATTCAACCAACAATTTTTGGTGACTCTACTAGGGATATATCCATTATCCATTTATATTATATCCATTCCATTCACCTCTACACCAATAGGAAAAAAATGCACAGTTCAAAGCCTCAAGCTTTAACTGAAGCAAAGTCAATTCTTTTCAAAAAAAAATTTACAAATCTAGCAGATTCAAGGTAAACACAAAGCTAAAGGGATAAAGGTGTCATTGATCCTATGTTCAAGCTCGTACAACAAAGTGATTTTGATCTGTTTGCTTCACCATCTCGTCTACAACGAACCAAGAGCTTCCCCCCTACTAAAGCCAGATCTCCATTACTAGGTGAAATATCAACTTCTGCTATTGATAAAGCTGTGCCTTTAATTACCCCTTTGAGATTTGTTATCCCTCCTTTTTAGTACCCCATAATGGCAGTTCAAGGTCCCTGGGGTAATGCTTTTGGCCCTCTTAATCTTACTCCTCCTCTACATGAACTTCCATGCAGTTCTAAGAAGAATTTCCCAAAATTCCATGATGATGGGAAAGTTCATCCTGATGAACATATTACAGTATTCAGTATAGCTTATGGAGCAATTGGGGTAGAGTTTGAAGATGTATCAGTCAGGCTTTTTGTTGAAACACTACAAGGTCCTACATCAGATTGGTTTTACCATTTACAGGCTCGATTTGTGACTGATTGGAATACTTTGAAAGCTAAGTTTGAAGCTAGATTCAAACCTGCAAAAGATGCACATACACTTCTGGCTCAACTTACACAAATGAAAAAAGAACCGCATGAGCCTATGAGAGACTTCATAGCTAAATTTGACAAGTTGAGAAATAGAATTCCTATAATTTCTAGACCTACAGCTGAAAATCTTAAATGCTTTTTCATTAATTCTTAGCTACCTAAAGTCAATTTCCTCTTGAGACGTGTTGGCCAAATAGATCTAGCTGCAACTCAACTTTTGGCCACTGAAGTAGAAGATGATCTCATCTTAGCAGAGAAAATAAGAATAGATCCCAATAGAAATAGAGCTTCATCATCATCCAAATTTGTATCTACAAGCACCACAGATCCAATGGTGCAAAAATTAGCGAATGAGCTCCTTGCACTCAAAAAACAAATGGCTCAAGGAATGTCTTATGCTCCTACATACAGAAGAACATTCCCAAATCAGTCATATCAAGGCAATGTTGCCAAAAACCAAGGACAACAAAATCACCTTCCTCCTCCACAAGGAAAACTTGCCTTGGAAGCTCCTCCAACTAATTCAGCAATGGGATATCTTGAGACAGAATCAGATTTTTCTTATCAGCCTAAATTAAATCAAGAAAATGATGCTGATATCATCGAAGATAGTCAAGAAGAATGAACTAGCGACTCCCACATTGGTTTTCTAAATTATCAGGATGAACTCAGAAGCAAAGGAGAAGCTTTAGATGGATCATATGCAGTGTTTACCAAGTCCAAGAACTAATCAATCCAGCAGGCTGATAACGGAAAGACAGAAGAGCAATCACAACCAACAGTCACAATTGACAAGCATGGGATAGTTCTACCCTTTCAACCAAAAGATCCAATAATCACTCAAAAGGTAAATACATCTGCTGCACCTTCCCCTTCTACTTCTAATTCACAAACCAGTATACCTCCCGTCCCTTCTAAAACTCAGAAAGCTGAAGTACCTTTCTCTATACCTAGTTCGATTCAACCATTTGACATAATTAATCATGTCAAAAAGACAAAAATACAAATGTCTGAATTTGAGTATTTGTAGTCCAATCCAGATCAACTGAATAAGTTGGTCCAATATGTTAAAAATCAAACCATCCCTGTAGTATAAAAGGCCAAAAAAGTGACTTTTGATTCCTCAATAAATATGCCTAGTCCAAATAATATGATTATTACTCCTCCAACTACTTTTGAAAAAATAGAACCCTTCTATGTTTCCTTGTTAATCAATGGCTACAAGCTGAGTAACTTTATAATAGACTCAAGTGCATCTGACAATTTCATGCCTACCAAAGTCATTGAGTCTCTTGGTCTCACATTGACCAAGATGTTTGGGAGATGTTTCTCCATGGAGAACAAGCAAGTGCCATTGCTGGGGCAAATTAAAGATGCCCAATTTGCATTTGCAGCCTTTCCGAACAAGAGGATTAAAATGACTGTATTAGTGGCTGAAGTCCCAGCGTCTTATGGTATTTTACTTGGATGAAATTTTTTTAAGGACGTGGGAGGAGAGCTAAACATGGATCTATCTGAGGCAAGGATCCTTGTACAAGGCGTGATGAAGAGATTACTTCCTGAAAAGGAAGCAAAATATGTAGTCACCAAGATGTCAGCTCCTGAAGCTCAAATCCTTTTTGAATCTATAGGTATAGGTAATTACTTTTTATATACATATCATGAAGAAAGACCCTCCATCTATGATGAAGGAAAGTCTAAAGTAAAGTCAGTGTCTGATGAGATTTGGACTCTAGAATTTGATGATAGTTGTTCCTCTTCTGGTTTCGGAGCCGGAATTGTTTTAATATCTCCTCAAGGAGATATGTTCCATTCATCATATAAGTTATAGTTTAGAAACACAAATAATACAGCTAAATATGAATCATTGTTGCTAGGCATGAAGGCTGCTCAAGAAAGAGGCATCAAGTGTCTTCATGCTAAAGGGGACATTGAATTAGTTGTCTGCCAAGTGAGAAACTCATATCAAACCAAGAATGAAAGGCTGCGCCATTATCGTAATCTTATTTGGGATCAAATTGAAAGCTTTGATGATTTCAACATTTCTTCCATTCTAAGAGAATCCAATGATAGAGATGATGCACTTGCTATTTTAGGAACTCTTTTAGTTCCACATTTTGATTTTAAATAAGCCAAATATACCATTAAGCTGATCTATAAGCTGAGTGTTCTTGATAATGCTGATCATTGGCAAATTTTCAATGATGATAATCAGATCATTGCCTTTTTGGAAAGAAAAGACAATTTGAAATGGTTGTATTTTGAAGGTAGCGAATCTCAAAAGTCTGAATTAATTTCTGAATCTAGTTCAGATGTAAATGAAGAGTTTATACAGTTGAAAGGAAATAAAATTTCTAAAGGCCTGGTTTCTCTTGAATAGTTGTTTGACAAGCATGATAGATTCATCAAGCAACAGCAGATAGATTCAAATTTCTCTCAGAGATTTGACCAAGTGAATCTGAACAACGAAAAAAATCCAAAAATGGTCAACATTGGTAAGTGTTGTACACCTGAAAAAAAAATCAAATTTATTTCTTTGCTTCATCAATCCATCATCATATTCCTCTCAAGGCTGATTTAATGCCTTACAAGCAAAAATCTAGACAATACAATCCGAATATTTTAGGTACAATTATGTCTGAGATTCAGAAAATGTTAAATGCTAGAATTATTTTTCCAATCCATCATTCTACATGGATTGCAAATATAGTTCCTGTAAGGAAGAAAAATGGCAAAATCCACATTTGTGTTAATTTTTGGAATCTAAATCAATCTTCTCTGAAAGACAATTACCCTTTACCAATCATGGACCAAGTGCTCCAAAAAGTAACAGGATTAGAAATGTTATCAATGTTGGATGGCTTCTCAAGCCATAACCAAGTTGAAGTTGCTAAACCTGATCAACACAAGACTGCATTCATCATGCCTTGGGGTACTTTTGCATATAAATGAATGCCTTTTGGATTAATAAATGCTAGTGCTACCTTTCAGAGAGCTATGGATATGGCTTTTAAAGATAAAATTGGCAAATTCATAGTTTTATATCTTAATGATTTAACTATCTTTTCAAAGAGCCGATCTGATCATATGCACCACTTGCAAAAAGTGTTGGAGCGCTGCTAAAAAATGGTATTTCTTTGAATCCTAAAAAGTCTATTTTTGGAGTGATAGAAGGAAAACTCCTTGGACACATTATTTCCAAAGAAGGCATAAAGATTGACTCAGATAGAGTCAAGTCTATTCAAGATCTAAATTTTCCTATGAGCAAGAATTTTGTTCACTCTTTCTTTGAAAAAGTGAATTTATTACAGAGATTCATCCCCAAATTTGTTGAGAAGACAAGACACATTGGAAATATGATGAAAGGGAAAGACTACCTTCAGCTGGACCAAAGAAGGCAAAGCAACATTTCAAGATATCAAAGTCTCTATTGCTCATGCCCCTACCTTGGTCTACCCAGATTACCACAGAGATTTCACTATATACAGCTATGCATTTGAGCATACTCTTTCAGCTATTCTTGTCCAACAAGACAAAGAAGGTATGGAATCTCCCATCTCTTTGATGAGTTTCCCTCTGAAAACTCATGAATTGAAGTATTCAAATATAGATAAGCATTCTTATGCCTTAGTAAAAGCATTCAAACACTTTCACTTATTTATTTTGAATTCACATACTATTGCCTTAGTTCCTGACAGTACAGTCAAGTCTATTTTAACTCAGTAGGAGTTTGGCACATAGAGAGGTAATTGGATTGCAAAGATCCAAGAATTTGATCTAGATATCAAGCCAACAAAGCTGGTCAGAGGTAAAGGTCTTTGTCAATTAATGGCTGATAATAAGCCATAAGATACAAAACTTGAAGAAGCTGAAGTAGACAATATGCCAACAGTTCTTTTTGTTTCCACTACCATTGAATGGTATTCAGATATTGCCTATTTTTTGACTTATGGAGAATGTCCTACTCATTTTTCTTACAAAGAGAGGAGAACCATCAGATTGAAATCTACCAATTTTTTCCTTTGGGAAAATGGCCTGTACAAAAGAAACATAGATGGAGTTTTTCTTCATTGTGTAGACAAAGAACAACAGACCCAGCTCTTGAAATCTTTCCATAATCTAGCTTGTGGAGGACATTTTTTTGCTCTTGTGACTACTCACAAAATTTTGAGAGCTAGGTATTATTGGCCAACTCTTTTCCAAGATGCACATAAATGGGTAAGGAAATGTGAACTTTGCCAGCAATTTGTTGGAAGACCCAAGTTGGCTGCTCTGCCTCTTAAGCCAGTCATCATAGAGGAACCTTTCCAGCAGTGGGGGCTCGATTTTATTGGGACAATAAATCCATTATCAAGTGTTGGACATGATTATGTCTTTACAGTGACTGATTATTTCACTAAGTGGGTAGAAGCAATCCCAACAAATCATGCTACCTCAGAAGTTGTATGCAACTTCTTGAAAGAGAACATCATTTCCAGATTTGGAGTCCCACTCAAAATTGTTATTAATAATGTAGCTTTTTTCACCTCTCAAGAAATCACACAATTCTATTTTTATTATAGAATTAAGCTCTCTCATTCTTCTGATTATTTTCCATAAGGGAATGGACAAGCTGAGTCCAGCAATAAAAAATTGGTAACTATTATCAAGAAACTTGCAGATGATAATCAAAGGATGTGGCACAAAGCATTGGTAGACGCTCTGTGGGCTGATAGGATCATGCCAAAAAGGGCAATTGGTATGTCTCTTTTTCAACTTCTCTATGGTATTAATGCTGAGATACCAATCACTTTAGAGTTACCAGCCTTGAAATTGGTGAAGGCTATTAAAGATCAGACATATGAGAGTTCTCTTGAAAAAATAATCATGTGCCTGACTCAACTGGAAGAAAAAAGAACCATGGTGGTGGACAAAATTTCCGTTCACCAAAATCTGATAAAGAAACTTTTTGATCAAAAAGCCAGAAATCATGATTTTTAGATTGGGGATAAAGTCCTACTGTGGGACAAAAGAAGAGAGCCAAAAGGGATGCATGGAAAGTTTGACTCCCTTTGGAGAGGCCCATTCACAATTCATTAGCACATGGGTGAAAATAGCTTTTTGTTGAAATACCAAGATGGCACGCTCTTTTCTCTGCCCCATAATGGGTAGCATCTGAAACACTTTAATTCTTAAAGTGTCTGATCATTGCCTCTGTATATATGTATACTTGTATAGTTTTAATTTTTATTTTGTTTTGTTTGTTTTCATTCTTGTTGCCTTTCATTTCTAGAAAGCATGACTCTAAAGCCCAATGGTACAGTTGAAGACACTGGAGTTTTTGAATTCTACTCCTTCCAATTCATTTTGCAATTGACAGAAGTTCCCTAACTGGGGCCAACTATTGTCTCCCAAAAATAACAATCATTTTTGGAACAATATTTGAATTATTTTGGTTCTACAAACCAAAATAATATCTTCCATTTTCAAAATTTGTCTTAGATATTTAGATTTCTCATTTTCAGAGCTTCTCAGAAAATCTATGGACTCTGTAGGGTTAAATCTATGGACTCTGCAGGCTTGAATCTATAGACTCTTCAGGCTTGAATCTATGGACTCAGTAGGAAGAAAAATCTATAGACTTTGTAGGTGGTTTTCAGTCAAAAGAATTGATTTTTAACATTTGTTCATTTTTCGAGATTGGTTCAAAGTTTTGGTTGAATTGAAAATCTTCATCGACAAGCATCTGAATACAAAAAGAGACCTGAATCATTGAACCATTGAACCAATTTGGTTCAAATTTTCAACTGATTCAAAGTTTAACAAGTTCAATGTCATTGGCAAAAGTTAAGCGCTTCATAAAGGTTCAAAGTTCAGTCGCTTCAACAGGTTCATCGCCTTCCAAACATTTGGTCAAATCAAAATGACTTGAATGGTTGAACCATTGAACCAATTGGGTTCAAAGGTTCAATGGGTTCAAAGGTTCAAAAGTTAGTTCAACCAAAGGAACAGTTCAATCGCTTGGTTCAACCAAGCAGTTCAATGCTTTATTTCACTTAGATGGTTCATTTCCTTTGTTTCAGCATCTTTTGGTTCAATCATTTGGTTTGTTAGTTAGTTCAAGGCTTTCATTGAACCATTGAATCAAATTTTTAGTTCAACATCTTGGTTCAACAAAAAGGTTTAACATCTGGTTTATCACTTTTTGGTTCAAAAGGTGCTTGGCGTGCTTCATTGAACCGTTGAACCAGTTCAACAAATAGGTTCAATCAAATGGTTCAACTCTCAATTTAAATGCAAGTACAAATATTTGGTTCAATGCTTAGTTTATAGGCCTATTTTATTCATTAAACCATTGACTTGAACCATTGGCTTGAACCATTTTTGGTTCAAAGCCTTGGTTCAACCGATTAGTTCAATGTATTGGTTGAATGGCAAAAAGTGCATTCAATGGTTCGTTGGCTATTTACTTCAAAGGCTTGGTGTGCTTCATTGAACCTTTGAACCAGTTCAACAAATGGTTCATCGACTAAGTTCAAAGGGATGGTTCAATGCTAAAGAACTTTTTTGAAGGACAAGTGCCCTTGTGAAGGACACTTCATCGACCAAAGCACCCTTCGACTTGTTCAAAGCCTGGGGGAATTTTCCCCAGACTTTTTATCCATGGGAATTTTCCCCAGGGAAAATGTCTGTGAGAAACGTTCAAAGGGAATGGCTTGAGGAAAAACCTAGGGGAAATTTGCGAAGGGCCAATGAAGGACCCCGAAGGGCAGGTGCCCTTACAAGGAACTCTCGATCATTAATTTGAGGATACTTCCCAAAGTTGAAGGATCATTTCTCAAGGCCTGAAAGGGAAAAGTCCAATCTAGAAAAGCACCAATCAGAAAGCCAAAATAAGACCAAGGGGTGATGCGCCCGAACGCATCAAATTTAACACAGTCAACTAGCCGTTGGAAACACAGTGACGGGCGTGCAAACGTCAAATTGAAGACAACAAAATAACTATTGATCTTTTGAACATAGAAAATAGAATACATTCACAATTTTCAAGGCCAAGACCAACAAAAAGCAAGAAAGGAATAGAATAGCAAGCTAAATCCAAAACTTGATTTAATTAATTAGAAAGGGAGGAACGATGAAGATAAGATTAGACTGCCAGGTAGACATTGAAAGTTGTAAAACTTTCAATTACACGACTTATCTATCTTCATTGAGAAGATAAAATGGGTAAAAGGCCCAAATTTCCAGCTTGTCTTCCTAACATTTCCCAATGCATCATGATGTATTACTATTCCCGAGTCCTTCTTGAAAGTGGCTATATAAGGGACTTCCTATCATTGTAAAATCATCTTCTTTTTAATAATCTGAATGAAACTCTACTGAAATTGAGAGGTATCCTTGAGACTTTGTGCTCAACTTGTTTATCATATTTTGTTAATGAAAACAAGGGACTTTTTCAGACTTTATGCTGTGATATCTTATTTGTTTCATTGATCTAATAAGCAAGATTAGTAAATTTGTCAAGGTGTCCTGAAGAATCAACTGTGGAGATACTTTGTGCCCCCATAGCTGCCTTTAGTGTGTTTGTTTTTTCATTGCTATGTAAAGAAATTTGAAAAGACTTTGAGCTTTCATTGTTCTTCGTATATCACTCTTGAGTATTTTATGTGCAGACTTTGTGCTGTGTCTTGATTTGTTGGTTACCACACTTTAGTCATATTCTACTTTTATTTCCAGGAGTATTCTTGTGGCTGGTTGAATAGTTATTATGAAAGAAGAGGAGTGCTATCTGTCATTCTCTTGAGTTCTTCCTTTGTTTTGTATACATCATCTATAAATAAAGAGAGATGGATGTCTGGTCCTACCCTTGAGTATTATTTTCTATTCATATATATACATAGCATATCCATAGGGAACTTCCCCTTGATGAGAGGAGAGAACAGTCTCCTTCTGATGTGATAAATTTACACATTAGGATGACTAATCTTCTTGCTTTGGCTGATAAGACCTATTTTGTTTGTCAGTACGCTGATAGACAAAATATTCAACCAAAAAAACCTTGATTAGTTTGGTTAACCTCTTTGCTTCATTCTCATCTTGTGTACTTTCATATCATGTGTCAATTATTGTCTACTAGATTGCAATGGTAGTATTTTATGTATAATGTTTATTTTGTAACAAATTAAACCATAATATTAAAAACATATTTCTATACAAAAAATTCAATCATTGCGTAAAAAGTATTTTTTAAAACACATGAAGAAAAATAAATATAGTTATGAAGGTGAATTAATTAGTTTTATTTCCATGATACTTCAAATTCATAATGAGTTTTTTTGTTCATGGAGATGATATATTAGTTGGTGTTTATTTGAAGATAAGCAATACTTTATTTTTATTTAATTTTTAAATTTTGTTCCTAATATTAGATAAGTTGTCATTTTAAAGCATAATTCAGGCACTTGAAAATTTATAGTTCTTGTTTTGCTTAGACATAATAATGATTGTTTAAAATATATTTTGAGGTTAGACCAACATAGAATTTAATTTATCTTTGATGTCAAATGATTTTATTCTATGTTAATGATTATGGGTAAAAAAAAGGGTTTAAAAGAGAAAGTGGTGTTGAATGAAGGGAAAAGGGGTTGAAATGGGGAATTTTACGAAGGTGGTACATGTGTGATGCATTGGGTATGGATAATGAGGTAGATGAGGGGTAATATGGGTGTAAACGAATGGGAAAAGGACTAAGTATGGAATGTAAGATGAAGGTTTGAGGGAGGAGGGTCATCAAGGTTTAAGGAGAATTATTAGAGATATTTTAGGAAGATGAAGGGTAGGGATTTTAGGATTAAGGAAGTTCGTGTGCGATGGATGTATTGGTGTTAAAATTTGGAAGAAGAGGATGAGATGAAAGGAAAGGAAATGTTATCATTTATATGTATTGATGAAGGTAAGACTACCAATGTACACTCTTTCTATTTCCAAAACACTGTTTTACTAAAACAAAAAAAATTGCATCCCTACCTATAATACTTACACATTTGGACATATCTAATAATGTAGTTTCCTAACTCCTTCATCTACATGGCATGTTGTGATTCCAAAAGTTTCCATCAAAGTTAACACCTATTCTCCATCTCCATTTCTATTCATGTTTAGTATATTATCTATCTTTATTTTTTATCATGTATACTTGATGTCTGTGTGTATGTGTCTTTTAGATTAAAAAAATGATGCCTTGTACAACATAATTTTGACATATAAAATTATTAATTAAACTTTGGCAATCATTGGATACTTTGGGAGTGGTATTAATCTCATTGAGATTTCAAGACTGATCCATTGGTCAACACTAATACATATTAAACAACTTCAGACTATCTATAAAACTCTCAACCTTGAATAAATTTCCATTTTTATATTTTATTAGGTGCTAGTACCATAGTCCTACTACCATGATTCACAATGTAAGTGGGATGATAATTAATTAGAAAATATTCACTTACCATCCAAAATATCATGCTCTAATTTTTGTTTACCAGCAATCTTATCATGTTGTAACTATAAATCCATAAAACCACCTTTTTAGTCTTAGATAGCATGAATAAATGTCTGAAGAAATTAAAAAATTTGGAATAAACAAACCATTATAATGGTATTGCATAAGTAGTTTCTCCAATAGGAGTAAGCAAATGGGATCATTGTCAACAAGCAGAACCCTCATGCCCATTGGAAAATAATCATTCAACACCTCATTCAAAACACTTTCATTATTGCCATTATTGATGTTAATGTTCCATGATATGGTTTTGTGAAGAGACTTTTGCTCCCTATTATGTTCCCCAATAATTACTACATTATCTTATATTTTATTGCATTTTATGAAAAATATTTCTATGTGAAGAATATAGAAATTTACAACTATGTGACATAAGGATAGTTAAAAAGTTATTTTACTAAACTTATATATGAGGGTGGTTGTATTTCCGATTTTATATATTATTTGAAGTATATATAAAAATTAGATATGTTCATAATACAAAGGTTTTAGTATTTCTAATTTATTGTATTTGGTAAATTATATGATAAAAAAGATATGATAAGGAGATAAAGCGAGTGAGAGATTTATAAAATTTAACTTCTGCATGTGGGGTTATTTTATTTTAATTTTATATGATGGTATGTTATAGTTTTTACATTGCTAATTTAAACAATGGAGCTTTGATTACGTAATTCAATTTTTTTAATCTATAAAATGGAAAATTGTATTCTCCATAGAGCATTTTGTGATGCATTGGATGAAGAAAGTGCAGGGATTCTTGGAGGACTAGTAGTTTTAGGAAGCCATTTATATGGTAATAATGTTCTATTTAGATTGTAGGCTAGATTCTAGTCAGGCTATCCAATGTCCATCATGGTAGATCCATGATCCTCTTCTTCTTTTAGGCCTTTATCAAGGCTCAACCATGGAATATGAGGCAGTATGAGTGTTTCCATATTGTTCCAATAGTTCTCTAGAGCCATGCAATAAGATGTTATTAAAGGTATTCTTCAAGACAGTAGTGCCTATGATGGTGGTAGTAGTAATTCACAAGGAATGAATTTGTATGAGAAGCCATTGTTAGGATTGATGCAATTGCCTAAAATAGGCCTCCAATAATTGTGGAAGTTAGATGATTTATCCTAATCTTTTCACTTCAACTAATCTTCAACAAGGTGAGGTTTCTAGACCACCATTATACATTGCTTTGTATACTTTTAAGTTTTTACTTTGATAGTGTATGATTTGATTGAAATAGTTCTAGTAAAGAATTTTAACTTACCACTATCAGAGGATTTACCAAGGTCCAAATAACGAGGATGCATGAGTCATGGTTGCATGGGATGAAGCAAGTGAATACCACAAAATGCTAAAGTAAATGAAATCAAACAAGAGACAATTGCATAGACAATTTGGAGAAAAGCCAATATTCCATTAACATAAGATGGCCAAAGTGAAGAATACATATAGGAGAGCTTGTAAGTAACTCCTCCACAAAAGGTGGTTAAAGTACCCCAAGAATAGACTATAACTCCTCCATGCAAGGTGGTGACAAGGTGCTAAGAATAAAGAAGTAACTTCCATACCCAGAATAGCTGGTCAAAGGATTTACTTATGACATTCTTATGATAGCTATGACACATCTATGACACACATATCCACATAAGCTAGCCTATTCCATGAATATAGGAAAACTCCATGTATGCACAAATATATAATATTCCCTAATTAAATAATAATGAAAAATAAAAACCTACACTAACACCCCCCATAAGCACAGATAAGGTGGGCAGTGTGGAAATATAAAATGGGTCACGGCAACTAGGCCTAATGAGGTACCCATGTACAAATGCAATCTCCCATAAGATAGAGAAAAGGAGAAAACCCATAGGAAAAAACTCCCCCCCCCCCAAAAGAGAGATATAAAAGAAATGAAGAGGCAAGTGAACCCCCCTGAAGATGATGCTACTGTAGATGTGGACTGCACCCCAAGAGGAGCTCGTAAATGAATGAACTTGGTCTTGATGAAAGATTTGGTGAAGATGTTTGCAACCTACTCTAAAGACTAGAAAAATATCAAGTCAATAACCTAACTATGAATAAGCTCTCAAATGAAATGCATGTGAATCTCTATGTGCTTGGTCTGCTGGTGCTGAACCAGATTCCTACAAATTTGAATGGTACTCTGGTTATCACAATAAATGATGGTGGGCTGCCTGATAGGAATGCCAAAATCAAATGGTTTTTCCTAAAGACAAATAGCCTTAGTAGCTACATTAATAGCTTCCCTGTACTCTGCCTCTATGGATGATATATAAATAGCATTTTTCTTCTTGCTAAATAACCTAATAAGACCAAAACCTAGAGAGAAATTGTATCCAAAAGTCAACTTGCGAGTCTATGAATCGTCAGCCTAGTCTGAATCTATATATCTAACCAAGTCGACCTCTATGCCAAATCTGTAATGAATCCCATATCTATGTGAACCCTGTATGTAATGAAAGATCCTCTTAGCTACTTTCCAATGCAGCTCATGAGGTTCCTGTATAAATCTAGAGACAAGTCCCACTGCATATGATATGTCGGGCCTGGTGTGAGTCAAGTAGATGAGACTACCAACAAGTTGTTGATACTGAGTGGCATCAACCAATGGTGAAGAACAATTAGCCTCAACCTTGAATCCTGATAGAAAGGGAGTCAAAGATGGCTTACAATCAGCCATGTGAAATTGAGCTAATAAGTCAAGAGCATACTTAGGCTGTGCAAGAAAAATCCCTAAATCTGACTGTGAGATCTCGATGCCAAGGAAGTAGTGGAACAAACCTAAGTCTATCATGTCAAATCTATCCTGAAGAGATGCCTTCACCACTACAATAGCCAATGAAGAACTCCAGGTGATCAAAAGGTCATTAACATATATAACTAAAATTAGGAGTGAATCATCCTACCATAAGAAGTAGACATTGGGGTTAGAATGGCACCTAGTGAAACCTGCTGTGAGAAGGAAGGAATCCATCTTGGCATACCAAGCTCGAGGGGCTTGTTTGAGGCCATAGAGAGATTTCCTAAGTTTTCATACTAAGGAAGAATCCTGAACAAATCTTGGTGGCTTCTCCATGTAGATCTCCTCCTCTAAGTCTCCATGAAGAAAGGCACTCTTCACATCCATTTGGTGCACATCCCAACCATGTGTTACGGCAATAGCCAAGATGAGTTGAATAGAAGTCTTCTTTGTAATGGGTGCAAAGGTCTCTGAGTAGTCAATGCATGCTACCTATGAGAAACCCTTGGCAACCAATCGTGCCTTGTACTTATCAACTGACCCATCTACCATAAACTTGGTGTGATATATCCACCTACATCAAACCATCTTCCTTCCCTTACGAAGTGAAGTCAAGTCCCAAGTGTGATTTTTGATTAAGGAAGAATATTCTTCCTCCATAGCACTATCCCACTCAGGTACTCCCGATGCCTATCAAAATGTTTGTGGATCTAAAACAGAGGTAAAGAAGACATGTGGATCTCTTTGAAAAACCCCCCTAGTATGTCTTTCATCTACAGGATCTCTTGCCCAAGTGCCAACAGGATCAAGTGTTTGTTTGGCCCAAAGTAGCCCAGAAGTGGGTGAGTCAGGTGCTAAATCCTCATCCTCTAACTGACTGGAGGTGGATGACTCTACATCACTATCCTCACTATCTGAACTTGAATAAGAAGATGTCTCTAGCTCAAGAACCTGTTGTGGCTGATCTGAATCTGAGGAATCATCATGAAGAAGTAGACTCAATGAGAGAGAAGAAGTGCCAAGTGTTGAGTCTCTAGTACTCTCATGAAAGTGGACACTTCTCTCAATGAAAAAATCATGAGTGGTCAGATCTAGAAGGTGATACCCCTTAATACCATCTATATATCCTACAAAGATGTAAGGCATGGATTGACATTCCATAGCTTTGTGTTTCTTCTTCAGTATGTGGGCCATGGCTAGGGATCTGAAAACTCTAAGGTTCTCAACATCAGGTTTCCTTTTATGCCAAGCTTCAAATGGTGTTATCCCTTTTAAAGCTTTGTGAGGAACCTTGTTTTGAATTTAGCAAGCATAATTGATGGGTTCGGCCTAGTACTATGGTGCTAAGGATTTGAAGTGAATCATATAGCTACCCATCTCTTTCAAGAACATATTTTTGCATTCTGTAACTTGATTTTGTGAAGGACTGTAAGTGACTATATGCTGCAAATCAATCCCCTCTATGGTGTAAAACTACTCAAACCTGTTGCTGACATACTTCCCTCCATTATCAGTTCGAAGAACCTTGATAGATTTCTCAATTTATTTCTCAATAAGAGCCTTGAAGTCTAGAAAATTTTTAAACACTTCAAAATTTTGTTTGAGAAAATATATCCAAGTGTACCTAGAGAAATCATCAATGAAAGTGAGGATGTACTTAGCCCTTGTGAAAGATGGTTTGGGAAAGGGTCCCAATACATCACTGTGGACTAACTCCAAAGGTTGTGAAGCCCTCTAAGCTTTGCCTTTGTCAAATTTTGCTTTGAGATGCTTCCCAAGGGGGCACCCCTAGAAAAGTCCCTTTGAGAGTTGGACACGAGGCAAGCCAATGACCATGTCATGTTTGCAAAGTTGCTCAAGGTAGTGGTAGTTAAGGTGGCCAAATCGCTCATGCCATAATTTCCTAACTCCATTTAAATGAGTCAACAATTTTGTTGGAGAAGAATCAGGTGTAAACTGTGAGAAGGTGTATAACCTTGCTTGGTGATCTGCCCTACCCACTACCATTGTAGTATCACTATGCAACTCCCTCATAGCCACTAAATCTAGTGAAAACTCAACTCTCATGCCCTGACCAATGTGAGTGATTTGGTACACTGAGAGGAGATTGGTTGAAAGAGAAGGAACACTTAGAACATTATTAAATGTTTCTCCTTCCATTTCAACTGACCCTCTCCCTACAATGGAAACTGATGTGTCATCACCTAAACTAATTGAAGTCATGCTACAAGGCTCTAAAGATGAAAACTCAACTAGGGAAGAGCCCGTGTGGTGAGAAGCACCTGATTCAATGACCCATGAAGATGTAGAAGCTACTATAGCTACAAGGGCCTTACCCTTTTATTTCTTCTTACCCTTGCCTTTTGCCTTAGTAGAATCTTGGGTAGATGAATTCTGCTTGATGGACTTAGGAACACCTATGTTGTGCTTCTCTAGAAGATGAGTTAGGTGATCTATTTGTTTCTTCATGCATTTGTGTTCATCATGCCTTATATTTTAATAATAGGCACACTTAATCTTCTCCTTCTTAGTTTTTGCATTGGAGGAGGAAGACTCAATGTTGTTTTTGGTAGGATTGTTGTTTTCTTTCTTCTTCTCCCAGTCCTTGTTCTTTTTCTTCTTCTCATTTGTTGAAGTCTTAACCTTACCATTTATAGATATCAAAGCTTGGGGTTGAGTAGAATTCATTATGCCCATTTGAATTATCTTATCTTGCTCCCTAGTCAATTTGGCAATGAATGAATCCAAAGAAGGCATTTTCCATGTAGTGCCAAGGGCACTTTTTGTGGCATAGAAAGTGGAGACAAAGACTGAATAGCTTGGACCTAAATTTGTGAGAATAGAAAGGATGAGTTGATCATCTTTTTTCTCTGTCCCACATTATATCAATTGCAATCTAAGGGCCTTAGACTTAGTGAAGAAGTCCTGTAGGGTGTCAAAGTTGCTAAGAATTAGACTTATGAGTTCATTTTCGAGCTCATAACCTCTCATCTCATCAAGCTTCTCAAATAAGGTTTCTAGGGTGTCCCATATGTCTTGGGGAGTCTAGGAGGTTTCTAAATGGAAGAGAAGTTATAGAGACATGGAAAAACTCAGTAATCCATAGGCTTCACCACTACGATTGTACCACTTGACCTTTTTAGCATCAGTGTTGGGTTTTACTTCAGTACCCATGGTGATCCTATACAACCCTTTACTTCTAAGAATGATTGAAATTTTAACCTTCCATTCATGATAGCTGAAGGGTTTTAGGAGTTTAAGTTGAAAATAATCCATTTTAAGCTGAATTTAGGTGAAGTTGTGCTGATTGCAAGTTGTAAAATTATGCAGAAAGGAGAATGAAAGCAAAGATTGCAAGTGCTGAAAAGCAATCACACCCCCCAAAAATGTTGAGCCCCCCAAAATATGCAATTTCACACTCAAAATACATCAAGCTCAGCTGAGAATAATTCTTAGAGCAATCAGTGCAAGAATTTAAGCAAACAGGACATCGAACTCAACCGAAAATGTGTCTCGAGAGACCCAAATTTTAGGCACTTTATAAACTAGTGTATTTTTAATAAATAACAAGTCTACACTATGGATAATTGAAATACAAACACTTTTTCAATTGCAAAAAATGACACCTAAATCTGAGCTATCATTTTCAAGATATTAAAGATTCAATTTCTCGTAAACTAGTGTTTTTGCAAAAAAATAGCACTAAAACATTAAAAGAATGCCTATTTTGAGAGAAAAATTGGCCTTCCAACCACTTGTTGGACTCAACATAGAGTGAGGAATCCAAAATAGGTATTTGTGAGGGGGAATTGGCCTCCTGCCAACCCGGGCCTCACCCTTCATCTTCAACAGGGGAAGATACAAGTTTAAATTTAAACCCCCAAATTATCAAAACTTAAAAATTGTCTAAATTACTCAATACTCAGTCAAATTGACTGATTTTTTTTGGAAAAGTCAATTTTAACACAAAAATTAAAGTAAAAGACAGAATTAAATGGATTTCCAAGAATTTAAGGGCCCACATGGGATGCCAAACAAGGAGAGGGGCACCAAAGTTTGAGGAAAGAGCAAATTAAAATTTGTTGGGCAAAAAGGACAACAGAGACACTGAATTCGAAGTAGATTACAGGTCCAAGGAAGGATTTAATTTAATGACTTTGTCTTGAAAGCATACCATAGCAAATGACTTACGTGGAGAAGGAGAAAAGGGCACAGAGCTTGGTTGAAAAGTTCCAAGGAAAGTGTGCCAAGGTGGACGTAGGACTACATTTTACCATCACAACTTTTTTGAAAGCTCCAAGATTGACATTTTATCATCAACAAGTGACTTAGCTACGAACCCAACCACATTCTTTCCTTCTTCCTACACAAACTCAAACTTTATGTGATCAGATTTCTCACTTGTTTTGGAACACCATGGTTGTAACTCCACACTTCTACACTCGGGTCTGAGACAAACTCTTATGCAGATCTTGACCATTGTGAGACTTTCAACACCATGCCGAGAGGATCATGATCATAGCCCTGCATGTATATGGAGAGACCAAACAAGCCATGGAAGGAACAATAGCACGGAGAACTAGCAATATCTCTCTAAAATTTTCAAATTTCACAAAAAAAATGCCTTAACAAAGCTCTAGATTTCAATGAAAGCAATAGCAAAATAGACAACCAGTTATCGAGGTGGCTCTGATAACATATCGATAGATTTTCCAAGGTCTGAATAACGAGGATGCACGAGTCATGGTTGCACAGGATGAAGCAAGTGAATACCACAAAATGCTAAAGTAAATAAAATCAAACAAGAGACAATTGCATAGACAATTTGGAGAAAAGCCAATATTCCATTAACATAAGATGGCCAAAGTGAAGAATACATATAAGAGAGCTCGTAAGTAACTCCTTCACAAAAGGTGGTCAAAGCACCTCAAGAATAGACTATAACTCCTCCATGAAAGGTGGTGACAAGGTGCTAAGAATAGAGGAGTAACTCCCATACCTGGAATAGCCGGTCAAAAGAGTTACTTATGACATTCTTATGACACATATGACACATCTATGACACACATATCCACATAAGCTAGCCTATCCCACGAATGTAAGAAAACTCCATGTATGCACAAATATATAATATTCCCTAATTAAATAATAGGGAAATATAAAAACCTACACTAACAACCACAAAGATTTTGAATCTATTTATATGATAAATCATAAATTCATGCATCAAAATTCTTCTATTAGAAATGCTTTAATGTTCCTAAAAGAAGAGAAAATAATATTTAATTTATATTATATGTTTTGTTATAACTACCCTATATCATTTGGCTTATTATCAACAAGTCGAATATATTCATCTTACCTTAGCTAGCTAGTTGGTTGAGTCCTTCAAACTTAATTAATAAATTTATATAAAATAGTTTAATTATGTTCTAATATTTTATATGAAAAAAACATCTTCACAAGTTCAACTTAACTTCCTTATATGTTAGCAATCCACATAATTTATTTAGGATCCACATAGATACAAGCAAGATTTCATAATTTGTGTTTAGGATTTGAATTTGTACATTTGAATATTTTATTACATTTTATAATGCATAACTATTTATAAATGTGTTTTAAACTATTTTGAGTTTTGAGAAAACGAATTGTCCATAGTTATGTGCATGGATTTGAGCATGCATGCAGTTTTACATTTAAAATTAATTGAAATTTTATGATATTCAAATTGTGGTTTAAAATTTTACACTCTATTATTCAGCTAGAAAGTGTAAAATGTGTGGCTCATGTCAATGTTTTAAACTCCACATTATTTTATGGAAACAAGTCTTAACAAGGATTAACAATGTAAGAAGAGTAAACTTTTTGAATTACCCTTAAGAACATGTTTTATTTTTTTGGAAACCTATTAATATAAAAAAAAAATACAAGTTTTACCCCTAGTTTTCCTTGATTTGGAAGCTACAACATGGAATGATGGTATAAGATAAAATACATATAATGATCATGGAATGTCTAAATGAATCTCATAGTTTTGGGAATAGATTTTATAGAAATATATTGAAGTTTATCCATATACCATTCTATGTTAACTGTTAATGACATTTAGACACACTTTTTTATTTGTGTTTTTTGATATAATAAAATGCTTTTATACCCACTTGTGGGAACAAGATTCCATCTTATAATTTTTTATAATAATAATCACCTGAGCATTTTAATGTCATTTGTTGGGGCACCTAGAACATAAATGTTCTGATACCACTTGTCAGGATCTTGCTCCTCAATAAGAGCACAATATGATTACCTTGTATAAGCAACTAATCACGAAATTAAACCAGAATTAACAAGTAACTAGAATTCACAAATGACACAGAATATGAGAGACAACACACACTGTATTAATACTTATCCAGAAAAGAATACAATGAAGAGATGCCACACTCTTCCACACCTTTCAGGCTTCCCACACCAAGTGTACAATAATTCTCTTCAAGAGTTCACTCTCCTACCAAAAATGGTCCCAACACACAACTCAAACACAGAATTGGTGTTCACCTCCAACCAGTCAGTAATAACACTGCCAGTACACAAGCACTCAAAGTACTTCAAGTAGATCTCCCATAAACTTGCAACAACCTGCAACTCAAATGACCTTACTTACACATGTAGAACTTCTCCCAGATCTCGCAACAACCTGTAGATCAACCTGTTCTTACAATTAGAAGGATCTACCTTGCCTTCCTCTATTTGCACTAATTACAATACATGCCAATGGGTCTATAAATAGATCCCATACTAAACCATAACTTAGACTTCTAATTTACAATAATTAAACATGCAGCTCTAGACTCAAAGTAGCCTTTAACATGCAAACAAATGGATCAATGAATTAACTATTTGTGCAATGAGTAGTTCTGGAACCGCACAGGCGATCGACGTCGGTCCCTATCTGACTGGAGATGACCAACATCAGCCGACTCCTACCGATGTTGATTGCCCTTCTGTTCACCCCTGACCGACGTCAGTCACACTACCAACATTGATATCCCTAGAACTCAGCAACCTCCTCCATGTCTGCATCAGTTGAAGCTTTTAGCTCCACAACCTAACAATCTCTCACTTGGAGATAAATAGCTGCAATTGTACCTATACCTGTACATCATCTAGTTTGTTTCCTAGTTTTGTATCCCTCTTCAAGATCACTCTTGAAGACCAACCACCACAGTAAACCCTGTAGTGCAACTCATGTCATCCAAATCACCTACCACATCCACATCTACAAACCCATGTAGAAAAGAACTTGACCCTATAAAGCATGTGGACCTACTGCTGGTCCCTCTCAAATACCTGAGAATCTACTGAACTGCCCTCCAGTGCTTCCTTCCTGGATTAACCCCAAACTTGCTGACAACACCCACTGCTTAGGCAAACTCAAGTCTAGTACATACCATGCACTTAACCTCATTATGTGAATTAGGACACCTGTCCAACCATCAGCATGCTAACCAGTTTCACACAATCATTTGGAGACAAAATCAACCTATGACCTTCCATGTCTCTAGAACACACTCATGCCAAAGAATCTTGTTACTCCCAGATTCCTCATGACACATCTCTGAACTAACTTTACCTTTAGTTCAACAACTCCCTACATATGTGAATCTGTAACAAGCACAACATATAGTAACAAGATAATGTAGCTAATATTGTCCAACCTAGTAAAGAGAAACACAATGATCAAACCTCCATTGTCCTGCAGCTAACTCAAGACCATATACCCTGGCCTTTCATCTCATGTGTCCATTCTCGCTCTTCTTTATCCTGACAATCCATTCATCTTTCAGTGCTTTCTTCCATCTTGCAACTATACCAAAAACTCCCATTTGGTCCTTCTCAAAGGAATCACATTCCTGAGTCATGCCATGCTCCCACTGTTTCTTTGATTCTACCTGCTCTGCTTCTTTAATAACTTCCTGGTTCTTGACCATCAGTGAGCAACAAGTAGTGTAAAGAAGGGAAATGATGAATTTGAGGCTTACTTACCCTTTAAGTCCTCCATATGGGCACTTGAGACTCCTTGACAGCTTGTTGTCCACCCAAAATCTGTCTTAGTGACTGATGCCAGTCACATCTCAGTCTGCACCTGACCGACGTTGATTCCATGCAACTGCCTCATCACCGACGTCGGTTTCCCAATGACCAATTTTAGTGTTTATTTGTCCTTGAGTCACCGATGTTAGGCTACATGTAGTTGATGTCGGTCCCTATCTGGATGTTGACATTAATTTTCTAACTGACATCGGTCTCTATGTTTTACTTGTGAGCAATGACTTTTACCCGTGAGCTCCTTTTGGATCAAAACCCTGTCCAAATCAACCTTGCTCTGCTCAAAATTCCTCAACCCCTTGAACTGATCTCTATCCATCATCTTCTCCTTGAAAACCAAGGCTTTCCTATTCTTGTCATGAACATCAGATTTCTTCCTTCTGTAATACTGTGATCCTCCACCAGAAGCTACCACCTTCTTTGTTGACCCAGTGTCAAGAAATGTCACTTGCAACCCCACCCAATGGTAAGTACAAATCTTTCTGATATAGATAATCTTCTATCTGCATCCTCCATAATTGATAGTTCTTGCCATTAAACTTCTCCATTCATAGCTTACTTTCTTCTACCATTGCTATACTCCCACTCAAATAGAAACCCCTGTGAGTGACCTGTAATCAACAAACACTAACCAGATCTGATACAACCTGTTAGTAACCTAACCAAAAGCTCTGATACCAGTTGTTGGGGCACCTAGAACATAAATGTTCTAATACCACTTGTCAGGATCTTGCTCCTCAATAAGAGCACAATATGATTACCTTGTATAAGCAACTAATCATGAAATTAAACCAGAATTAACAAGTAACTAGAATTGACAAATGACACAAAATATGAGAGACAACACAAACTGTATTAATACTCATCCAAAAAAGAATACAATGAAGAGACGCCACACTCTTCCACACCTTTCAGGCTTCCCACACCAAGTGTATAGTAATTCTCTTCATGAGTTCACTCTCCTACCAAAAATGGTCCCAACACACAACTCAAACACAGAGTTGGTGTTCACCTCCAACCAGTTAGTAATAACACTGCCAGTACACAAGCACTCAAATTACTTCAAGTACATCTCCCATGAACTTGCAACAACCTGTAACTCAAATGATCTTACTTACACATGTAGAACTTCTCCCAGATCTTGCAACAACCTGCAGATCAACCTATTCTTACAATTGGAATGATCTACCTTGCCTTCCTCTATTTGCACTAATTACAATACATGCCAATGGGTCTATAAATAGATCCCATACTAAACCATAACTTAGACTTCTAATTTACAATAATTAGACACGTAGATCTAGACTCAAAATAGCCTTTAACATGTAAAAAAATGGTTCAATGAACTAACTGTTCATGCAACGAGCAATTCTGGAACCGCATAGGTGACCAACATCGGTCCCTGTCTGACTGGAGATGATCGACGTCGGCCGACTCTTGCCAATGTTGGTTGCTCTTCTATTCACCCCTAACTGACGTCGATCACACTGTCGATGCCAGTATCCCTGGAACTCAGCAACCTCCTCCATGTCTGCATCAGTTGAAGCTTTTAGCTCCACAACCTAACATCATTGATGATATTTGTCTATAATTTAAACTAGAAAAAGTTTAGATTTTTTTAAATCATTAAATCTATTCTCTTTCAAGAGATGATAGCTGGGATTAAAATGATAGTCTTTTATGAGACAAAATAAAGTATTTTATATCATCTATCCATAGACAAATGATATCATCTCTAGAGATACAAAAATGATATCATCTCTCAAGAGATAAATAAGTAGTATTTTATGTCATCTCTGGTGAGACAATTATTTGAGATAATAATTAGAGACATCTACTTTGAGACAATACACAATTTTTTTGGTCTCAATTTGAGATTATTTATTTAAGTATTAGCTCGACTATTGTCTCAAAACACCCCCTTTGTTATAGTGATGGTATTTGTGTCTTCCTAAATTTGTCTATATGTTGTAAAAATTGCCACTATGTGTACATTTCCCCATAGGCATCTTTTGGATAATAATCATTTGTATAAACATCCACATAGTCACTCTAATAGGGGCTTGTGATGATCATACAATCATCCTATGAAAATTCCTTAGTTTTATCAAAGTAACTGTCCCACTATTACTAGACATGGAGTCTAGATTTTAGCAGAGTAAAAATTAATCTATTTAAACCAGAGAAAGTGTTTACAAAAAAATATGACTCTAATTTTGTGATCCAATTTTCAAGGGCATATGGTTCTATTTTATCTTCAAACATTGGGATATCAAAATTTAATTTTACCTTAAAGGGTGTTGACCCTTGGAAAGGTCACCTTTCTAGAGATACTGACATGCTTCTTGATATTTTTTAGAAAATCTATATGAATTTGATCATCATTTTAGTGCTTTGTTTTGCTAGATCGTCTTCAAGCATGACCTTACTCAATCCAATTTTTTTCCTCTTTATACATCGATCTATGATTGATTACATCTATTAGGAAGATAGTTAGATGGATATATTATCTAGAATCTAAACTTATGATATCTTGACCTCATTCTCTGGGACACGCAGGATCTAACTTGCTTTAATATGACTAATCTGGATTACTTATTCAATCTAGGGTACAATACACCAATTTATAGGATTAGTATGTTATAATAAATCCAAAATTTTCTATTTTGAATTGAAACATATTTTTAAGATTAATAAACAAAGTTTTATTGTAAGTTAAAAAGAGAGTTTCTAAAAAATAAGTAATCTCTGTAGAAGTGGTATGAGTTGTTGACTTTGGATTATAATAATAAGGCAAATCCTTGTCTTATATCTAAAAAAACTAATAATAATAATCTACTTTAAATATTACTTAAGATAATAAAAAACTAATAATATCCTTTCAACATGTATGGGCATGCAAATAGAACAACTCGTAAAAATCTACTAGAAGAAGAATTGCTAATAAATAGTTACCTAAGGTGGGCCACCTTGTCAGGGTTAGTTTTTTAGACATGATTATATTTTCTATTATTTTAAGTTTAGCTTGACATAAAGGCATTCAAATTGTTATAATGGAGTGGCGAGGTATTTTGATCTCTAAAAAAATCTTTGTAGGTCTCCCAAAGTTGTCATTTTTGTTGTGCTGAAAATTATCATAAAATCATATTTACTTTTTTTGAAAATAAACCATTACTCTTATCTAATGATTTTAAGTCCTTATCAAGATCATGAAGAATCTAAAATAAGTTTATTAAGATTATCCTTAAAATAAAAATCCTCCACTTGATGTTGATATCATTTAAAATTGTCAAAGAAACATACGTTATATAATAGACAAGGAGATCTACTTGTAGAGTATAATACTCAATAAAGAAATTTTGCAATTAGGTTGAGAAAAGGGATTGAAAATTTACTATTTTGAAATATATATATATATGTCAAAATTTACTATCGTAGTGTTTTTAGAATCCCTTTAGGAAAGTGTAGTTCATATCTATTTAATTTATGTAGACAAAATATTTCTACTGTAAAGTAGCAATCACATGACCACATATATCTAGGAGTGTTTGGTGCACTACATCACAAAGTCATCTAAGCATTATTGTGATCCCATCAATCTTAAACATAAAATATCACTACAATCATGAATATTTTTGTGATTTTGACTAGCCTCCAATCATATCTTTTATAAATCTATACATTTGTTTAGATGTCCATTATACTACTATAAGCATAGTTGGCTAGCTCTAATGGATCCACAGTTAGATGTTGATCACTTTGATTATGGAAGAGAAATTTAATTATGTAATAGATTAGGACATCATGTTACACTAAAATAATCAACACTTAATGTTTGGAATTAGTTTGAGAAAAAGGCAATGGCAAGCTCAAAGTATAACTTACTATAAATATATCAGTTTTCTAGGATTTTTATTGTAGGCCTATCAGAATATTTGTAGGAACATGTCATTCATATCACTTGGTGGGCTACATTATAACTTAACCTAAATATGAGCTAGTCAACCTTAACCATAAACTTGCACTTTGGTCATGACTATTTATATGATTTTGTTTAGTTTTAAATAATGGCTCAAATAAACCTTTACATTGGTTTAGGTGGACATATTTCCCCACACACACACACACACACACACACACACACACACACACTATATATATATATATATATATATATATATATATATATATATATATATATATATATATATAGATATTCACTTGAATTAAGAAAAGAGCTCATGTCATTTTGATCTTAAGTCACATATTGTTAAAAATTTCATGATCTTTTAGGTTCAAAGCTAATAAAGCAACTGGTTAGAAATAAAAAAAGATAACGGATATTTTTATAAGCATGTTATCCTAATAAACACTTTCTCTTACAACCCCATGTTCACCTATAAGGTTAATATTGGACCTTTGTTCATAATATTTCTCATTAGGTTTATTTTTGTATTTATTCAAATACACGGAATAATAATTCCCTAGTA
This sequence comes from Torreya grandis, assembly GCA_037957365.1. Classification (NCBI taxonomy): domain Eukaryota; kingdom Viridiplantae; phylum Streptophyta; class Pinopsida; order Cupressales; family Taxaceae; genus Torreya; species Torreya grandis. Next base: position 199,025 of record JARHVA010002670.1, read on the forward strand.
TTTAGCATCACCCACATACATCATGCATATCACTAAAAACATATATTTAATTTATATCACATGGAGGAACTCTATATTCCCCAAACCTATTTAATCCCTCATTTTATAGTGACTATAACAACCAGTGGTTTAAATTATACAATTCCTATCATATGATGCAAAAAGTAAACTTTACTTATGGTGCATCTATTCTCAAGGTGTACATTCCCTCATTGAATTTGATTCCCTTAGGATTTACAATGGGTTGAAAATGTCATCAAAAGTTGATTTGTTAGTATTATAATGGTTGGTTGAAACTAGCTAAAAATCATAGTAAAAAAATCATACTCAATAATTACATAGCAGTTCAATTTTTTTGAATTGTATTCTAGACTTGTTAATTAGTTGTAATACACAAGAGCTACAAATTATTGCATAGATAACTCATCAAGTCATGGAAACCACATAAGTTGCCATATAAAATTAGACTATACAATAACAAAAAATGGAACATATATTAATAAATTAAACAGATGTCTTCACTATACCTACTGGTGTGCCCTTGCACCAGTAGGTGATGCATCCCATCGACTTGATTCCTAGGATAACCTTGTATAATGGACCATTATGTAGGAATCCCAATTATGTTATCTCAAAATAAGGATGGGATGTAGGGACTTAATATTAATTACAAGGTCCTTAACAAGATCATTATCAAGAGTAAGTATCCACTCCCATACATTAATGAAATCCTAGACCAACTCAAGGGATCAAATTTATTCACAAAGATTGATTTGAATTAAAGGTACCATCAACTACCCGTTAAGCCATATAACACTTGGAAGATAATGTTTAATTGCAAGGAAGGTCTATTTGAATGGTTAGTCATACCCTTCAACTTGATCAATGCAATTGTAATGTTTATATGGATTATGAATGGTGTCTTGCAACCATTAATTAATTCTTTTATGGTTATTTACTTAGATGACATACTTATTTTCAATAAGATGTGGGATAAGCACTTGTAATAGGTCAAACAAGTATCAAACACATTATACAAACATAATCTACATACCAATAGGTATTAGTGTTCTTTAGATTTTCAAAGTGTACAATATCTAGGATAAATTGTAGATAAGGATGCTGTAAACATTGACCCAAAAAATATTAGTATCATTTTAGAATGGCCAACACTAACAAAACCTGTATAACTTAGAAGCTCTTTATGGATAGCAATTTTTTAGCATCATCTCGTGATTAGATTTTTTCATCTTGCATGGCTTAAGAACCAAGCTACCAATGGGATAAAAAAGGAAAATTTTGTGTGAAACCCATAATAAAATTGAGATTTTAAGGATTTGAAATGAAAATTTTTATTAGCACCAGCCCCTACCTTGATTTACATCTTTTTGAGTGATGGTTGTGCCCCATGAGTGTTATAAGGAAATAAATTGTCAAGATGAATTTGAACTATTTTCAGTGGATAAGCCTTGTCTTTGAACCCTTAGGGTAATAAAATGGCCAGAGAATCCTATGTCATCAAAATCAACTCTCCCTATACTTATTCATCATGGATTCGAGTGCTTCACCTATTCTTTTTTTTCATGTTTTCCTCCTCATAAAGATCTAGGACAACAACCATCCTTACTTTAAACTCAAGAGGTGATTTTTAGCACAATCACATGGTCACACAACATTAAAAAAAGTCTGTGTGATGATTTTAATCATCTCAAACTCACAATAATTTCATATGATAAAGGTGGACTCTAGAATGTCTTCACAATGCTTTTGTGTAGGGTCATCAAAATTCATATATGAGCATGACTACTTGAGTTAGATACCATTCTTGAAACCTTATAAATAATTTTAAAAATGAGTTTAAATCCTTATTTAATGGAAAAGCTAGAATAAAATGGGAAAAAAAATTAAAACCCTAGAGGTTAGGTAGAATTATTACCTCTTATAATCGAGTGAATATATTTTAAAACTTACAAAAAATAGTGGAATTAGGTAGCCTATAAACCAAGATTAAAGAGAAAGTGCCCTTTTAGTTTCAATATCTATTATAAATAATAAAATTGAGCCAACCATTAAGGTTGATTCACATTTCACTATTTTGATTCTTGAAGATTCAAAATCAAACACAGGCTAAATTATTTCTAAAACCTAGGCACAATGGCACAAAATTAGGCTGACATAATTCTAAAACCCCTAGGTATTGGAAAATATGTGGTCCGTACATTGTGGCATTGAAGTGAGTGAAGTTGTAAACCATGAGGTTCAATGTACTTAGCACATTTGATTTAAAACATGTGATTACCCAATGTCAATCACACATTAGTAAGTAGTAGCATGGATCACAAAGTTAGAGAAAAATACATTATAAAATTATTATGGATGTTATGAAATCTATATACCCAAGTAGCTAGTAATTACTCCTAGTTTTTTGTGAATAATCATGAGTAATTACTTTCTAAAGATTGAAATAACTACCTATTAATCGAATCATAATATTGTAGTTGGGTACTCAATAAGTGAAATCATGAGGATAATCACTAGTAACCATTTGTTTTAAATAAAAGATGAAAATAATATAAGTTGGAGCCACCCCTAAAGTCAATATTAGATATTTTATGGGAAGAACTCTAAGTAAGATTGCTTCATGCATTTTTTTAGGCATAGTGAATAACAATATACTAGTATCACACATACATACATCACATCATATTTATCTATATTAACCACATACATAATCAAATATCAAAAAGAGTCTTGAGCTACCCAAAACCTATGGAATCGAAAAAAAACAAATTCTAGAATTAAAATAATAGTAAAAAATTCAACATGGTAAGTACATAATAAAGTTTAACATATGATGAATCCATATATCTATGAACATATTAGTTCTCCATGGCCTCTTTGTATTGGATACTCTTAGATTTGATAGTAAAATGAACAAAAAACTTCACCAAAACTTGATGTCTCTAAGGTATAGAGGATGGCTGAAACCATAACTCGATTCTCCATGGAATCTTTATTTTGGATGACCTTAGATTTGGTAATTAAATGGGTTAAATATTCCACTAATATTTTATGTTTTTGAGTTACAAGCTTGGATTAAACCACATCACTAAAAATAGTGAAATTTGATTCTACTCATACTTAGATCGATAGTAAATGTTGAAGAGTTGGTTGTAGTCATTTGCAACAAGGTCAAACAACCTATCTATTCTTACATAATTATTTGGGGGTATTAAAGCATTGAAAATGATGAAATAACACAAAAATTATCTAAGTGGGATCAAATTATGCCATGTCAAAATATGCTCAACATTTTAAATGATGGCAAGTGTCAATATTTGATTTTTTTTTCATATTGGGACTTTCAAACCTTTTCAATGTTCTTATTGTTCACATACTAGAGATCTAAAACACATTTTTATATATGGTGGGTGTCATTATGTATATATTTTTAAATAATGAGGAGTGTTAGTTCTTGATTTTTTATGGGCTTTCAAACATTTTCAAATTTCTTATTATTTTTATACCAGATATCTCCATTACCATTTTGAGGCCAAGTTACATGGATTATGAAAAGTATTTTGCTTCTACCTTAAAGACTAATAAACAACATGTTTAAAATTCCCATGTTTTTTAAATTATAGTCATTTTCAGTACTTAATCTTATATTTTTGTTGGGAATTTCAAACCTTTTCAAGGTTACCATTGTTCTTATAATCCTAAATGTGGATTTATGTGGAAGATTGCTCCAAAATAAGTCACCATTTGTCATATGTTGGTTAAGTAGACTAAAACAAGGAAATCCAATACCATTTTGAGGCCAATTAAAATAGATTTTATTAAAATTTGTAATCTTTTACATTTATAACTGATCAAGCACCTTATTAATAATAAGCAAAGTCAATGGTATTTGATTCTATTTTATTTAATGTGTATTTCATTATTTGTTTTTTTTATTTTTATTTTCAAGTTTATCCTAAAATACTCCAAAAAAAGGTGAGGGAAATAAATATACTAATATGATTTTCATCCATTAATATGTATTTCTTTGATATAATGTTTTGTCTTTTTTTTTTGGCTCTCATCTTTACATAATCATCATACATCATTTGTTTCTCATTATTGAAGGAGGATGGGTGACTAGTGGGAATTTACATCTCTATTTATATGTTTTTTTAGTCATAAAGTTTCATATGTACTTTATTTTGCATTTAAATTAGTATGTGATCATCATACAACATCAATACATCTTGTACTAAAGAAAAGGCTGTATAAATAAAATTCTATGATTTTGATTTACTTTTTTTTACTTTGTGATGTTATTTTCTTTGGTCATTTTCATCTTATGTTTACATTATCATCAAACCAAAGAGTTATTTCAAGAAGCAATAGTCACTGACTATAATACCAACTCAATCTAGGGACTCTTTGATATTTCACCCTCTAAATAATGTAATGAAGTTACAATCCTATAGTAAACTCAAGAAAAATCAGATATCATTTATACAATCAAGATTAGAAAATAAAATTTAGGTCATTTAGAGTGTTATTATGTCATAAGAATAAAATGAATACAACTATCAACTAACACCCATAAAATCCCTCTAACCGGAATACATTAGCCAGGGCTTTATTCTAGGTTAATTTATTGCTAAAAAAATTCAATAATATTTATTACAATGTCCCTTAAACATTTAATTAGACAACATTTTATCCATAATTCCTTAGCATGCAATTTGGAGAAACTATGCCACTACATTTTTGTGAGAAATCAATGAAAAATGGAAGAGAAATCTCCTCCAATATCTTTACCATATGTAATTATTATCAATAGAAATTCATCACCAATAGATTCACTATTTCTAACATAGGGTGCATTAGTTATTTCCATTTACATGTGAAAAAGTTCAACCATCCAACAATATAATGGACTTGAATAAATATCTTGGACAAAAATATCCTTTTTTAGATACCTCATATTTGGTATGTAGTTCTATTATTTGTAAACTCCTTGATAATATTATCTTTCATTAAGTTTTATTAAGGTTAAGGAGTGGATGGCATGAAACACACGACCTTAAGTTGTATTGGTTTAGTTGGGTTACATTCTTGGTGAGTTTGTGAAGGTTAAAGCCACCATTTTTCTAGTAGGCTATTGATTTACCATACTAGTCTGATTAAGCTAAGGGTATTTATAAACATTTCATTCCATATCATTTACATCTATGCAATGTCTTGAATTACATTCCACTATTAGGAATCTATGCATTTACCTATTCCTCTATTTAATGAGCCTCAATACATAAATAATGAAGTGATTCTTTGTGAGTTCTTTATGAATTATGTTTCTATTATTTCACTAATCTACACTATATTTATTCTCTTTAATGAAAATGAACAAAATTATCATAGTTGCATATTTTATTTGTGAATTCTCTTTCTATTATTTCACTAATCTGAACAATAATTCATACATATTGAAGTAACTATACCATGCATTTCCTTATGTCTTGGATTTTATAGGTTTGTAAAGCTATTGAAAAATTTCCAAACAATGTTGACTTATTAGATCATTTATTCATTTTTTTTATCATCTATTATAATCACACTTGGGAGAAGAAGAGTGATTTGATTTCAATGATGACCCTCATGGAGATAATGGATGGAATTATAAGGTCATTTAACTTATGAAATCCATTAGAATATGGAAAACAAAAGCTTCATTTCTCCCCTTTAATGAGATATTTTATTGAGTCTTTTTGCATACTCATTTTTTAAAATTTTGATATTGTTTTCTGTTTCATCATAGGCTTACACATAGATGGTTATGCCTATGTTTATTAGCCCATAGATTAGCATGTTTCCACCTTTTAAATTTGGCATGGATTCATATACAAAATATTGTATGAAATCATTTGGTGTGGAGAAAGACCTTATTGCATAACAACTCAAATTTGGTGGTAATGTAAGTTTGGCCCCAACACTTAGAGTAATATATCTTGTTATTTAAAAATTATTAAACAAATTAATGCCAACTAGATGGATTGACCTTTAGTTATTTTGCATATATGGGAAGTGTAGAGATTTTTTGATTTTGTCTACATTTTTATCTGAATTCAATGACTTGTAAAAGTAATAATATCACCTTGTTTTCTATTTTGCAACATGATTTTTGTGCATGATCTATTTTTTGTTCGATACATTATACTTTTCATTCAATTGGGTTTATATTATTTGAAAAAATTTAAAGGAGTGAAGGGTAATTTTATATTCTCAATGATGCATCACTCTTTTATTTATATTTGGATGTGTTTCCATCCTCATAATATCACATACTCAAAATATTTTTGAGCTTAAACTATAGTCTAGGTTGGGTTTTTTTTGTTGTGTAATAAATGTAATTTTACGTATGCTGGTACATTTCCTTAATAACCTCTAAAAAAATACAAGATTGATCCATTGTTCAACACTAATACATAGTAAAAAAATTTAGAGTATCTATAAAACTCTCATCCTTGAATGAATTTCCCTTTGTATATTTTATATGATAAAATATGAGTGATCATTAAAAATTTAATGTTGTTGATTAGGTGTTAGGTACCACAGTCCTACTACCATGTTTCTCAATGTAAGTGGGATGATGATTGATCATGAAATATTCACTTACGATCTATAATATCATGATATGATTTTTGTTTAGCAACAATCTTATCATGTTGTAATTAGAAAGACACAAAAACACCTTTTTTTAAGTCTTAGATAGCATGAATAGAATGCCTAAATTATTAAATAAATTGGAAAAAATAAACCATTATACTAGTAGTGCATAAAAAATTTCTCCAATAGGAGTAATAAATTGGGATTGTCATCAACAACCAAAACTCTCATGCCCATTTGAAATTTATCATTCAATACCTAATTCACAATTCTTTAACTGTTTCTATTATTAATGCTTATGTTATTTAACACAGTGTTGTGAAGAGACTATTGTTCTATGTTATGTTCCCTAATAATTATTGCATTATATTATATTTTTCTAATTCTATGAAACATATTTCTATGTGAAGAGTATATAATTTTAAAACTATATGACATATAGATAATTAAAAATTTATATTAATAAACTTCTACAAAAGGGTGGTTGTATGTTTGATTTAATATATTTGCTGAAGTGTATAAAAATTAGATATGTTAAGGATAAAAAGGTTACAATATTTCTGATTTATTATATCTGATAGATTATATGAAAAAAAAAGATATGATAAAGAGATAAAGAGTGTGAGAGATTTATAAAACTAAACTTCTACATGTGGGTTGCTCTATTTTTGTTTTATATGTTAGTATGTTATATATTTTTCCATTATCAATTTATATGATGGATCTTTTATTATGTAATCAATTCTATTTTGATATATAGGAGTGATAAATGTATTACCTATATATCATTTTGTGATGCATTGGTTGAATAAATTGAAAGGGTTCTTGGAGGATTAACAGTTGAAAGAAGCCATTTATATATTAACAATGTTTTATTTGGATTGTAAGCTAGAGACCAGTCAAGCTCTCTAGTGTATATCATGGAAGATCCATCATCCTCTTCTTATTTTAGGCCTTCAACAATCCTCAACCATGGAGGAGGAGGTAATATAAATGCTACCATATTTTTTCAACAATCCTCTAGAGCCATACAACAAGATGTCACAACAATTATTTTTCAGGATAGTAGTGCCTATGATGGTGGTAGTAGTAATTCACAAGAAATGAATTTGTACAAAAAAACATTATCAATATTGACATTGATTCCTACAATGGGGTCTCCAATAATCTTGTAAATCAAATGATTTATCCTGATCTTTTCACATCATCCGATCTTCAACAAAGTGGGGTTTCTTGACCACCATTATACATCAATTTGTATACTTACAGGTTTCTACTTTTTTAGCCTATGATTTGATTAAAACAGTGTTGGTAAAGAATTTTAACTTGCCACCAAGATTTTAGCTTTATTTATATGGTAAAGAATATTTTCATGAATCAAAATTCTCCCATTAGAAATGTCTTAATTTTCCTAAAAGAATATAAAAAATATTGAATTTATATTATTTATTTTACAACTACCCTGTATCATGTGGCTTATTATCAACAAGCCAAAAATATTAAGCTTACCTTGTCTAGTTAGTTGGTTGAGACCTTCAAACTTCATGAATAAATTCATGTAAAATAATTTAATTATGTTCTGAGATTTTGTATGAAAAAATTCATCTCCATAAGTTCAAATTAACTTTTTTATATGTTAGAAATACACATAATTTATTTAGAATCCACATATATGCAAGTGATATTTCATAATTTCTACTTAGCATTTGCATTCTTACATTTATATATTCTATTACATTTTATAATGCTTAACTATTTATAAATGTGTTATAAACTAATTTAAGTTCTGAGAATATGAATTATCCATAGCTATGTGTATATATTTGAGCATGCATGTAGTTTTAGATTTGAAATTAATTAATATTTCTAATATTTAGATTTTTGGTTTGAAATTTTGAAGTCTCTTGTTTAGATAGAAAGTGTAAAATGTGTGGCTCATGTTAATGTTTTAAAATCCACATTAGATATCATATTTGATAGAAACAAGTTTGAATAGGGATCAACAATGGAAAAAGAGTAATCTTTTTTAATTACAACTTAAGAGAATGTTTAATTTTTTGTAAACCTAGTAATATACATAAAAATACAAGTTTTACCCCTATTTTCCCTTGATTTGGCAGCTCCAACATGGAAGGTGGTACAAGATTAAAAAACATATAAGGATCATGGAGTGTCCAAATGAATTACATAATTTTAGGAATAAATTTTGAATAAATATGTTGAATTTCATCCATAAACCATTCTATGTTAAGGGTTAATGACATTTAGACACACTTTTGTATTTATTCTTTTTGATATAATAAAATGCTTGTATACAAACTTGTGGGCAAAAGATTCCACCCTAATTGTTTTCCATAATTATTTTTTAATACTAACCACCTAAGTGTTTTAATGTCATTGATGATATTTGTCTATTGGTTGCTTTATATATATATATATATATATATATATATATATATATATATATATATATATATATATATATATATATATATATATATATATATTCATTAAATTTATTATCTCTCAAGAGACGATAGTTGGGATTAAAATGATATTATCTTTAGAGAGATAAAAAAAAGTGTTTTATATCATATCTAAAGAGACAAATGATATTGTCTCTAGAGAGACAAAAATGATATCATATCTTGAGAGACAAAATAAGTAGTATTCTATGTTGTCTTTGGTGAGACAATAATTAGAGACGTCTACTTTGAGATAATACACATCTTTTTTATCTCAATTTGAGATGATTTATTTAGTTATTATCTCTAATATTGTCTCAGAACACCCCATTTTATTTTAGTTATGGTATTTGTGTCTTCCTAAATTTGTCTTTCTATTATATAAATTTCCACTACGTGTACTTTTCCTCATAGGCATCTTTTGGATAATACTCATTTGTAACAACATCAATAGAGTCACTCTAATATAAACGTATGATGATCATAAAATAATCCTCTACATCTTCTTTAGTTTTAACAAAGTCAAGCTCCCACCATTGTTAGACATGGAGTCCAAATATTAGTAGATCGAACATTATTTTATTTAAACTAGAGAAAGTGTTTACTAAAAAATACGACTCTAATTTTGTGATCCAATTTTCAAGGGTATCTACTTATATTTTACCTTCAAACATTAGGATATCAAAATTTACTTATACCTTAAAGGGTATTGACCCTTGGGAAGGTCATAGTTATATATCTATTAACATGCTTCTTGATATTTTTTAGAGAATTTATATGAAATTGGTCATCATTTTAGTGCTTTGCTTTGCTAGATCCTCTTCAAGAATTACCTTTCTAAGTATATTTTTTCCCTCTTTATACATCCATTTATGGTTGCTTACATCTATTAGGAATATTTTTAGATAGATATCTTATATACAAGCTAAAATTATGACATCTTGACCCCATTTGATGGGACATGAAGATCTAACTTGGTTTAATACCACTAATCTAGATTATTTATTCAATCTAGGGTAAAACACACCAACTGCTAAGGATTAGTATGTTATAATAAATATAAATTATTCTATATTGAATTGACATATATTTGTAATAGTAATAAACAAAGTTTTATTGCAAGTTAAAAAGAGACTTTCTAAAAAATAAGCAATCTTTGTAGAAGAGATATGAGTTGTCCACTCTAGATTATAATAATAAGGTAAATCCTAGTTTTATAGCTTAAAAATTAATAATAATAATAATAATAATAATAATAATAATAATAATAATAATAATAATAATAATAATAATAATAATAATAATAATAATAATAATAATAATCTAATTCAGATATGTCTAAAGATAATAACAAAATTAATAATATCCTTTTAACATGTATGGGCATATAAATAGAATAACTGTTAAAAATCAATAAGAAGAAGAATTGCTAATAATAGTTACCTGTGGTGGGTCACCTTGCCAAGGTTAAATTTTTTAAATATACTATGATTTTATATTATTATTTGTTTTTGTAAAGTATGGATTGCAATAAATACATTCACATTTTTCTATCAGAGTGGCAAGGTTTTTAAGCCCTAGAAACATCTCTGTAGGCCTCCCAAAATTTCCATTTATGTTCTAAAATTTCTCATAAAATCACAACTTTGTTGAAAATAAACCATTACTCTTATCAAATGATTTTGAGTCTTTATCAAGATCAAGAAGAATCTAAAATAATTTTATTAAACTTATCCATAAAAAATGAATTCTTCACTTGATGTTGATCTCATTAATAATGTAAATGAAATTTACATTATATAATAGACAAGGACATCTACATGTACATCAATAATGAATAAATTAATTTTGGAATTGGGTTGAGAAAAGGGATTGAAAATTTAATATTTTGAAATACATTTTGAAATATATATGTCTCTGAATTTACTACAGTAGGGTTGTTAGAATCCATTTAGGGATGTGTCATTCATATCTATCTAAATTACATACATAAAAACTTTCTATTACAAAGTTGTAATCACATGATTGTAGATATCTAGGAGTGTCTGGTGTACTACATCATAACTTCATTTAAGAATTATTATGAGATAATCAATCTTAACCATAAAATAGCACTATGGTTATGACTAGTTTTATGATGATGACTAGATTTCAATTTGATCTTTTATAAACCTATAAATTTATTTATATTTCCATTATACTATTAGAGGCATAGTTGGATAGCTCTAAGGGATCCCATGTTATATGATGATTACATTGATGATGGAAAAGAAATTTACTTATGCAATACATGAGGACATATTGGTACACTACAATAATCAACACATAATGTTTGGAATCAGTTTGAGAAAAAGGCAATGCCAAGCTCCAAGTATAACTTACTATTAAATATATCATTTTGTTAGTATTTTTATTGTAGGCAAATTAGATTATTTGTAAGAACATGAAAACCATATCTAACAAAATTTTGTAGATGGAATATTTCATTGTAATCTTATACATTGCTGAGAAACATGCCCATGAGTGCATATATCTAAGAACACTTGGTGGGCTAGATCTGAACTTCACCTAAGTATAAATTTGAATTGGTCATCCTTAACCATAAAAATGCACTTTGGTCATCACTATTTCCATGATTGTGGGCTAGTTTTCAATAAGGGCTCAAATAAACATTTGCATAGGTTTAAGTGACCATCTTTCCAATATAACCATAGACTTGACTTAAGCAAAGAGATCATGCCATTTTGATCTTAAATCACATATCATATAAAATGTCATTATCTTTTAGGTTCAAAGATGATAAATCAAATGTTTCAAAATAAACAAAGATAAGGGATTTTTTTCTAAACATGTTATCCTAATAAACACTTTCTCTTAAAACCGCATGTCCACCCCTAAGGTTTTTCACTTTATTGAAAGCCGGGTAAACTTTTTAACATGACTAGCACCACTGGATAGACACGACTAATACCGATACCATGGGGCCGGTGGGGGACTTGAACACAAATGGGCAGAGCTGCAACGGAAGTACCTGACCAACTGACTACACCCCCCGACCTAGACCACCCCTAAGGTTAATCTTGGAGCTTTGTTGGTATTATTTCTCTGTAGGTTTGCTTCATGTATTTATTTTAAGTACATGGCATAAGAATTCCCTATAATTTAACATCATCCACAAACATCATGCATATCATAACAACATATATTTACTTTATATCATTTGGAGGATCTCTATAATCCCCAAACCTATTGAATCCCTCATTTTAGAGTGAATGCAATAATAAGTGGTTGAAATCAAATAATTCCAATTATATAATGTAAAAATTTACCTTAAATTATGGTGTATCTATTTGTACGTTCTACATGACCTCATTAAACTAGATGTCCTCAAGATTTAAATGGGTTGATAATGTCATCAGAAATTGATGTCAGTATTATAATGGCTAGTTGAAACTAGCTTAAAATCATAGTAAAAAATTGTACTCAACTATTATTTAGCAGCCCAAAAAATTAACTCGTATTTGAAACTCAATAATTAATATTAATATGAAAGAGTTACAAATCCTTGCGTAGACTACTCAACAAGTCATGAAAACCACACAAGATGCCACATAGAATTAGATTATACAAAAATAAAAAATGGGTCATGTAATAACAAATTACATAAATGTCTTCACTATACCTACTGATGTGACCCTATACTGCTAAGTGATGCATCCCATCAACATGAATGCTAAGACACCCTTGTCTAATAAACCATTATGTAAGAATACCAATTGTGTTAGCTCAAAATAAGGTTGAGATGTTGGAAATTTTTATTAACTATAAGGTCCTTAAAAATATCACTATCAAGAACAAGTATCCACTCCCATGCATTAATGAAATCCTAGACCATCTCAAGGGAGAAAAATTCTTCACAAAGATTGATTTGAATTCAAGGTACCATCAAGTACCCATTGAGCCATATAACTTTGGAATACAATGTTTAATTGAAAGGAAGGTCTATTATAATGGGTAGTCATTCCATTTAACTTGATCAATGCACTTGTAATGTTTATATGGATTATGATTGGTTTTTTGTGACCATTCATTGATTCCTTTGTGGTTGTTTACTAGCATGACATCCTTATTTTCACTAAGAAATGGGAGAATCACTTGTATTAGGTACATTAATTTTCATATACCTTGTGAAAATGTAAGTTATACATGAATAGGGATTGGTGTTCTTTAGATTTACAAAGTGTAAAATATTTAGGATAAATTGCAGACAAGGATTGTGTACATGTTAACCCAAAAAATATTAGTATCATCTAAGAATAGCCAGCACCAATAAAACTTGTAGAACTTAGAATATTCTTAGGAATAGCCAATTTTTAGCATCATCTAATGCTTGGATTCTCTCATCTTCCATGGCCCTAGAACCAAACAACTAAAGGGAGAACAAAGGCAAAGTTTGTTTGAAATGCATCATAACATTGAGACTTTAAGGATTTGAAATGAAAACTTTTTTTAGTATCACTCCTTGACTTTATTTATATTTTTTCAAGTGATGGTTGTGCCAAAAGAGTGTTACAACGAAATAAATTGTCAAGATGAACTTGAACTATTTTTAGTGGACAAGCCTTATCCTTGAACCCTTAGGTAAATAGAATGTCGAGAAGATCCTATGTCACCAATATCAACTCTCCCTATCCTTATTTATCATGAATGCAAGTGATTCAACTATTTTTTTAATGTTTTCCTCCTCATAAAGATCTAGGACAATAACCATCCTTGTTTTAACCTCAAGAAGTGATTTGTCACACAATTGCATGATCACTCAACATTAACATGAATTTGTGTGATGATTTTAATCATCTTAAACTCACAATAATTTCATATGACAGAGTTGGACTCTAGAATATATTTGAAATGCTTCCATGAGCATGACTACTTGAGTTGGATGCCATTCTTGAAATGTTAAAAATTTTTAAAAAAATGAGTTTAAAACCATAGCTACTAGAAAAGGTAGAATAAAATGGGAGAAAAAATCAAAATCTAGAGGCTATGTAGAATTATTACCTCTTAAAACTAAGTGAATATCCTTTAGAACTTATGTAAATCATTCGAATCAGATAGTCTATAAACTAAGATTCAATAAAATGTGCCCTTTTAGTTTCAATATCTATTATCAATAATAAAAGTGAGCCATCCATTAAGGTTTATTCATATTTCACTATTTTTATTCTTGAATAATCAAACTCAACTACATGTTAAATTTATTTTAAAACAAAGGTACAAAGTCAAAAGAGTAAGCTAAAATTGTTATAAAACCTTAGTTTATTATCAAATATCTGGTCCCTAGGTTGTGCCATTGAAGTGAGTGAAGTTATAAACCATGAGATTCAATTTCCTTGGCACCTTTTGTTTAAAACATGTGGTTACCTAAAGTTAATCACACATCAAAAAGTAGTAACATGGATCACAAAATTAGAGAAAAAACCATTAAAATTTTGTAATTGATGTTATGAAATCAATATATTCAAGTAATTAGTAATAACTCATGGTTTTTAGTGAGCAACCATAAGTAATTACTTTCCAAAAACTAAAATAATTACCTACTAATTGAATCACAGTATTGTAGTTGGGTACTCACCAAGTGAAATCTTGAAGATAATCATTGGTAATCCTTTTTTTAAAATCAAAGATGAAAATAATATAAGTTAGATCCACCCCTAAGGTCAATCCTAGAGATTTTGTGAGAAAAATTCTAAGTAGGCTTGCTTTATGTATTTGTTTAGGCATAAGGAATAAGAATATCATAGTATCACATATGCATACATCACATCATATTTATATATAGTAACCATATAAATACTCAAATATTATACCAAGTCTTGAGCTACCCAAAACCTATGCAATCCTACAAAAAAATTATAGAATAAAAGTATCAGCAAAAAAAGTTAACATGGTAAGTACATAATAAAATTTAATCTATGATGCATCCATATATCTACGGATAGATCAATTTTTCATGTCCTATTTACATTGGATACCCTTAGATTTGGTAGTAAAAGCAACTAAAAATTTCATAAAAACTTGATGTCTTTGAGGAATAGATGATAGATACAACCATAGCTCAGTTCTACATGGAATATTTTTTTTGGATGCCCTTATATTTGGTAATTGAATGGGTTAAATATTTAACTAAAATTTGATGTTTCTAAGTTATAATGTTGGATTAAACCATATAGTTGAAAATAATGAAATTTGATTCTACGCATACTTGATTTTTTGTTCATATTGGGACTTTCAAACCTTTTCAATGTTTGTATTCTTTGTATACCATAGATCTCTAATATAATTTGGAGATGGTGAGTGTCAATATGTGTATATTTTTAAATTATGATGAGTTTCAGTACTTGATTTTTAATTTATGGGTTTTTAATCCTCTTCAAACATCATATTATTTTTATACAAGATATCTTGATTGCCATTTTCAGGCTAAGTTACATGGATTATGAAAAGTGGTTGGCTTCTACCTTAAAGATAGATAAACAACATGTTTAAGCTTCCCAATGTATTTAAGTTATAGTCATTTTTAGTACTCAATCTTATATTTTTGTTGGGATTATCAAACATTTTCAAGGTTGTTATTGTTATTATAATCCTAAACATGGGTGTATATGGAAGATTTATCTTGAAATAAGTTTCCATTTGTCATATGTTGGTCAAGTAGACTAAAATAGGGAAATCCAATACCATTTTGAGGCCAAGTAACATATATTTTATCAAAAAAATTTAACTTGTGTTAATAACTGATCAACCACATTAAAAATAAACAAAGGAAATGCCAACTGATTTTATTTTCTTTAATGTGGAGTTTGTTATTTGCATTATTTATTTATATTTGTAATTTTATCCTACAAGAATTAAAAAAAAGGTGAGGGAAACAAATATATTGATTTGAGTTTCATCCATTTATATGGCTTTCTTTGATGTAACATATTGTCTCTTATTTGTGGCTCTCATCTTTACATGATCACCATACAATTTTATCATTTGTTGCTCATTATTGAAGTAGGAGAGGTGAGTAAAGGGAATTTACATCTTTATTTCTAGGATTTTTTAATAGTGAAGTTTCATCTATGCTTTGTTTTACATTTAAATCAAAATATGATCATCATGTAACATCAATACATCTGCTACTAAAGAAAAATCCATATTTATGGAATGCTCTAATTTTAATTTACTTTGTTTTACTTTATGATGTTCTCTTTTTTGTCATTTTAATTATCATACCAAATAGGTGGTTCAGAGAGCACCAGTCACTGACTATAATACCAAATTAAACTAGGGAATATTTAAAATTTCACCCTCTAAAGAATTTAGTTATGTTAAAGCACTATATTAAGCTTAATAAGATTCAGATATCATTTATACAATAGATATTAGAACATTAATTTCAGGTCATTTACAAAGTTATTCTGTCACAAGAAGAAAAGGCATACAACTATCAACTGACACCCATAAAATCCCTCCAACCCAAATTCATTAGCAAGGGGCTCTATTCTGGGTTAAATCATTGCTCAAAAATTTTAAAAATATTTATTACAATGTGCCTTAAACATTTAGGTAGACAATATTTTATCCATCACTCCTTAGCATGCAACTTGGAACAACCATGCCACTACATTTTTATGATAAATCAATCGATTTGGAAGGGAAATCTCATCCAATATCTTTACCATGCGTATTTATTATCAATAGAAAGTTCTCACAATAAGATGGACTATTTTTACAATAAGGTGCATTAGGTATTTCCATTTAAATGTGAATATTATCATATATTAAAAATTCAACTATCCAATAGTTGAATGGACTTCAAAAAATATGTTGGAATAGAAATATCCTTTTTTAGATAGTACCTCATATTGGAAACAAATTTATACAACCATGCGCATGATTTCACTTATTTTTCACCATATACAAGAATTGGAATTATATGAGTTAATCATTTATGTATGCGCATGTATTTATATTATTATTACTATATTTATTTGGGATTAAGTGTATGTTTGATGATGTTGAAGATCAATGAGAAAATCTTCTTTGTAAAACTTTTGAAAATTACAAATCACTAAAAGAGTCATCACCATTTGTCACCATCAGGTTTAGTTGACATGTTTAGGCCAGCTACTAGTAAGTTGTAGCCTACAATGCAAATATACACTCTTATTCATAATATAATTTCTTTTAAGGCACAATAAACTATAAAAACCCATTTGCAGGTGTGGTATAGTTATTCATGTCAATGAAAACTTAAAAATGACAAAATAAAAATCGTGTTGAATTAATTTATCAATTATTGGAGGCCATTGTTAATATCATCCTTAGAGTCTCATTTATTTTGTAAGAAAATTATGCAGTTCCTTGATTGGTTAGGGTTGGCTTCATAGTGATAATTTATAATAGGGGTTAGGGATGGATACCAGTTTATTGAATGATTCAGTTTGTGATTCTCTTCAAGGATCACCACTCTAGCTATTACCCAAGTTTGTCTTGTCACATAAAATTCTACTCTAATTTTTGGTTTCTTGAATTTATCTTGTTCTAAAACTTATAAGTAAATTAAATACCAACATATTAATCATGATTCAAACCTAATAATATTTTAGGGGCCATACAAATTTGTCTAAGACATTTATTGCAATGCATATCTTATTTATTACTCTGACACCCTGCTTTTGGCATAAGTAATATTGTTATTTATATTAGACCATATCAGCATTATACCTACAATGAAATCAAATATAACCCCAAAAACCTCTAAATATGCATAACAATTTAAACATGTGTTTTGGATTTTCCCTACCTATCATCCTTTCTCCTCTTTTATACGGTTTTTATATTTCATATATATATTTTTTACTTTAGACTATGGGTAACCTTGAATCTTTAGAATGATTACTTTATATGTGTTTTTTTAATTCTAGGTCCTCTTTTTAACTTATTTATTTGAGAATTTTTCTTTAACATCCTTTAACCACCATTTTCATATTTTTGTTCCACAAGTTTCCACTAACTTGATATTTTGACAAATGCCTATTGTGAAATGGATGCCTTCTCAAGGCAAGGTCCCTCTCCTTCAAATATTTTGATGACCATTCTACAATTCACAAATAAAAGTCTTGAAATATAAGTTATTTCCTTTATCTTTATGGTTACAATTTAATAAGTTGTTATTTTTTTTTACAATTATTATACAGAACATGCACCTATTACAAAATATTAAGTTACATTTGAATTTGTATTTCGGTTAGTAATTTTACCATGAATAATTATAAATATGCTATAATTATTATGTCATGAGGTGTAACCTATAAAGGCAACTAAGGGTGATGGTAGAGTGTAATATCCATGAGTGTGCTAAAAACAATTACTAGTCTTAAATTTGGCATCCATTTGATCAGAATAGGGATTTATTTTCTTCTTTCTTGGAGAAGGTGATTGAAAAATTATAATATCTTGGGCATATAGTGGAGTTTGAAGACCTTTTTTTCCTTGGAATGGGTTTTCCAAACCTGACACAATTATGTAACTGGATTGATACCATTTATAACCAATTAAAAATATTTTTTAAGACAAAGTGATGGAGTCATTAATCAATGTGAAATTAGTCAATGGGTAAAAATAATTAACTAATACAACATAGGCATGACAAAACTAAGTGACTAATACAACATGGGCACCTAGAGATTGATACATCTCAACTTTTTTTATATAAATATATTTAATATGTTTGAGTGAGTTACTCCTCAATATTAAGTCTAAGTCTTTACTTTTAACATAAGATTTGATAAGGATAAACTTTACTATTTCTTAGTTTCATAGTTTCATAGAAGTAATATGAATGTTATGGGTATAACAAGTTAATAGTTGAGGGATATTGGTATATGACATGAGATTATGACATGAACAACTTTAAAACTTTCAAAAATGTAAATTACGTTGATTATGAAAATAAGAATTATGGTTGTAATTGAATATTGTTAATGAAGCATGGATGCTTATTTTTAGTTAGAAACCAATAATTTAGTAGTTATGATGAATTAAAAATGTTTATTTCTAGTTAAAACCCAATATTTTAGTAGTCAAATCAAGGGTGAATTATGTTTTAATCACTACCTATTTTTTCTAGTCAATATAAAAATGTTAGTTTAGACTATACTTACATTGAAAATTATGAATAATGTTAATGAGAACTCTAACGAAGTGTAAAAAAATTATCGTACTTTAAAAAAAGCAATCTTAATAGAAATTGTGTTTCTATGTTTATTTATAACATCATATTCAATACATAAATCAATATCCAATTATGGTTACTGTGACTGATCTGGTTTCCCTCTATAGATGATATATTTACTTGAAGGTATTATGGAAACATGTTTTAGTTAATATTATCAAATTGATCTTTTTGACTTACATACACAAATGCAATACGCCTGGAAAAAACTAATAAATTTATGATGAGCAACAAAGATGGAATTTTGATGGATTCCTCAACTATTTATATAGCTTACCTAAAAATGAAGGTATCATGAAAGATTGAGTGCATATCGATATTTAATAAAGAATAAACACATTATTCCAATGTATTTAGTGTGGATTAAAACATGTGCAGCTTCTACATTACATGCTAATTTTATGTTGAATGAACATACTTCTTTGTGTGTAATTCAATTGGTAACACTTGAAAAGAAAATATGTATTTAGGATCTTTAAATAATTCGCTAGTAATATTGAGATGACAATTTTACTATAGATTATCAGAATATTTTTTAATTCTTAATTTGTTGAGGTTTCATTATCTCGCATATTAAGGAGAGTCTCAAAAGAGTTTTACTTTATTTCATTTGGCGTTCAATAATGGATTTTATGATGTTTTTCCTGGTAGGCCATGGATATATCAAATGATAGTAGTTTAATATACTTTACATCAATATTTAAAGTTTGTGCATGAAAATCAAGTCACTAATATTAGTAGAGATGTTTATTCTCTACTATAGGTAGTTAAATAAGAAATTTTACATAAGGAAAAATCAAAAGAAGAAGCAAAAATTATACCTGAGACAAATGAACACCAAGTTCAAACACATAATATCAATCTTACAAGGGAATATTTCTCACAACTTGTTACAACCACACAGATACAATATCTAAATTTAATCCAATTATTCGAATAAACATCAATAAGAATGATCATATTATTATGGAAGATCATATAGTGGATAGTGTAGATGATGAAAATTATGATGATACCTTTTTTATCTTTCTTATATTCATGGCTACCTCAACATCTTGATTTCACTCTATTTGATACATGTGCTTCAATTTAATATATTTTTTTATGGTATTCATAAATCACTTAATTATAATCATATTGTCGGTTAGTGTTGCCTAAATAATTATGTTTGCAAAAGAACTCTCAATTTTCTTATATTTATTTTCCAATTATTGTTCTTTTTAGTTCTCTCTATTTTTTTAAATATTTTTTTCAATTATTGTTCCTTTTTTAGAACATTCTTTTTAGTTCTCTCTATTTTTTTAATATTTTTCAATTATTTTTCCTTTTTAAGACATTCCTTTCAATTCTCTCTATTTTATTGCATATTCATATTTTTAGTGGGTAGCTTTTGGAAATTATAGTGTGTTCCTCAACTTTATCCTATGTTAGGTCACCCATTTAGGTTCTTATTTCTTCCCATCTTTCTAGTCTCTCCCTAGTATCTCGAGGTTTTTAGTATTGTTTTTTCATAATGATTTTTATTCAACTTTCACCTTGAATTTTTATGCGACTACCAAATAAAATGTTGAAAATATGATAGATATGGGACATATTACGAAGAGAAAGGGGCTTGATATGAAAGTTTATGGTATTGAATATGTTTTTATTGGTTATGTATGTGAGGCTTAAGTTAAAAAATTCTATGTTTTGGTAGTGTCGTGAGTTTTTCCCTATCTAATGTTCTTTTTGCTAGTTAGAATTAAACATGTTGGTTTCTCACCTAACTAGATTTACTTTGACTTGTATGGTGTTTGTAATTTTTTAGTTTTACTTTAATTTTTTCTCTTTTTGGTACTCAATAGTATTTTTAAACACCCCTACAATATTAAAACTAACATGTTTTTAGTTAAAATATCTTAATGCAAGTTGTGGGTTAGTACAGATTCCCTTTTATCTTTACCTTTGTTATGGTTCCTCTTATATATACATTTGATTACTATCATATAAATGTTATAGTAATGTTTATTATGTTTTTTAAATTTATTTTCCTTTATATTTTCAAATAATGAGTTGCATAAGATTAACATGATATGAATATACTAGAGTATATATCATATGCTCATGGTTATTAACATATGAAAAAATGTAGTGTAACTATTTTTTATATATGTTATTGATGAGACTCTTGAGATAGATGCAAGATTTGTGACAAGAAGATATAAGATCATGATTATGAAGGAACAATAGGTTAGGAGGGAGGTGGAAAATACTATGTTTATTTGAGGGAAAATTGATGGAAATTATGGAGGGATATTTTGGTACCATTTATGATTCTATACTAATTAATTTTTTTTATAATATCAGACTTTCATTTCATTTTATACTCTCTAGTGTACCTTATCTATTGGGTGTGTCATTGAATACTTGATAATCTCATATATATTCATGTACCTAATATATTTTTTATATACATGTATCAAGTGTTTATTCCATGTTTGGTTACATAGTTTTCATTTGCATTATGTTTGATGTGTCTTTAATGCCCTTGATGTATTTTTTTAGTGTTTGGTGTGTATTCAACATGTTTGGAATCCATGATAAAGTGTTTGATGTGACTAAAATATATTCCATGTTTAATTTGTGTTTTATGTGCCTTCATTTCCTCATGTGTTTTCTATGTGCTTGGCATGTTTTTTATGTTTGAAGTGTTTGATCATGTGTAACATGTTCATGTTATTTTTATTGTCATCAACTATTTGTTATCATTTATGGTGCTATGATTTATATCATAAACAATAATCTCATATTTTACCTATGTTCCCATATTATTATCATGCATCGATTAGGGAAAAGATAACCTACTTATATCTTACATTGTTATTTCTATATTATTGGTATTACATTGATTTATATTTTAGGCCTTTACAAGTACTATTGGTTCTCCCTAATCTATTTCACATTGTGATGCACATGATGTAATTTATCCTAAGTTATGTTATGAATGGTAAAAATATTTGAAGAATCCAAGATCTAAAGAGTTATAAACAAGAACATCACACATGAATCTGAAAATAAATGAGATGTAAAAAAATGAAAGTCAAATGATTATTCATAATGAGATGTTGTTATAAAGGAAGCACTTGCATAAGTAGGCAAGGAAAAAAAATAACTATCCTAACTAACCAATGTGGGATAAATCCTCACATAGGAAAAACTAGAAAAAGGATGAAATAATTAGATAATAAACTATCAAACATGAGAAATACATACTCTAACACCCCTCAAGTGAATCTAGGGGTTAACAATAGCCAAAAAATAAATAGTGACATATCCATAGTATGAGTCTCAGAAAATAAGCTTGATAAGGTAATCATGTACAATATGTATCCATGAAATGAGGAAGGAATATGTTCTCACGAACACCACCTCAAGGATAACTTATGAAACCATAATCATGCCACACAACTCAATAAAATGAGGTGATGAAAAATACTTTGTGAATATGTCTCCAACCTACTACTAAGTTAAAATTTACTCCAAAATAAGAACTCCATCTTGAATATGTTGATGAATGAAGTGTATATATACCTCAATGTGCTTGGTCTATTTTTTCTCAACTAGGTTGTGAGAGATGTGAATTATAGTCTAGTTATCACACTAAAGTACAGTGGGTAAATCCTATGTGAAGGCAAACTATGTCAATAACTGACAAAGCTAAGGAACTTGTTGACTTGCTATAACTATTACCATGTACTTAGCCTCTATAGATGAAAGTGTAATAGCCCGATACTTTTTTCACATCCATAAATAGGTGAAGAAACAAGAAAAAATATGTATCCAATATTGGAATGCTTTTCATCAAGATAACTTACCCAATATGAATCATTGTACCCAATAAAATAAGGAGAATGCCTAGTGTAGTGTAATCCAAAATTAGTAGTGCCTCATATATATCATAAAGTAATCGTGGTAGCCTTCTAATGACTATCATGAAGATCATGTGCAAACCTAGATACAATCCCAACTATAAATGAAATGTTAGGGAGAGTATGGGTCAAATACATAAGACTCCCAACCATCTGCATATACAATGTGTGATCACAAAGTGGAGTAGTACAAGAGGTAGTGAGAGTTACTCTAGACCAAAAATGAGAAGGACTTGGCTTACAATCAACCATGCCACAATACTAAAAATGATCAAGGTTGTAATTCTAGTGACTCAAATAAAATCTTGTTTTTGACTTTGAAATCTATAAACTAAGGACAAACTACAAAAGACCAAGATATGCCATGCCAAACTATGTTGAAAGTGCATGTTGAATAGGTTGAATCTAGGAAGAGGTGATGCATGTGAGAACCAGCTCATCAACATACAAAATCAATATAACAATGTCATCCTTAATACATTAAATATACATTGTGGGATCAAAATTGTAGTGAATAAAAGCCAATGGAGAGAAGGAAAGAATCCATATTATCATAACAATCTCAAGGGACCTATTTAAGACCATAAAGAGACCTCCTAAGTCAATAAACAAGAGAATAATCATAAACACACCTAACATGTTATATTATATTATATTATATTATATTATATATATATGTATATATATATATATGTATATATATATATATATGTATATATATATATATATATGTATATATATATATATATATGTATATATATATATATATATGTATATATATATATATATATATATATATATATATATATGTATATATATATATATATATATATATATATATGCAAGTCTCCATGCAAGAAATCACTCTTAATGCCCATATGATACTCTAGCCAACCATATGATACATTAAGAGAAAGTAAAAGGAAAATAGAATCTATTTTGGTAACAAACATAAAAGTATTAGAGTGTTCAATACCTTCAACCTACGATAACCTGTTTGTAACAAGACGTGCCTTATACTTATCAATAGACCCATTAGTTATAGACTTGGTATGATAAATCCACTTACACCTAACCAAATTTCTTCCCTTAGGAAGAATGACCAAATACTAAGTGTGATTTTTCGTCAATGAAGAATACTCAATAGTCATCACATCATCCCACTGTTGCATCTTATTATCATATGAAAAATATTATGGGTCCTTATAAAATAGCTAACACAGAAATATAGAGCTTGTAGAATGTGCAGGATGATGTCGAGTGGGTGGAAGATCATGTATGAAAGGTGTTACCTTATAAACTATAGTATGATCCCATTTGGGCATAGTGGTAACATCAATATGAATAGTATCCTCAACCTCTATAACCTCCTTAAGAATATCCTAAACTAGATCCTAAAAGAATGAACCCTCAAGAGGAGGTGATGAATCATCAAAAGAAGAAGGCATGAAAGAATGTGAGGAATCATGAGATGTAAAGTGCTCATCAAAATGTACATGTATTTAAAAAAGAATATCATCAGTATCAAGATTTAAAAGATGATAAGCTCTCATGTCCTTGTAATACCCTATAAAAATCAAAGGTTTGCTCTTCTTATCCAATAATTTTCTTTTCTTCTGGTACAAATGCCCAAACAAGGCTCCTAAAGACCCAAAAAAATGAGACATCGGGTTTGGTTCTAGACCAAGCCTCCTCTAGAGTCAAATGCTCAAGTGATTTATGTGATGTATAGTTCTAAATGTAGTTTTCAATATATAAGAGGTAAATCCCATGAATGCATCATGTAGTTAGATATCTTCTTCAAAGTTTGTTTCTTCCATTCTACTATGGAGTATGAGCAATAGAATGTTGGTAAACAATATCATAGGATACAAAAAAAATAGATAACTCTCAACTGAAGTACTTCCCCAATTATCAGTATGAAGTTTATTGATGAAAATAGAAGATTATTTCTTAACCAAAGCCTTAAATACTTTGAAGTGAGAAAAGACACCACTCTTTTATTTAAAGAAATAAAACTAAGTACACCTCAAGAAATTATCAATAAAGGTAAGTGCACACTTAGGTCCATTAAAATAAGAAGTAGAAAAAACCATCAAATCACTATGCAAAAACTCAAGTGGCAAAGAAGCTCTCATGGACATACATTTAGAAAATATATCTTGGTTTTTGTTTTCCTAATGCACAACTAGGTAGAACTCCATCAAGGCATGAAATTTTAAGCATACCCTCTACCATATTGTGAGTGCTCAACTCCTTCAAATATCTATAATTAAGATGTTTGAATCTCTCATGCCAAATCCTACTCTTATAATTTTAATGAGAAATTAAACACATCTTTAAAAGAGGAGTATCATTAAACCCCTCAAAATAATATAGTTAAGAAGTAGGATAAAAAACACCCTATGCAATAAGTATGTTTAGATCTAACAGATCTTAAACTTTAGCACCCTGTGGTGTGAAAGTCACTATCTTACCATGACCAAAATGGTAATTATAATAAACTAAAAGCATATTGGTAGTGATTTATAAAACATGTAATACTCAGTGATGTAGCCACCATCTATTTGTATATCACTATTTCCCTTAACAAAGATAAAAAATAATTTTCAACCTTAATGTTAAAATTAAAAATCTAAGAGATATAAATAACTCCTTTGAAGAAATAATATGGTGTGAAGCACCATAACCTAGAACTAAACTATCTGAAATAGGTGATTGTGATCTCCTGACAACATTAAATGCTTTTCCATGCTCATGAGATGGAGTAGAGATAGAAATCTTGTGTTTCCTAATGGCATCGTCTAAGGATTGTATTCTCTTAAAACACCTAGACTCTTCATGGCTATTCCCCCCATAATATGAGAAAGATAGGTTAAATTATTCTTATATTTGGAAGATGAATTGGGTTTAGATGTGCTAGTTTTGGGCTTAGGTGCATTTTGAGATGGAGGAGGAGTGTTCTTCTTCTTAATCTTTATTTTTTCCTTGTTATTAGGATATGATGCTACAAATTATTTTTAAGAGGTGGAAGAATCAGTGTGAGATAATTTGGATTCCTCTCTAGTAAGTCTCTTATAAAATAACTCTAAATCTGACATTTTGAATGCGTCACCTAAGCCATCCATGCTAGATAATGAGGTAGAATCAAAGATTTGGAATTGACCACTCAACTTAGATAAAATAAAGTACACACACTTTTCATATTTATTATCTCATCCACTTCCCTTCAAAAATTTCAACAAATGCTTAAACTTAATGAGGTAGTTTACAATAGAGGTAAGGTCATTTAGATTGAGTGAAATAAGCTCCACTTCAAGCTGCATGGCTGAAAGATCCCTTTCCCAAAAACACTAAGATTTTTTAGTTATTTTAGTTTGATAGGTGTTCCACTTTATCAATCTCAGAGCATAATAACATAGAAATATAGATTGGTATAAAATAGAAGCAGAGCTAGAAACCAAACAATGAAATTCTTCCTTCAAAGATGATTGATATCATAGAAGGATATGATCAGGAATTAATAATAGTCTGATACCAGGTTACTTAAACTCAAAAAAGATAAAAATAGAGAGTATTTATTTCTGGGAATGTATATGCCAAGGACTGAATTGTAGTATAAGTTACAAAATAGCTTAGTATGAAGGATCAGCAAACAAGGTCTCCAAGATAGAATAATGGAATGATAAAGGAAATGGAAGCTACTGGAAACAGAATGTAGGTTTGGAAATGATCTCTCCTAGATCGTCACACATTCCTCTCTTCCAATGCCAAAGCCAAGACAATATACTAGCAATAGATCTCAAATCTCATTTCTCTCTCTGTCTTTCTCTCTCTACCTTTCTCCAAATATGTGATGACTCAGACTTGTCCTTACCCCTGTATTTTGTCCTTTCCAGCCCATCTTATTTGTAAAATCTCTGCCTCTATATTTTGTCCTTTCTAGCCACGTCTTATTTGCAAGATCTCTACCAGTTGAATGACGTGTCTGACCTACTCAATGACGCATCCAATGGATCCCATTTAAAGGAATGCAATCTTGCATGCTTTCCCACAATTATGTTGCATGACTGCTGCACCAAACTCTCTCTTAACATGGGATGACCTGAAGTTAAAACTCACTATCATAGCTCTCATGAGTCATCTAAAGATCAATAATCAAGATTGATTTCAGTCTTCAAATAGTCAATTTTCCAAACTATTACTAATATTTACTCCCAAGCATATGATGCAATGATAATCTATATTAAAGATCTAACCCCTGATGATAGAATAAAAATATGAAGACTCTCCCAATAGAATCTCAAATTGTGAACTCCTATATCTTCTGGAAATTAATATAAACCTTGATTTATGTAGATAGCTAAAATATCAAAATATCAAATTATTCAAGGCACCTAATTTATCGAATAAGCCCAATGTGAATTCTGTCACGAATCCACTCCTAAAAAGAGCTAGGTTTTCCTCCAGCTCTTTTCCAATCTACTGAAGGTTTTCATCCTCAGATATTTAGCTAAATCCAAGTTCAAGCTTTACAATAATGCATCAAAAATTTTACTCAACCATTCTGCCCAATTGCTTTTCCCTCAACTTCTTTTAAAGGCTCCAAGGAATCTTCTAGAAGAAGCCAACTCACAACTTCTAGAAGAAACTTACTTAATATTTTATTATTTCCATTTTAATTTAATTAAAGTCATCCTTTTGAAATAATATTAATTTTTGGACAACTAAAATTGATTAAATTAATTAAATCACTTATCATAATTTTGGGGACATTACAGTCCTCCCTTCCTGGAGATTGCTTGTCCTCAAGCAATTCACACCTGATACCCAACACCAAATTCTAGGATTCCATATCATTCTCAAAAATTTGTAAACTCTACTATATAAAACACTATGCTATAATATATCTGTGAATAAATTCTCCTTATCTCTCCTAGAGAGTAGTGCAATAATTCTCAATATGTAATTAACAAAATCACCATCACATACCTTAGTCTTTGCAGAAGACCGTTGCGCTACTCTGATTATCATGCTCTCCAAATCCCCATAAGGATGATGACTCATAATTGGGAGTGAAAATGTCATGCAACATATAGAATCAATTACCTTATCATTCATAAAATGAGCCTCCATCTTGTGATACAGCACCTCCTTAGGTCCACCATCTAACGCTGCCCTCAAGATAGTCTTCTTTCTCCCAAAAAATAACTCTAACTGCATACGGTGGTGATCAATAATGTAATGCCCAATACCCTATAACCACTGCATGCCCAAGACCACATCATAATCATCTAAGGGAAGCACATAAAATTCATCGATCAGAGTATAATCCCCCATTTGAATACTAAGCTGTGAAATCCATTTGGTACAACCCAAAATTGCACCATTTGGCACCTTTACTCCAATACCACAAAACTCCTCATACTGTAATACACGCCTTTCCACTCACTTTTGGTCAATAAAGTTATGCATAGCACCTGTGTCTACCAAGCTCATGACCCATTTGCCCTTAAGTGTACCTTTCAACCAAAAGGCATGAAAGTTAGGATAATTGGAGAGGGTAGCCATAGTTACTTTCACTGATGCCATGGGCTCAAGGGTATCTAACTCTAACTATACCTACTCAACATCATCCATGCTATCTTCAATATCAGTGTTAGGTGCCTCCTCATCCCTTAACTCAGATGTCACCTCAATCAAATAAACCTTTCCTTTACCCATACAGTGGTGTCTAGGTTCCCAAGGTTCTTTGCAGGAAAAGCATAACTTTTTCCTTCTCAATTCATTCCTCATCTCCTGATTCATCCAAGGGGTTATACAAGATGAACCTTCTTTATTCTATGGTGCATTGACCTCCTGTGCAGGCTGAGAGTCCCTGAATGATTTCTTATCTGCCTGATAAGAAATGGGAATGGTATCAAGTCTCAATGTCACAGTAATGGCCTCCTTAAGAGTGGCTAGTTGGAAAGCATGAACCAGACCCTTAAGTCTATCTTGTAATCCCTCAATGAATAATATCACACTCTATCTCTGGGTCATATCAATTACCATAACCACAATACATTGGAACTCATTAATATAAGCTTTTACATGACTAGTCTATCTAAGATGAGCCAGCTCTCTATAGTAGAGCTATGTGTCCTTACGATCAAACTGTGTAATGAGTCACTCAGTGAACTCAGCATAGGAACGTACCAAGGTGTGATCCTGGGTGACCAATCCATGGTACCACCAATCATATGCAATTCTACCTAAATACAACATAGCAAACTAAATAGCCTCATGCTTAGGCATGGGCTGCAAGGATAGATATATGTCTAGCTTGTGCACCCAAGCTCGTGCACTCGTATCACCTGAGCCATCATATGTAGCCAATGTGATCTTCCTAGTAGCTCTATTGAGGTCATAGTTTTATTATTGGGGTGGTCTATGACCATGATCTCATCTGAATCTGGCTGTATCTCTATGCTTCACACAATATTGGGGAAGAGGGAAAACATCCCTAACCTCTAGGGGTAAAGTTCTCCACTCTACTATGGCTACCAAAATAGACTCCTGGAACCCAATCTCTGGTGGCTACACTTGTGCTAGCTATTCACCTAATACAAACTGTGGAAGTAGTGGTTTATTTGGAGTAGGTGTATGATGGAGATTCCACATAAAATAATGAAGGGAGCTCCCAATTGAAGAATGGGATTGATGGCTATGCTGACTAGACTAGTGGATATGATGACTACCTGCCACTAAAACTAATCTACTCCACTTGCCTTTGTGTCTATCCACCTCCAAACATTCCAAGGTATCATGTAATTTGTCTAAATCCTGAGTGATCCTGGGCTGAGTAGTGATGAGAGTTCTCATCATCTCTCTCTCTCTTCCTCATCCTAATTTATTCAAACATCCCCCATTCTTCTGCCATAATATGTTCTTATTCTATTCCAAACTCACGCTTGTACCGAGCTCTTCTACATGTATAATACCTATGGGTTATATCAATTCTTCTCATATGCATAGAAATAAAATATATTCACCCCTACAGGCTAGCAAGATGCATGGATCTGATACCATTGAAAGATCCCTTTCCCAAAAACACTGAGATTTTTTAGTTATTTCAGTTTGATAGGTGTTCCACTTTATCAGTCTCAGAGCATAATAACATAGAAATATAGATTGGTATAAAATAGAAGCAGAGCTAGAAACCAAACTATGAAATTCTTCCTTTAAATATGATTGATATCATAGAAGGATCTGATCAGGAATTAATAATAGTCTGATACCAAGTTATTTGAACTCAAAAAAGATCAACAACAAAGAGTATTTATTGTTGGGAATGTATATGCCAAGGACTGAATTGTAGTATAAGCTACAAAATAGCTCAGTATGAAGGATCAACAAACAAGGTCTCCAAGATAGAATAATGGAATGCTAAAGGAAATGGAAGCTACTGGAAATAGAATGTAGGTTTGGAAATGATCTCTCCTAGATCTTCACACATTCCTCTCTTCGAATGCCAAAACTAGGCCATTATACTAGCAATAGATCTAAAATCTCATTTCTCTCTCTACCTTTCTTTAGTTGGTGCAGATCTGATATAAAGGAAACAATAGAAACTCCAACACCTTGTCTATCCAACCTGGGCAGTCACCTCTGATTTGAAT